>JAYESA010000011.1:182498649-182501149 GCA_036927795.1 Iris macrosiphon | reverse complement strand
TATTTCAGCACTTATTTCAGTACACCTTAATATTTTTGTGGATGAGATTAGAGTTTACCTGTTATCTTCTAGTATTAAACTTGTTAGTATTTTAGGACAGCGTAGCGCGTCTCTTGGGTCCATTAAATGGATAATCCTTAGTGACGTGTCAGCTGGCCAATGCCACGTGGCCTGGTTTCGTATTTTGGTGACTGGGGTATGACATAGTTTTAGTGTATGATAACATGCCCAGCAAGCCTGCAATAGGATAGGAATTACTAGGTCTCATCCACTCTGACTTCATTCTTGAATTTTTGCATCCTGCTTGATTATTATTATTCCTTCGTGCTTTTCTAATTATTCTATCTTTTTCAGAAATATGGACGTACCCAGTGGACACGCAACTGATGGGGTTGACCAAGCAACAGACCCCTCGCAAGATGTCAACAGAACCCCGACCACCCCGAGAGACCAGTTCCCGAGAAGGACACTGGTTTATCCAACGACCCCCGTACCTTCACCAGGGTCCTACCCAGGAAGCTACACCAGCCCAGCAAGAAGGACAGACCTCCCAGGCATCGACACCACAGGCGGAGACACCTTTGCCTCCACCCTTCCAGCCCTGATGCCACAACTTGAGGGACAGCCACAAATGTTGTCACGCCCCAATCCCAAAATATACGGAACAAGCCACGTGGCATTGGCCAGCTGACACGTCACTAAGGGATTACCCAATTTAATGGACCCAAAGTGATATGCTACGCTGTCCTAAAATACTAACTAGTCTAATACAGGTAAAGGCTAATCGCATCCACAAAATATCATTGAATATGGAAATAAGTGCTGAATATATATAATGCTAAGTCTGAAATGTTATGGTACAAATCAGATATGTCTTGTGGAAACAAATCCACTACAAAAAGATAAAGTACAAAAATAATATAGACTAGAGTATCGTCTATCAATGCAAGTAGCTCCAGCTCCAGGTGCACTAAAAGATCAGGGCAGACTCTGTTGGCGGCTCTTCAAACTCCTCTTCAGTGCCATACTTGTCTCATGTCCGGGACCATACACTGTGGGGTAGTATGCCTCATCTAAATCTGGAAGGGAACCAGGTCCTCAGTGGGACATAACAAGATACATAAAAGCATGCCATGTATATAAATACTGAATAAATAAATAGAGGGTGTGCTAGCCATCTAAGTGAATGCAATATGAGACAACTGTAGTACGTATGAAAAGTGTGGGCTAGACATATGCTGACGTAATTCACCAACCGTAGTGACTGGCTAGTATATGCCACATATGCCCCCATTCGAGGGCACTCTGCAATCGTCTATCTCCGAGGAGCATGACATCTGGGATATATATATATAACGACCGTATCACTCCGTTGAGTGCGGTATCTTGTATAAAAGAGGTGGGTGTCCCATACGCCTACTAGTTGTTCTCTCCGCCCAATGCGGATACACAAGTCGAATATACGACGTATATATCACGTGCTATATGCCAAGTCATAACTTTCCTGAATATTTTTAACTCGTGCTAAGCCGTGATGCACGTCACACGTACCGGTAGCTATCGAGTACGCAAACTTGCATCCCAAAATGAAGTACAACCTTGTTGCGTGTACAAATGTTAGGGTCTAGGAGGATATTAGGATACCCACGCAGTTGTGGGAAAGTCTGCTAGAGTCTAAGTTAGTTACACTACGTGTCAACGTATTTGTTGACGGTACCGGAGGCAATCTCGGACACATACAGTTTATATGTAATTTTACTGGAAGTAAACATACAACAGTTTATAATTAAACAGTAAAACTTGGCAAGGTATACTTGCCTACGTCCTGAGTGTGTCAAAAACCTGTTCTCGCAGTCAAGTCTGAGGGGTCCTGTGACCGGGGGTCACTGACTGTGCTGAAGATGTACTCTGTTCAAGACGTACAGGGTTCGTGAATTTAATATTTGAATGATGCGTATATTTAAATACCATAGTATAAACTATATATAATAATACATAATTAATATATATAGTATATATATTAAGAGCATATAAAACATAAATATATCATATATATATAGTATATGTAATATATATAAATTGCAAAGGAAAAATAATAAATATATATATGATATTTTATATACTTAACAATATATATATTTATATATATAGTGATATACATAATATATATATATAAAAAATAAAAAAATAAAGGCATATATATATAAATGTACATATATATACATATAGCTTATATATATATAATATATATATATTTACATATAATATTACATATATAATACTGTTATACATAAACATAAATATATAATATAATTATATAAAATGCAAGAAATTAGTATATATATATATATATATATAGATATATATATATATATATATATATAATATATATATATATATATATATATATATATTATATACTTAATATATTCATATATATATAATAATATATATATGTATATATACATATTTAAAAAAGAAGAAATAATAATAATAAAAT
>JAYESA010000011.1:182316267-182498549 GCA_036927795.1 Iris macrosiphon | reverse complement strand
CAATCTTCTTGTCCACTATTCACAGAAAATTAACCCTAGAAAAAAGTTTAGCAAAACTAGTAATAAATAAAATTTGCTAAACATAAAAATAAAACAGAAGAATCAGGTGCTAAACAATAAACCATAGAAAATCATGATGCATTAGATATTTAGATTGGACAAGAATGTTTGGTTGAGGTTTTCCCAATACTTTTCTCAATTGTTGAAAATAGTGATGCATTAGTTTACTCCCAAGGTTGCTGGAGAAACTGATATATTTTTTTTGAATTAGGAAGAAACTGATTTAGAATGGTGTATTTACGGTTAAGTCCATGTCTCAAGTTTAACTCAACTAGATCTATTTGGCCTCCTACCAGATCAATATGGACAAGACCTGTCTCACAAAAAGCAAAAAAAAAAAAAAAAATCAAGATGTTGCTTGTTGTTGAAATAAGTTGCAGACTATAGAAAATCTCATGAGTAAGGCATTCATCTTGCTAACATATATACTTCTCCAACAAATTTGGATTCTTGTTGGACAGATTGGATATCAACGAATATTATTGCAAGTAATCCATGAACATGAGAGATTGGAATAATGTATTATTGTGGTGCATATATATATATCAAGAAAGAAATAATAAAATCATTCATAACAAATTATCAAACCTGGATAAATGTACAAAAAACAAAGCATACTCACTTCAACTTGTGGTTTCGTTGTGCACATCAAATAAAGGGAAGAGAAAGGCTGCAAAAAATCCTCTTATCACTATGTACCAACCACAAGGAGTAGCATTCAATCTTGTGCCAGAGAGAGCTCTCCAGTTAGTGCGTCAACTCCAGTTTCCGATGTCATGCAGCTTGAAAACATAAAATTCAGTCATGTCTACTAAAGAAAACATAGAAAAATAGGAAATAACCAGCATAAAGACAAATAAATTAAATAAAAAATTCTCTATTCAAAACTAGATATTTCCATATTATTTATCTTCAAAATTTTACAACTCCAACACATATATCTTCAAACAATAAACAGCTGTTATTTATTTCTATATAAATTTATTTTTTTACAATTATTTTAATATAATCATATACGCTATATTATTATATATAATTTATATAGAATAGTTTTGAGAGGAGAAGCGAAATTATTTGAATTCAGGAGACGATTCCAATATTCTCTGCCTTCAGACTAATAACAAATATATTCAAATTTATACTTAGATCTCAACAAGATAACTTTTTTAATGATATAATTATTATATTAATTATATTTATAAATTAAAAAAGAAGAAGGGCAAATGGGTGTAAATATTGAAGCTAAAGTTTCACGTACCAAGAAACGAAGACAGACGGTTTACGGGTCCATGGTGAACTGTATCCCATGAAAAGATTTGTCGTTTCCGTACTTTTGTTTCAATCGAGGATGGCATCCCATCGTATCCACTTCTTTCAATGAAGCAGGTAAGTTGGGCAGTGACTCGATCTTCGGGCAGTCCCATAAACACAACTTCCTCAGGGAAGAGAGCTTCTCCAGATTGGCAGGCAAGGATGGTAGACCCTCACAGCAGCTGAACGTGAGATATTCGAGGGAGGTCAGATGTTGGAACAACTCCTCGTGCTCGGCAGTGAATGGTATATCCTGAGTAGACTTTTGGATTGACAAGCGCTTGAGCGAATTCAGGCAGCACTCTCTCCGGGTTAATGCAGCAGTGAGCAGAGATAGATCATCGATAGTCACATTACGAAGAGACGACGACGACGACGACGATGATGGCGACAGTGGGTCTCCTCCTGATTTGATTGTTAGCTTGGGGCACCCCATAACACTCAAGATTCGGAGGGATGTGAAGCAGTTCAAATTCCACAATGAAGTCAGCTCGGGGCAGCCTGCAACATATAAATCCTTACATACACGAGCGCTGTCAGGTTGCTGATACTCCTGCTGCACTGTCAGCCTAGGACAGTTGCTAACAGAAAGGTAATAGAGAGATGACACTAATGAGTTCCCGATTGACTTGAGATTCTCACAACTTTCAATTCTTACATACACGAGCGCTGTCAGGTTGGGACCGAGTAGAAGGGATGTCAGCCATGGCAATTCAGTAAATGTTAAACTTGTGAGAGAGGTGAGTTTATCTAGGCAGAGTTTCTTCTCAGCACCGAGGATAGAGCATCCCTCAATGCGCAATCTTTTCATGACAACCCCCACTTGGATGCTGCTGCCATTTTCACCGTTACCTAATGACATATTGGACAACATAGTTTCAACTCCACCACTCCACCCCAGATTGAGCTCTTCAAGACCAGGAGGGAGATGAGGCATCTCGGAGAGATTCGCACATCCCCGAATAACAAGTCTCCCAAGCATGCGAGGGAGAGAGGGAACTTGTAGAAGATTGTGGCAATTCACAATTTTGAGAGATTGCAGACGTTCCAAGTCAATAAAATACAGATCGGAGAGGCTTCCATCGTTTCGTGTCCATTTAGGAAGCCGGACACCGTTGTAGCCATCTAGCTCGAGCGCACGAAGATTCGGAGGTGGCTGAAGGCCTTGGAGTACTTCCTCGTCCATACTACCATCTCGTTCAGATGACCGCTTCCAGTGTAACACCAACTCGTCGACATGCTTTTTCTCGTTCAGCGATGCCTTGGAGGCTTCTGCCTTATCTTTCACATTCTCGAGGTTGTATATTGGGAGTGATCCTCGAAGCTGTTGTAGATTCTTCAATTCTCGTATTCCAAATTGTTTCTTCCTATGGCTGACTTCATATCTACCAATTTCCTGAAGACATGTTAGTTTTCCAAGCAATGGTATCTTTGTAATCACTTCAGTATTTCCACGTATATATCTCAGATTGATTAAGTTGTTCAAATTTTGATGTACTTTATCAATTGTTATATTCCCGATTACTAAAAACTGTAGATGGTAGAGTTTACCCAGTGATTTGGGCAACTTATTCACTTGTTCCATTTGGAAAGACCGAAGATGTTTTAAACGACCAACTGATTTACCAAGTTCCAACACTCCATTATATCTAAGATGCAGCACCCGCAACTTCTCAAACTTAATAAAAACTTTTGTAGCGAAACCCAAAATATCATTGGAGTGACACTTGGACATTTTGTCGGATGAAGAAACAATGATGAAAGTGCGCAGGTTTACCAGCTTGAACAGCTTGAACAGCTTGAATATATAGGGTATATGCGAGGATATGTCCTGGTCGCACACAATAGAGAGATGCATAACATTTGTTGGAACGCGTTGTCGATTATCTTCAATTCTAAAACAATAATCCTTTGAAACCTCTTCAACTAAATCAGGCAATAAATCGTCTTCAATTCTAAAACAATAATCCTTTGAAACCTCTTCAGCTAAACCATGCAATAAATCGTGCATTCCATAATCCTCATTATACTTTTGAAAGAAAGAATTAGATAATAATTCATTGAAATAGCATATTGCTTCATTCTCTACTGTAATTGTGTTATTGATCGGAACCTCAACAAAGCCGTGGGCAATCCAAAGCTTAACAAAATTTTCTATGTTGCTGAAACGATAACCTTTAGGATACAAACTGCATAAAGCAAAACATCTTTGAAGGTGTGGGGGCAGGTGCTCAAAACTCCAATAAAGAGCACTCAAAGTGTCCTTCAGCATGTCTCCTCTCTCGAAAGTCTGTTTCCAATCATCAGTCGGTTTTCCCCTTAACAAACTTCCCACTACTCTAGCAGCCAAAGGAGACTTGTTTAGCTTCTTAACAATTTTTCTTGCTATATCTAATAGTTCTGGATCATTAATAACTTTCTTAACATCGCCAAATGAATAGTACTTAAAAATTGACCAATAATGTTCTTCATGTAGTTCTGCTAAGGGAAATGAAAGATTTACTCCCAACACTGATGTCACTGCTTCAGCTCTAAATGTGATAAGAATTCTACTTGCCATGTCCCCAACTTCATTTAAAGGAATGAGCATCTGATCCCACAGCTCTTTCTCCAAGCGCCAAACATCGTCAAGAACAAGAAGAAACCTTTTGGATCTCAACTTATCCTTGAGAATTGATTGAAGAGCAGCAATATTTTTCACACGGGGGCATTCACCTGGTTTGATAGATTCGATAATTTTCTCGGTGACCGTATGCGCATCAAATTTGCGAGACACTTCAACCCACATCAAATTTTCACCAAAATGCTTCACAATTTTTGGGTCATTAAAGATATACCGCGCAAGAGTGGTCTTGCCTGCCCCTGCTATCCCATAGATTGCAAGGACTGGAATACGCCTTTCACTACTCGTACAAGGCATATTGTCAGCTGAGATCAACATGTTTATTAGAGAGTCGCGCTGACGATCCCTACCAATTACTGGTGATGAGAGGGAAGAGACACCAAGTTGTTGTGGTTGTTGTTGGTTCATAGGATCTTGACCAGTAAAGCTAGCAATAAGGGGAGTAAATTGGTCTATTCCAGCAGCAATCTTGATTAGTTTCTCCATACTCTTCTTTAGCGCTGTTTTGAGAGAAAAAGGTGCAGCAACATCTCTTGCCTTCTTCTCAAGTATCTTGATATAATTAGGGAGGGGACTGACCTGAGCTTTGAGGCGCTGGTATTCATACATGTCGAGCACATCTTCTGCCTCATAGGCAGCTTCTTTGAGTGTCAGCAGCCATGGCTTCAAAGCATCCACATCCTTTGCTTCCGCCGCCAGCAGTACAGCTTTGATCTTGGGAAGAATGGTATTTTGAACATGTTGTAGCTCTTCCTCGGTAATATCTCCTCCAAAGTATGGTAGCACCATGTTCTCCAACTTACTGAAGATGGGAGATACAATCGGCCCAACCAAACTCAGTGCAAGTTTTTCCATGCCTAGCTAGGGAGAAATCAAACAGAGAAATTTGTGGAAAATAAACGGATTGATTGATGAGTCAAGAATCAAGAATGGGAGATTGGTGTATTAAAAGTTCAAATGACTTCTTCCATACCTGTTAACCAACTGGTACTCGGAAGGATGGAAGGAAGGATACTCTGAAGATGTTGTAGCAGTTCCCAGTTCTCTCTCTCTCTTGAAAGTAGAGGAAGACTTGTTAAAAAACTAACATAAATAAATAAATTTAAAAAAAAACAAAAAACAAAGAGAGAATATTAAAACAAATCCAGCCGACTTTTCCGTTGTTCCCAGTCCGTAGAAAATTCAAACTCACGACAAACCCATCTCCTTTGCCTTTACGCAACCCACAGTTCCGGCAATAATGCACCCCACTTCCTGCCAAGTTGATAGGGACCTTTGGCCAGCCACTTCCTGCCAAGTAGATAGGGACCTTTGGCCAGCTTGATAGGGACCTTTGGCCAAATAGCAGGTGTTCATCTGCCATTGTTGTCACCTTCATTAAGTTAATAGGACCCTCGATTGGACTGTAATGCATTTCTAGTCATTGTTGTCACCTTCATTAAGTTGCAGCCAATGTTGCACCAATCGCTGTCCAAGGGGCCAACTTGTGTTAGGTGCACTCCACTACTAATAATTTCTCGACTTCTAGAGGATCTTATATATACATTAAAAGATAAAAGTTTAACCACCTAAAATAAATTGTGATTGGTGTAGGATCGAGCCTACAATATCTCTTATCTAACCAACAACACTCAACAAACAACATAAGTATTGGAAACGAAAGCGTAAAAATCGTTCCCCAAACCAAGAAGTCCTGCAAGAGAACCGAGTAAAAGTACACAAACCAAAAACGTTATATACATATCGCAGACACAGAAAACTTTACTTAAAAAATCCAAATAAAAAAATCTTTGGACGATCGGAGTCCAACCCTGAAAAGCCTACACTAATGAAATAAGAAATACACCGACTCCTTACAAACTTCTCACCGATCCAAACGGATCACCACAACTCTTTGGAATAGAAAATAGATCCCCGACAAACGAATAAAGGAGATGACGAAAAAAGAATTACCAGAAACCGATCTCCTATTCGAAATAGCCTTCAATCTCTTCCTCTCTTCTTCCAATGTGGTAAAAGCACTTTTGCATCATTTTGCAATTTTTTTTTGAGATATGAGATATATTTTATGGCTAGGAGACACCTAATATATATAGCCTCAAACCCACAACTAGTATTCCTATTATATATAGGAATACCCAATCCAAATCCAAATCCATTGACATAATTATATTATATGTAGGAATATCCAATTCAAATCTAAATTCATTGACATATTCCTATTATATGTGGAAGTACACAATCCAAATATATTGAGGTATTCCTATTATATGTAGGAATATTCAATCCAACTCCGGGGTATTTTTTACATAGGTTGGGAACCCCATCCACTCCAACAAATCTCCCCCTTCACAACTATGTGGAAGGGGTCGTCATCCCGATGATCCGCCTGTAGTACTCAAACTTTTTTCTTGGAAGAAATTTTGTAAACATGTCTGCTCTGTTGTCATCCGTATAAACCTTCTCAAGTGCTGCTTGCTTCTTTTCAACCGTATCCCGTATCCAATGACACCGGGTATCATTGTGCTTGGACCGGCTATGAAAAGTCTGGTTCTTCACAAGGTGAATTGCACTTTGGATATCGCAAAACAAAGGGTACTGCTATTGCTTTAGCCCAATTTTCTGTAGCAGCTTCTTCGACCACAGCAACTCCTTGCAAGCCTTTGTCGCCGCAATGTACTATGCCTCTGTCGTCGACAAGACAACACACTTCTGCAACCGCAACTGCCACGATACCGCTCCACCAATAAACATCATCACATAGCCCGAAGTCAATCACCTCGTGTCTATATCTCCAGTCATATCAGCATCAATATACCCAACCAGCTTCGGCTCGTCACCATGAAAAGAAAGTCTCCAATCGATAGTTTCCTGAAGGTATCATAGAATCCACTTGACCGCACTCCAATGTACCCTTCCAGGATTGGAAGTATAGCTGCTAATTGTGCCAACTGCGTGAGCGATGTCAGGTCTCGTACATATCATAGAATATATGAGACTCCCCACAACTGAGGCATATGGAACCCACTCCATATCTTCCTTCTCGTCCTTGGTAGATGGACATTGCTCCTCAGGAAACTTAAAGTGAGCCACAATAGGTTACTCACTTTCTTTGACCCATCTATCCCGAAACGTTAAAGTAACCGGTGAATGTACTTCTTTTGGGACAAATGTAGCAGCTTAGACTCTCTCACTCGGCTGATCTCCATCCCAAGAATAGTCTTCGCTATGCCCAAATCCTTCATAGAGAAGGTCGCGCCCAATTGGTGTCACGCCCCGATTTCGCCCAATCGATAATCGTCCCCCGGGCGTGATGCCGTGCACGCATAGGGTGCGCGTTCACAAGGCCTAGGCATAATGATAATCTTTAGAACATATGCAACAGAGTACACAAATAAGATAGCTCACATTGAGGCATAGAAAAGTTTCCTTTTTATTGATAATGAACATCTGATTACAGACTCTTGACCCAAAATGATAAGGATGCTACACGGGCTTACAACTTGGATACAAAATGAGATAGTCGTTCCATACATCACATCCTTTACTAAAACTTCAAAACAATATAGACACCTGCTGGCGAAGCTATCACCTTGCCACAGAGCCGCATATAAGGGTTGCACTGCCTCCGAGTGCTTTGTACAAGCTCCAAAAAAGTCACGAACGGAATACGTCGGATACTGGACTGGTTGGGGGAGGAAGAAGGTTCAGCTCCTTGCCGCGTCGCTCGGGCTCGGGGAACCTGCTGCAACGAGGGTCAGTACTTTGAAAGTACTGGTGAGGGCGAGCTAACCCAACTAACCAAATCCAAGTTTGTTCATATAAAACATGAAACATTATTGTGGTATTTCTATCTTGCCTTAGTTCAATTTTACATGCAAGCATTGAATATTCGATTTACGGAACAACATGATACCGTTTGGTAACTTTTACCTTCCCGTCTGAACTGCCTGCATAACACTTACCATGTCCTTTCCTGCCACGAAGACACCATTAGTTTGAGCAAGCAATGCAGATATATGTGTACATTGGGTCATGGCATATCCTTGCCACCGTGGACAATAGCTACAGTAAGCGGTGACCCTTGCAGTTCGGGTAGCAAGCCCCGCTGCAAGGCCTACCCCGCCTTACCCGTGCTAGACTTGCTAGCGTAGCTATCCGAGTTCCGTCCGGAACGAATCGGCCCCAGTGCCCCGGACGCCGTTCGTAGGATCTAGACATTGTGCACAAGTTTTCCGACCGAACTACGCATTGACACTAAATTAATAGATAAAGCATTCAACCCACAAGAATGTGTACATCTACTTTAGCATAGAGCATTTGGCATAGTCTTCCTGTCCAAGTGATTGCATTTCAATATAGTTTGCACAATACATCTGTACAGTTATATAGAATAATTCTAGCTACAAGTGAAACATAAATATATATATGCATAGCGGACAAGCACGCATCAATGTGATCGTTTGAGAATTCTAAGTGACAACCATTTCATGTGTTTCAAGTCTAACACATCTTTCATTTAACTCAGTTTTAATCTTATTATGATATCGTTGGAGCGGGATGCATAATGAGTCAATTATTATTTAGATTAAAGACTTGGCAGAAGGGTGCTAATCGAATTAAAGCCACTCACAAGTTGGTGAACTAGGAGAGAAAAGGGAGAACTTCAAGACTCCGCGCGTGCGTCGTCTACCCAATCACCTGCACGCACCAACAGATGATCAATATCTTTTGCTTCGGTCTTCGAGGTTCGATATAAAATTGCGAGATCCTAAGAACGAAGGCAATAAAATCCATCAAAACCGTTCAAGAAAACGCAAGTCATAAAGCCAACAAGAAAGCAACCAAGCGGCACAAAATCGGATAAGAAAACCAGCGCAACAGAAAGGCCCCTCTCGACTCTGCCGCCAAGTCCTTCCTTGAGGCACGATCCATTGAATATGGGACTTGATTTTGAAGAAACCAATCCATAACGAGGAAAGGATCTTGATTCAATTTGTCCCGATCGAACGGTCTTAAGTATTTCTTGGCCGCGCTCCCCGAATAGGGGGAACGGGGCATTACATCATAACCATCTAATAGAAAGTTTCGTCCCAAAACTTAGAAATAGAACCTACCCCTAAGGAATAATAACGAAAAGCTTTCCCTCATATCAGATTCGAGTTCCCACGTCGATTCTTCGACGGCGTGGTCTCGCCAAAGGATGCGTACAAGCGATACTGTCCGATTTCGCAACTGCTTTTCCTTGCGATCTAAGATCTGAATGGGCTCAACAACGTACGACAAGTCTGCTTGCAATTCTAACTGACCAAAGTCTACCACATGGTTCGGGTCATGCACATAATTTCTTAGCTGAGACACATAAAAAATATCGTGCACATCTGATAGGACCGGCGATAATGAAATTTGGTAAGCAACTGAAGTCACACGTCTGAGAATTTCAAACGGCCCAACAAATCTCGGACTTAACTTCCCTTTTATCCCGAATCTCGTAACACCACGCATGGGCGAGACTTTTAGGAACACATGGTCCCCCTCTTGGAACTCAAGGGGGCGACGACGAACATCGGCATAGCTCTTTTGTCGACTTTGTGCTACTTTTAACCGTTCTCGAATCAGCCGAACCTTTTGGACTATTTGTTCAACCAGTTCCAGCCCAAGGATTTGCCTCTCCCCAACTTCATCCCAACAGATCGGTGACCTACACTTCTGCCAATACAAAGCCTTATACGGAGCCATCTGGATGCTAGACTGATAACTATTGTTGTAAGCAAATTCGGCTAGCGGCAGGTTGACGTCCTAACTTGACTTTGAATCGATCACGCAGAGGCGCAGCATGTCTTCTAGTACCCGATTCATCCGTTCTGTCTGGCCATTTGTTTGAGGATGGTAGGCTGAGCTGAACTTCAACTTGGTCCCCATCGACGACTGAAGGCTTTCCCAGAAATGTGAGACAAAACGTCCGTCCCGATCTGATACTATAGAAACTGGCACTCCGTACAGCCAGACTATCTCATCAAGATAGGTCTGAGCGAGGCGGTCGGCACCCCAAGTACTTTTGATGGAGATAAAGTGTGCAGACTTGGTTAACCGATCGACGATGACCCAGATTACGTCGTTTCCTCGTTGCATCCTTGGCAGACCAACAATAAAGTCCATGCTGATGTGCTCCCACTTCCATTCCGGGATAGCAAGATTCTGTATTTCTCCACCCGGCCACTGATGCTCTGCTTTCACCCTCTGATAGGTTATGCATTGCGATACGAAGAGCGCCACATCTTTCTTCATGCCGTGCCACCAGAAGATAGTGCGAAGGTTATTATACATTTTTGTGCTCCCGGGATGGATAGTATAGGCTGCGTAATATGCTTCAGTGAGGATTTCCTTTCTGAGTTCTGAATGATTGGGGACGCATAGCCTTCCCTTCACTCGCGGCACCCCATTCTCATCTACTACAAAGTATTTTGCCTTCCCCACTTGAACCTGTTCCCATATTTTCTGGAGGAATGGGTCATCTCTTTGAGTAGATGTGACTCTCTCTATCAGGTTGGGTACAAATCGCATCTGAGCAACCCGCGCGTCGCGATAACGAATTTTGAGTTCGATGCCTATTTCTTCTAACTTCCTAAATAATCTGCGATTGACGGACAGAGATCCCGTAAAGACCCGACTCAACGCATCCGCTACTACATTTTCCTTGCCAGGTGTGTAGTCTATCGTCAAGTCGTAATCCTTTATCAATTCTAGCCAACGTCGCTGTCGTAGGTTCAGATCTGCCTGGGTGAACAAGTACTTCAAACTCTTGTGATCGGTATAGATTTGGCAAGGCACTCCATAAAGGTAGTGTCGCCACAACTTTAACCCGAACACAATTGCTGCCAGCTCCAGATCATGCGTAGGATAATTCTTTTCATGCTTTTTCAGCTGTCTGGATGCATAGGCTATCACTCTGTCTTGCTGCATAAGTACACACCCTATGCCCTGCCCTGATGCGTCGCTAAAGATTTGGAATTCCGAATTCTCGTCCGGTAGTGCAAGTAACGGGGCAGAGGTTAGGCGATGCTTTAACTCTTGAAATAAAGTTTTGCAGTCGGCGGACCACTCAAATGCGACTCCCTTCTTTGTGAGGCGAGTCAGAGGCAATGCTAGTTTGGAAAAATCCTTTACGAACCGCCTGTAGTAGCCCATTAGCCCAAAAAAGCTTCAAATTTCACTAACGGATGCAGGTCGCTTCCACTCGACAATGGCCTCCACCTTCTTCGGATCGACTGAAATGCCTCCCGCAAAAATGATGTGCCAAGGAAAGATACACTGCTCAGCCAGAATTCACACTTACTCAGTTTCGCATACAACTTGTTGTCTCGAAGGGTTTGTAGCACGGTCCGCAAGTGCTCTGCATGCTCTGCCTCATTCTTCGAATACACCAAGATATCATCGATGAACACTACTACAAGCTATCGAGATATGGCCGGAACACTTAGTTCAAACCTATAAAGGCGGAAGGGGCATTGGTCAAACCGAACGGCATTACCAAAAACTCGTAATGGCCGTAGCGAGTACGGAAGGCTGACTTCGGTACATCATTCGGCTTAATCTTGAGCTGATGATAACCCGAACGGAGATCAATTTTCGAGAATATTGTTGCAGCTTGTAACTGATCAAAAAGATCGTCTATTTTGGGGAGGGGGTACTTATTTCTGACAGTAACCTTATTCAATTCCCGATAGTCGATGTAAAGCCGCATTGAGCCATCCTTTTTCTTAACAAACAATACATGTGCACCCCATGGTGACACACTCGGACGGATGTATCCACGATCTAGTAGCTCTTGTAACTGTATCTTTAATTCCTTCAGCTCTGCCGGTGCCATTCGATACGAAGATTTGGAAATCGGTTGGGTTCCTGGAAATGTATCGATAGTGAACTCTGTCTCTCGATCGGGCGGCATACCAGGCAACTCGTCGGGGAACACATCAGGAAAATCTGCCACAACGGAAATGGACTCAACATTTGCACAATCTTGTCGAGTGTCTCGAACGGACACCAGGTACCCTACGCAGCCGGAGTGAATCAACCGTCGAGCAGACATTGCTGAGATCACCATGCAGGCATTCGATGCTTTCGACTGTGGACTGCACAAATAGCAAAATTTGATCTCGCCAGGAAGACAAAATACGACTTTCTTCTCCGCACAATCGATAGTAGCAGAATAAGCGCCAAGCCAATCCATGCCCAGAATGATGTCGTAGTCCCCTATGTCTAAAACTATTGCATCAAGTGACAATTTTCTTCCTCTGATGCAAATGCAGCCATCACGACAAACTGAATCGGCAGACAAGCTCGTGCCTGACGGAGTACTGACGCTAAGCCTTAGGCCTAACGGGGTTTGAATAAATCTGTGTTCCCTAGCAAAGTTTGATGACACAAAATTGTGTATAGCACCTGAATTAAATAACACTCGTACAGGTACATTATTGAATAGCAACATACCTGACACTACGGTGTTCGAGGCAAGCGCCTCGTCCCTCGTCAAAGCAATGACCCGGCCCCTAGTGTTCGGACGACGCTCTTGTTGCTGCACAGCCCGATTTGCATGGGGTCCCTGAACTGAATTTTGCTGCTCTGTACGGTGCTGAGGGACTCGGTTCGGACGATCAAGACAGTCTCGAGCATAATGACCCAGCCGACCATAATTGAAGCATCCCTGATTACGACATTCGCTAGCCCGTGCCCTGTACGATTGCATTTTGTACAGCGCTGTCCTTGGTTCCCCACTTGATTGTTGCCCTGGTTGTCTCCATGATTTGGATGCTTGTTAGCATTGTTTTCTCCTGTATTACCTTGGCACTTGTGATGAGAATATTGCACAGCGCCTGTGGTAGTGGAAGGACATTGCGGCTCCAGGACCAGAGCATGGTTAAGGACTTCTCTCATCGTCTCGTATTGCGGAGCGACTGCGTGCGCGTGAATGGAAGGTCGCGGGCCTCCCTCAAATCATCTAGCTCGGCTTGCTACATTGGGCAGGTAGGAACTAGCAAACTTCGCCAACCGATTGAATTTTGTGGCATATTGTTTCACTGTCATCGTTCTTTGTTGCAGTCGCACAAAATCGTTCTCATTCTGACGACGAATAGGTGGGGGGATAAATTCTTCTTCAAATGTGCCACGGAAGGTGGACCAAGGGATCGTCTCGCCATCAGCATCTGCGAAGAGAGATCTACGGTGTACATTCCACTAATCGTGCGCGTTCATCCAAAGCTAGAGTTGGGCGCAGGCGACTCGTTTGTCGTCGGGTACTTCCAAAAGCTTAAAGTGGTCTTCCAGCTCGGCCAACCAATCTAGCGCCATGACCGGATCCTCCGTCCCTCGGAAGGACGTGTTGTAAACATTTTTGAAGTTAGCGAAGTCGAAGGCAGTCACATCCTTCTTCTTTGAGTTTTGGGGACACTATGACTTCATCTGTTGCTGGCTCCACCAGTTCCGCTATTGTTGTAGCGGATTGGTTAGAGGCCAAGGTCTAAACAATTTTTTGTAGAGCGTCCACCTGCTTCTGCCGGAACTTAAATCGTGCCTCTAGATTTTTCTCGAACTTGTCCTGTCGGGCCTCATCCCTATTTTGTTGCGCTTCCAGCATTTGCATCATTCTTTCGACTAGATCGACGGAGTGCGCAGGTCGCTGGCTCTCAGAACTAGCCAAAGTGCCAAAAGTACTTGCATCAATTTGGCATGTTGCTTGGGTTCGAGTCATTTCTACTAAAACAAGAAACTTACATCAGTTTCATAGAGTATTACGGACTCACTGTATGGAACGCATCTCATTTTGCACCTATCGATTTCAAGAGTTAAACTCGGACAGGACATGGTCATCTTAGGAAAACTTTTCGACTCGAGATCAAAGGATCTGAAGCTTCACTCTGATACCACTATGCCACGCCCCGATTTTGCCCAATCGATAATCGTCCCCCGGACGTGATACCGTGCACGCGTAGGGCGCGCGTGCACAAGGTCTAGGCATAATGATAATCTTTAGAACATATACAGCAGAGTACGCAAATAAGATAGCACACATTGAGGCATAGAAAAGTTTTCTTTTTATTGATAATGAACATCTAATTATAGACTCTTGACCCATAACGATAAGGATGCCACACGGGCTTACAACTTGGATACAAAATGAGATAGCCGTTTCATACATCACATCATTTACTAAAACTTCAAAACAATATAGACACCTGCTGGCGAAGCTATCGCCTTGCCACGGAGCCGCATATAAGGGTTGCGCCACCTCCGAGTGCTTTGTACAAGCTCCAAAAAAGTCACGAACGGAATACGTCGGATACTGGACTGGTTGGGGGAGGAAGAAGCTTCAGCTCCTTGCCGCGTCGCTCGGGCTCGGGGAACCTGCTGCAACGAGGGTCAGTACTTTGAAAGTACTGGTGAGGGCGAGCTAACCCAACTAACCAAATCCAAGTTTGTTCATATAAAACATGCAACATTATTGTGTTCTTTCTATCTTGCCTTAGTTTAATTTTACATGCAAGCATTGAATATTCGATTTACGGAACCATATGCTACCGTTTGGTAACTTTTACCTTCTCGTATGAACTGCCTGCATAACACTTACCATGTCCTTCCCTGCCATGAAGATACCATTAATTTGAGCAAGCAATGCATATATATATGTACATTGGGTCATGGCATATCTTTGCCACCGTGGACAATAGCTACAGTAAGCGGTGACCCTTGCAGCTCGGATAGCAAGCCCCGCTGCAAGGCCTCCCCCGCCTTACCCGTGCTAGACTTGCTAGCGTAGCTATCCGAGTTTCGCCCGGAACGAATCGGCCCCAGTGCCCCGGGCGCAGTTCGCAGAAACTAAACCTTGTGCACAAGTTGTCCCACCGAACTACGCATTGACACTAAATTAATAGATAAAGCATTAAACCCACAAGAATGTGTACATCTACTTTAGCATAGAGCATTTAGCATAGTCTTCCTGTCCAAGTGATTGTATTTCAATATAGTTTGCACAATACATCTGTACAGTTATATAGAATAATTCTAGATACAACTGAAACATGAATATATATATGCATAGCGGACATGCACGCATCAATGTGATCGTTTGAGAATTCTAAGTGACAAGCATTTTATGTGTTTCAAGTCTAATTCATCTTTTATTTGACTCAGTTTTAATCTTATTATGATATCGTTGGAGCGGGATGCATAATGAGTCAATTATTATTTAGAGTGAAGACTTGGCAGAAGGGTGCTAATCGAATTAAAGACCCTCACAAGTTGGTAAACTAGGAGAGAAAATAGAGAACTTTAAGACTCTGCACGTGCGTCGTCTACCCGATCACCTGCACGCACCAATAGATGATCAATATCTCCTGCTTCGGTCTCTGAGGTTCGATATAAAATTGCGAGATCCTAAGAACGAAGGCAATAAAATCTATCAAAACCGTTCAAAAAAACGTAAGTCATAAAGCCAACAAGAAAGCAACCAAGCGACACAAAATCGGGCAAGAAAACCAGCACAACGGAAAGGCCCCTCTCGACTCTGCCACCGAGTCCTTCCTTGAGGTACGATCCGTTGAATATGTGACCTAATTCTGAAGAAACCAATCCACAACGAGGAAAGGATCTTGATTCAATCTCTCCCAATCGAACGGTCTTAAGTATTTCTTGGCCGCGCTCCCCGAATAGGGGGAACGGGGCATTACGGTTGGCACTTCAACTCCACTATCCTTGTGGCATTCCGACCCACCAGTAGCATATCATCAACATAGAGCAGTAAAATGATAAAATCATCCCCTGCAAAGTACCTCATAAATATAGCGCCCCGCTCCGCGTAGGCGCTATGTACAAGTGATATCGCCTTGCTTGCTCGAACGGAAGTCTTCTCGGAGAGTTCTCGACCGATTGATCAAAGTGAGTAGGCAGAACTGCATTCTCTGATTCTTGCACGACTTAATAATGAATCTGAGTTTTTGAATGCTTGTTTGCTTAAGAAGATCGTTTCATAAGAAGAATGATAGAACCGACTCAGCATGCTAATAAGAGAACTCACATAGCTTGTCATTGAAACGAATCTGCTGCCTAACTAGGGAATATGTATGCTTGTCAGTAATAAGATAGAACCATTGCCATGCTAAGAGTATAAGAAATGTTGCATGCTTAGAAATACCGACACAGCTATCGAATGAACCCTTGCTATGCTAAGAAAGATAAGTAAATGAATCGCTTGAATATGTCCCTTTGAATATGCTAAGAAAGAGATAGTTATTGCATGTTAGATATGAATCAATCGTGCTTGCCTTTATATATTTTGCTTGTCTGTTTGCTATATCGAACTGCTAAGTAAAAATGTGTGAGTGCAGTGACTAATAGTACGCCCTGAGGATACGGCTCGCAAGGGTCTAGTGGGGTGTGCTATTAGATATGTAAATTGTGTGCTTCGTCTGAGAAAGATATGCTTCGTTTGATAAGATATGTTCTGCTAAGACCGTATATGTTTTGCTTGATCATTGTTTTGCTTGCACTATGTGTTTATGTCATTGTATTAGTCTCGGACAACTTGTGCACAGGATCTTCTCTCGAACGATTCCTGGGGCACTGGGAATCGCTCGGTCCGGAAGAGATTTTTGGATCGCCCTGAGGTATACGGCTCACAAGGGTCTAGTGGGGCGATATGTCTATTAGTGTTGTGTGGAACCTATAATGTCACAGCTGCTTGCACTCGGGTATATTGTTGAAGAGCTGAACCATGAGTCACAGCTGCCGACACCCATGCGTGCTAGTGAAGAGCTGGACCATGGGCAACTGTTGCTAATCATGGGGCTACCCATGGACCGTCATATAGATAGGGCGCATGCTAGGTTTACCTTCTTGCATACCTATCGATTGATGACACCAAAGATTGATTCATGAGTTTGTCCATATATGCATATTGTGGCTAACTTGTGTGTCTGCTGCAGGGATTACCGTTCGACCGTGGGTAAGAAATATGAGTATATACATAAGCCTACTTGTTCATTTTGTCTGCATCGTAGAGATTATCTGTTAGTGCTTCATACATTGCATCGGTCAGACAATGACTATTAGTGCAGAGCTGAACCTCGATCACAGCTGCTAATAGTATCAGAATGTGAGTCATTGGTTAGCTAGATTTCTGCTACTGATTCTGAGTTTCTCGGGGACCAAAATCATATAGATGTGTTGCCTTAAATTCTTGAATGAATGATACTCCACTTGATATGTTTGCCTTGATTCGATATGATCACTCTGCTAGATAAGCTTTGCCCCAAAGAGTTAGATCTGATGCACAATACATGCTGCGTACTGCACGATAGAGCACTGTCCCGTTCGTATGCTTATAGTTTGAATATGCAAAACTTTTTCAAAGTTATGTTTTCAAAAGATGTAATATGACTATAGTTCTGAGCTGCATGAAATGAACTTAGGTAAAAGTAGCAAGATCACTAGTAATGAAATATTTTGCCACATAATTACTTAGTATGGGTTTCAGAGGGTGTAGCTTCTGTTCAGTTGTTTATCTCACCAGTACTTATAAAAGTACTGACCCACCAATAGTTTGCTTATTCTCAGGTGCCTGATCGCCCGAGGAAGCGATAGCCGTGTCTCATCCCAAGGAACCGGAAGTCTGGAGTCGATGCCTTGAGTTGCATTGAGTTTGAGCTGCTTTTGTGTAGAGGGACATAATGTATGGAACGATGTCATTATAATCGAGAGAAAGAGTGCTTGAGTGAACTGTAACCTCGACCATGTGCCGCTTGTAACACTTTCGATTATCAATAAAAGAGCATGTTTTTATATGCCATTGTGTTCTTTACTTTTCTGCAATATGTGTGTCGCTGCTTCAGTATTGAATAGCTTACTGGCCCTTGTTCAAAGCTTTGGCCTTGTACAAGCGCATTTTAGGCTTGCACGACATCACGCCCGTGCGAGGACGACTGGTTCCGAAGGGACCAAAGCGAGGACGAACGGCCCTGCGGAACCGGAGTGTGACATAGTGGTATCAGAGCGACTCGATTCTTTGCCCATTCCGTTGCCTCTGACTCTGAGTTGTGATTGTGTTGTAATGAACGTTACATACAATAAGTCCATAGATATTCTCAAAGATGCGCACAAAATTTTTCTGGATTTATTTTTATTTGCTTGAGATGTGATTTTTGATTTCTGGATTTGATAAGTTTTAATTAAGGTGAGGGATGAGGACTATCGCTGCTCTATGTTTTTGTGAGTTTATCCTTGAGTTTCGAGGACAAAACTCTTTGTTGGTGGGTAAGTATATAGCGCCCCGCTCCGCATAGACGCTATGTACAAGTGATATCGCCTTGCTTGCTCGAATAGAAGTCTTCTCGGAGAGTTCCCGACCGATTGATCAAAGTGAGTGGACAGAACTGCATTCTCTGATTCTTGCACGACTTAATAATGAATCTGAGTTTTTGAATGCTTGTTTGATTAAGAAGATCGTTTCATAAGAAGAATGATAGAACTGACTCAGCATGCTAATAAGAGAACTCACATAGCTTGTCATTGAAACGAATTTGCTGCCTAACTAGAGAATATGTATGCTTGTCAGTAATGAGATATAACCATTGCCATGCTAAGAGTATAAGAAATGTTGCATGCTTAGAAACACCGACACAGCTATCGAATGAACCCTTTATATGCTAAGAAAGATAAGTAAATGAATCGCTTGAATATATCCTTTTGAATATGCTAAGAAAGAGATAGTTATTGCATGTTAGATATGAATCAATCGTGCTTGCCTTTATATATTTTGCTTGTCTGTTTGCTATATCGAACTGCTGAGTGAAAATGTGTGAGTGCAGTGACTAATAGTACGTCCTGAGGATATGGCTCGTAAGGGTCTAGTGGGGTGTGCTATTAGATATGTGAATTGTGTGTTTCGTCTGAGAAAGATATGCTTCGTTTGATAAGATGTGTTCTGCTAAGACCGCATATATTTTTCTTGATCATTGTTTTGCTTGCACTATGTGTTTATGTTATTGCATTGGTCTCGGACAACTTGTGCACAAGGTCTTGTCTCTCAAACGATTCCTGGGGCACTGGGAATCGTTCGGTCCGGAAGAGATTTTTGGATTGCCCTGAGGTGTACGACTCGCAAGGGTCTAGTGGAGGGATATGTCTATTAGTGCTGTGTGGAACCCATGATGTCACAGCTGCTTGCACTCGGGTGTGTTGCTGAAGAGCTGAACCATGAGTCACAGCTGCCAACACCCATGCGTGCTAGTCAAGAGCTGGACCTTGGGCAACTGCTGCTAATAATGGGGCTACCCATGGACCGTCATATAGATAGGGCGCATGCTAGGTTTACCTTCTTGCATAGCTATCGATTGATGACACCAAAGATTGATTCATGAGTTTGTCCATATATGCATATTGTGGCTAACTTGTGTGTCTGCTGCAGGGATAACCGTTCGGCCATGGGTAAGAAATATGAGTTTATACATAAGCCTGCTTGTTCATTTTGTCTGCATCGTAGAGATTATATGCTAGTGCTTCATGTATTGCATCGGTCAGACAAGGATTATTAGTGCAGAGATGAACCTCGGTCACAGCTGCTAATAGTATCAGAATATGAGTCATTGGTTAGCTGGATTTTCGCTACTGATCCTGAGTTTCTCGGGGACCAAAATCATATAGATGTGTTGCTTTAAATTCTTGAATGAATGATAGTCCACTTGATATATTTGCCTTGATTCGATATGATCAGTCTGCTAGATAAGCTTTGCCCCAAAGAGTTAGATCTGATGCACAATACACCTTGTGCACTACACTGTTTGATAATAAACGAAAGAAATTAAAACTAGGTTTATACGAAACCCTTTCTTTGGTTTACAAACAAGAAAAAGAAGTATAATTAATCCTATACGAGGATGTTAAGTACAAAAATTTAATTCTGGATAAATATTGCTATAGGAGTCTGATATGCGGTCGATCACTTTGTCTCTTTGACCACACGATGACAAAGAAGTGCTGTAGAAGACGAAAAAGAAGCTTCAAAGACTGCAGAAAAAGTTAAACTCTCGTTGCCAAAGCTCTCTATAAGTGCTTTCTTGACCTTGACCTTTGTCTGTGACTCCTGAATTCTCTCTACCTTCGATTTGACCTTGGACCTCCGTGGCCGGAGGTCTCTATTTATAGAGTTCAGCTACAGTCGGCGTAGAAACCGAACAGCGGAGAGAGCTATACCTTTTACGCGGCGGTTATAATAACTGCTACTCACGTATGAATAATCTCTTGAATTGGCGTGTGACGCGTGTCCCATTATGAGATAATGCGTATAATCGCTCATCGAAGATCACGACAAGCAAGCCACTAGATAACTGCCCCTCGCGTAGAGATGGTTGGCATAAAAGCCAAATAACTGTCTCGTTGGCATAAAAGCCAAATAGCTGTTCTGATGGCGTAAAAGCCAAGTAGGCATAGAAGTCGAATAGTTGTCAAGTTGGCATAGAAGCCAAAATAGATGTCATATTGGCGTAGAAGCCAAGTATCTGTCATGTTGGCGTAGAAGCCAAGTAGTTGTCATGTTGGCGTACAAGCCAAGTTCTGGGTAAAACTTGATGCTTTGCAAATATAGCCTGAGTTGGCATATTTCGAGGAAATAGCGTACGGCGTGCTCCTATAGCTGAAAATAGCCTGGTTGGCGTAATGTGCAGGGATGGTGATATGGTCGTATTAGCCCTAATTATAGCTCACCCAGTCATTAAAAGTAGAATCAAATCTCATGCATTAAATGCAGAGATCTGCTCCCATCTCGCGCATTAATTGCAGAGACATGCCTTGAGTTTTGTACGAAGGACAGCTTTTGACGTGGCTGTTGGTTTCATCTCATCCTGAGCGTAAAGCTCATATCTGCCTGTGTAGAATAGGTAGCGTATTCTTTGAATGCGTAAACGACGTCTTATATCAAGGGTTATGTCACTCGACGACAGTCTGGAGTTCTGTGCAGAGTCATTATTACAGCCATCCTCTCGATCACCGTGCAGTACTCTTTGTTAGGAGTCAGGTTCACTGCTTCCACTGACAGGTTCATTTGAGGAATACGAAGAGTTTCTCGTACAACTTACTGCTGCATTAAAAGCAGACGGGTTTTACGCCAAAGTGGCGATGTAGTAACCTTTTTACGCCGAAGCAGTTTAGAAATACTGCATTACGCGGGTTATTCTGGAGCTATGTTTTACGCTAAAATAGCGTTGAAGCTCTGCTGTACGCCAATGGCTCTGAAGTCGTGTTTCATGCCACCCAGTGCTGGAGCTCTGTTTTACGCGGGTTTTCTGTATGTTGAGGGTTTTACGCGTATGATTCCCCAACGTATTTTTCATGCTTCTTCAAGACCCCCTTTAAAGTTTTCAAATTTCTCGTAATTTGAAACACTTTGAATGAAGCATGAAACAGTCAAGTTTGACTCGTTCCGCGAGGCTAATTTCTTGGCAAATTTTTAGGAGTTTGTTGGGATTCGGTGTGTTCTTCTCTGCCTATATAAAGGCGAATAGGTTAACCAGTTTTTCCCATACTTCCTTCACCACAAAGAGATGGTTGCTGAGCTTCGTCGGGTTTACTTGAGGAAGAAGAAGATCATGTTCTTCCAACATGTAAGGAGCCATAAAAAGAGGCATCTTTGAGCAAATATCCTCCGCAACGATGGACCATGGAAGGATATCATAGCTTCCTTTGCTCGGGATGATCAGCAATTTTATATGGCGATTCGTCCAGGAGAGAGGAAAGGTCTCATTTGGTAACACAGCTTGCAAGCTGTATTTTCTCCCATCATGGCGCTGGACGAAGGCATACAGCTTGGCCCTGTCTTCCAGTATTGAGTTGGGTATGAACCCCCAACACAATTTCTAGGGCATGCCTGCCATGGTGTATGGAGGATGGGCTTACAAAATTGATACATGCCCAATTGTGTATCCTCCCGTCATTAATTATTTTCTTGTTAATCGGCCACAGAAGCCGATTAACTACTGTAGAAGACGAAAAAGATCTACACCAATACGAGAACCTGGCAAAACAGATTCTTGGTGTGACCTTAAATGAAAATGAGAAACCCTTTGTAGAAAAAGAATTTCCATCATATGTAATCATGAAGATGAAAAACCCTTTGTAGACTGAATTTCCATCATATGTAATCATGATTAATAGAATTGTCTTCTTTTACGCATCTGATGATTTGTCATATTTGCTGTGAGGAAGTCTAAATAGTGTGAAACTTTGACATGTCTGAATAATTTTACCCCGACTCCGATAAGAGTATCTGAGCTTGTCTCATCTTTTACGCGTAACTAAAGACGCGTAGAAAATTACTTAACATTTAAGTTGAAGATCCAAACTGTCATGCTGTTTTGGATGAGGAGTCGCATAAAATTCTGAACTGTCACTTCTCTGATATGAAGAATTCTTGTTTAGATCATCATCTTCACGAATGGTTTTTCCGAAAAATCCTTAAAAAAGGCGAGAAATTTCTGTCGACCAAGCCATTCTTGAACTTTTGTAAAGTATTCTGACTGGACTTTGGATGAACTTCCAAATGAAAAAGAGTCATCTTCAATGCTGAACTCTGTGTATTTCAGGCACTTGGACTATTTTGTAGCCAAGAAGGAGTATCTTCTGCGTAAACCCTTGTAATTGGCCGTCTGTAGCTTTCGAGCGTAGAATCGTAGATTTATAGCCTCTTAGCGTAAAAAGCTTCCGAGCGTGAAATCATAGATTTGTAAACTCTGAGCGTAAAATCGTAGATTTGTAACCTCTTGAGCGTAAAATCTCATGAGCGTAAAAGCATCTAAGCGTAAAACCATAGACTTATAGCTTCTGAGCGTAAAACCGTATATTTGTAGCCTCTCGAGTGTAAAAGCTCCTTAGCGTAAAATTATAGATCTGCTCTGCGCGTAAAATCTGGATCCACTGACTGTCTGTCTTTCCTAAATGATAGGCTGACGTGGTCCCAAATCTTAACCGAATATTAAATATCGGATTTGGTTAGGGATTCGAAGAGTTATCCGAACTCTATAAATAGCCCAAAGTCCTGAGAGAGAAAACTTTTATCTGTCTTCCCAAAACACTTGCTTTTCAAGAACCCTTCTTCTTCGTCTCTTTCTTGAGAACTCAGAATCGCCATGGCACCTAAACAGGCTTCCACTGCTAAGGGAAAGAAGGTCGCTTCCTCTTTCCGCTCCACTGCTCAAGCACGAGCGACTCCCATTGGGCTGAACGAGCCTCGATCGGAACGCAGCGCTCTGCCATCGAGATGTGCTTAGGGCATTACAGGTAAAGAATTCGGGGGGAAAAATCCTTCGCACACGTTGTACGTGTACGCGCAATGTCATCTTTTGTACTGAGAGCCTCTTCGAGGAAAATGATGTACTGAGATGTTTTATTGTTACGCGCACATTCCTAATATGTCGGCGTAAAAACTCTATTTTTTTTGCAGTCTGGCGTAAAAACTCAGACTGTCAAAATTTGGAGTAGAACTGCAAATTTTGAATTTTATGCGCTGGATATGATTTCTGGCGTAAAAACTTCAAATTTTGTCAATCTGGCGTAAAATCTCATACTGTTAGATTTTGGTGTCTACTACCAACCTTGAATTTTATGCCTCGAAAATAAGTTCCAGCGTAAGACTCAAACTTTTGTAGTCTTGGCGTAAAAGTTCAGACTAATAATCTTTGGCGTAAACTGCAAGAGTGCATCGTCTAGTGTAGAAACTGACTTGTTCTCTTGCATTTTGTAGTGGACTTGCAGATCCCTATTTTGGCTGAGGTGATGGGCTCTACTGCCGGGATGCTGAACTCGAACTATTTGGAGAACTTGTCGCATGTGACATTCCTCATTTCTGGAGCTAATTATCCTGAAGAAATGGGAACTTTAACCTCGTCCCAAGGAGAACGCATGCTGTTGAGTATGATCAGTGGGGAGCCTCTGACATACATAGACGGGACGGAGTATAAGACTGATGTTATCGACAAACAGTCCCAGACTAAACCTAAGAAGGAGGATTAGGTATTTACTACTGAGGGCACGGTCATGTATCTGCCCCAGATGCTCAGAGATTACCCTATTTCTGTGTTCTTCCATGCCACACATCCTAGGAAGATGGTATGGACCCTAACTCCCGATCTTCACGGCCGACCGGGGAAGATCTTATACAACAAGGAATACGACCGGGGGGCCTATATGAGCCGTCCTTCGGGCCCTGTTATGCCCTTTATGGGATTGCTGCCGGGTAGTGTCCCGAGTGAGGACACTTTGCTGATCCAGCCGGTTTAGATATCGACCTTCTACAATGATTTTATGGGACAGGGAGGAATGTACCCCAGGGTCAACCCTCGGACCAGTGGATGGCTTAGCCCGAGGAATCTTTGATGGGCCAGTTTGACTGCCTGGGCCCTGAAGCACTTCCAGACGGAGCTGGAAAGTATTGGTTTGTTCGCGGCCGTGAGTGCCATAAGTGTTGGGTTGCCTATCAACCCTAACTTGTTCTTAGCCTTGATGGAGCGATACAACTCGCTCACCGGGACTTTTGCCACTTCGCTGGGTGAGTTGGGCTTAGCCCTTCATGAGATAGCAGAGATTTCAAAGCTGCCAATAGGGGACGCTCCTTATGAAGAGTACGTCCTTACAAATAGGGAGTTGAGGGATACAAACCCACGGGCAGTGACAGTATATCAGGAGCTGATGTGCCACTATCTTGCCTGTACCACTTTCTACAAGGAGCCCTTTGACTTGGCTCACATCAATAAGTGGGCAACCTATATCTTCTTCCACCAGACCAGAAATATTAAGCTGGACAAGGTGGTAGATAGCCGAGATAGGCCTTTGAACCTCCTGAGCATGCTCAATGCTAACACGGTCGATGAACTTATTGAAGACGCAGGGGCTCTAGATCATATTTTTGACGAGGAGATAGAGGGTTGCCCTGCAGGCACAAAAGCCTTCAGTTATATGAGGCATTGTCGTAAGCCTCTGTCAAGGGAAGCTCAATTGGCTGGCTTCCTCTCCGTCTGGCTTTGCCGCTGGGTAGTGCCTGGCATCGCGTCTGCAAATCGCATCCATTGCAATACCTTATGGCCTGCAGTGTATTTGGTATTCGGAGCAAGACTGGGCCTGCTTCCTGCTATGGTATGTAGAATACAAGCAGGCCTGAGGGCGCTTACTGATGGGCTGCTGGCTGATGATACGCAACGTGAAAGCTTTCCCCGAGTGGAATTACCATTCCTATACTTGATGGGATGGTTAGTTCTTCACAACACCAGGGTGATGTCTCCCGGTCCTGCCAGCGGTTCGGGAAATAACTTCTTGTTGAATTATAAGAATTCCTCTTGGAACGTGGCGACCGTCACAGATTACCGACTGGCGTTAAATGTTGCCCATGGCTGGAAGCTCTTCTGTATCGTCCCCCCTGTACATATCAATCAACAGGGGAAGAAACTTAAAGATGGGGGCCATGGGAGGACCATTCTTTCTCCTCAAGCCTTCTACTGGTTGGTCTACATTAGACCCTCCCATTTGCTGTACAGAAGCGATGACCACTGCTACCTGGAGCCTTATTTGCCCAGTCGGTTCGCCAGGCAGTTTGGGTACGACCAGTTGCATGTAGGGAATGCCATTATCAGCTTCAAGTCCAAAGGTGGACTTATTGATGGAGCCAGAGGATGGCGGTACTTCATCATGGGCTGTACCGGTACAATTTTTGCTGTGCCCGCAACTTCTCTCTCAATGGAGTTGCGTATCCTGCACTCGTATGCGCAGTTCTATGCGTCCATCAATAGCTTCCATCGCAATTTTGATGTGCATAGAAGTTTTAGGATGCCCTCCCATAGGTCTAGTGGAAGGGAGAAGATTTCGTCTGTTTCCTCGGATGAGAATGAAGACACCGTCGGGGCAGACGAGATCTTGGTAACAATACCGAGAGGTGTAATAGTTTCGCCGGCAGAGCCTCTCGTTATACCCCATAAACGGAAGGCTTCTACTCTGAAAGAGCCTTTCCCTCGCAAGAAGAAGATTGCCAGAGGTCCGAAAAGGGCTTCCACCAAGGGGGCTTCTAGGAGCGAGCCTGTCGTTTCCCCTGTTGGGGATGATTCTTTGATTAGAGGTCCTTCGCCTTTTAGAGAGAGGACCTTCATAGTTCCGGCTGGCAGTTCCAGAGATTCTTTGCTCGAGATCGCTGCTACTACTGCTTCTGGTAGTACTACGAGATCGCCTCCGAGGCCGAGCATAAAAAGATTCCATATACCTTTATCCAGACCAATAATAGGAGTAACCCCTACTTCGTTTGTAAGTATTTCCAGCAAGATTCCACCCGATGAGCTCGAGTGGATCTTGGTGAAGACTGGGAAGACTTCCCGCCAGTGTCAGTTGGTGCACCCTCTTCTCCAGGTATGATAGCTTGTCTAGCATCATTAAGAGATGATTTAGCTATTCAGGCTGCGGACGCGACATATATATCATCGGCCATAGGTAAATGTTGTCTTTATGCCTTTTTTAGGAAAATTAACATCAAATTGATATTAACTTTTACTTGTCTTCTTCAGGTGAAGACATCTCAGGGGAGGGCAGAGTTGATGCAACCTTTGACTTTGTTGCGGATACTGCCGATGAAACGACGGTATTTGATACCGAAGGGGCATGCTTTGACGTTGTCGATCCTTCGTCTGCAATATTTTTGAGTGTCGTCTCGCCAACAGTAGTTCAGATATCTTTTGAGGAGGATGAGCCCATCATCGCGACTGTGCCTCCTTCGTTGAGTACGCCAGCAACTTCTACCGTTGCTGGTGTTCATTCTTTTGTAGCGCCATCTGCAGAGGCAATGACCGTGGCAACATCCTCCGTGGTTATTCCTGGAAGGAGATTTCCTGGTATCGCAGCCACTCCTAGCGTACATTCGATCTTTGATATGCTGATTGAACAATATACCAGCCTATTCTACCTCAGTTTGAAGGAGTTGATATCCATGGTACTGGAGAAGAACATGAGCTTTGATAATCTGCTGACGTCCTCCCAGCTTGCGATAGCGCCGATCAGAAATTTTAACGACGCTGGACGAGCTGATGCGCTGGAGCACATAGTTAATGGTTTAAAACAACCCATTAACGAATATTTGCAACTATCTCGAGGCAACGTCGACAATATAATTCAGGCCGAGTATGACTCCTTGACTGCGAAGCTTGCTTAACAGATAGAATTTTTAAACAAATCCATCCAGGCACAACAGCAGAAGATGGATAAAGAGCAGGCCGTCTTGGAGGAGGTTATTCCTCAGCTAACCCAATACGAGGCCAAACATGAGGAAAATAAAGCGAGGGTCCGCAAATTGGAAGCTAAACTCGCTCAGGCAAAGGAGTGGGCTCTCCAGTCATTGGTAGCTCGAGATAAGTTGAAGGGCCGAATGGATACAGCTCAGCAGAACTTGGCACGTGCGGGTGTCATTCATGCCAATTTTGTACATTTTCTGTCTGAACTGTCCCTCCTGAGTGATGACAAGGCACGACTGGAACGGGCTCGCGTTAACATCTTGGACTCCAGGAATGAGAGGATGACCGCCTTGGCGTAGCAGATTCGTGATTTGACTGCTCCTCCCCAATGATGTACTTTTTACTTTTCTATGTAATTTGCTCTTTTCTCGAAGATAATAAAGAGACTTTATCTGACTTGGTGGACCCATCATTTTTGAATATAAATGATAGGCTAGGGTAAAAGTGATATCAGAGGTAATATGGACGTGATATACTTTCGGTAAGCTTCAGCTCGATATATCTATTCAGAGGTTATATGGACATGATAGAATATGATCCAACTAAATTTGTATACAAAATACTATCAGAGGTAATATGGACGTGATAAGTTTTGAAGTTCCAAATTAGTTAAATATATCTATTCAGAGGTCATAAGAACATGATAGAATATGATCCAACTGGTCTTTGTACGTAGTATCGTCAGAATAAGATCTTCGCCATACTCCTTTGAGCAAGGGAGATTAAGCGTAGTACCTCTTCAGGAATTTCCCTTTGATAGGAGCCATTATCAGATCTCCGTTAGGCTTAGCTAATCTGTAAGCGCCATTTGAAAACGTCGTTTCAATCACATAAGGGCCCTCCCATTTGGGCTAGAATTTACCCTTACTCTTGTGTGTAATGATCATTGACCTCCTTACAGCTAGAACTAGCTCGCCAACTTTGAACACTCTCTCCTTCACTTTTTGATTAAAAGCTCTGGAAATGCGTGCCTGGTAGAATGCAATGCGCTGTTGAGCTTGAAGGCATTTCTCGTCTAATCCTTCTAGCTCTTAAAGCCGTAGTCGATCATTATTTTCCTGAGTCAACTCATTAGCCACTGCTATTCTGAGTGATAGAATTTAGATTTCAATGGGGAGAACTGCTTCACACCCGTAGACTAATAAGAATGGGGTACAACCCGTCGGTGTTCATACCGTTGTGCAGTATGCCCAGAGGCACTCTCCCAGCTTCTCATTCCAATCTTTTTTGTTCGAAGAGACGAACTTTTTTAAGAGTTTGATGATAGTTTTGTTGAAGGCTTCCGCCAAACCATTAACAGTCGGATTGTATGTCGTAGAGGCCATATTTTGTATCCGATTCTTATCGCAAAATCGGTAAAATACTTGGCTGATGAATTGAGGCCCATTGTCATGAATTATCCTTTGGGTTATCCCAAAGCGATAAATGACATGGTGCTTGATAAAGCTGATCACGTTGGATGTCTTTACTTCAGCAAGGGGAATTGCCTCAACCCATTTAGAGAAGTAGTCGGTGATAGCCAATATGAACCGATGTCCTCTAGAAGATGAAGGGTGAATAGGACCAATGATGTCCATTCCCCATGCTTCAAAGGGCCATGATGCAATGGTAGGATGTAGATACTCAGAAGGCTGATGTATAAAATCCGTATAAACTTGACAGGCTTTGTATTGTCTTGTATATTTTACTGCATCTGCTATCATAGTAGGCCAGTAGTAGCCCATCCTCCTGATACAATCCTATAACTTAGGACCGGGTTGATGTGCTCCACATACACCGTCGTGAGCTTCACGGATAACCCGCTTTGCATCATTGTCGGAGAGACATCATAACAGTAGTCCATCGTATGCTCGACGATATAGACATTATGAAGAAGCATCAAAATAGAAGCCTAATGATCGTCTTTTTATAGTCATTGCTTCTTTAGGATCCTCTGGTAAGATTCCGTATGCCATAAAATCTATAAAGGAACTTCTCCAGCCTCTCTCAGGAGGAACCGTGTTTACAGTGTAGCTGCGTTCTATGTGAAAATTATTTTTCACACAGAACAGATCTCTATTAAGAAGAATCACAGAATTCTGCCTCCCTATAGGAATAGCTAGATCTGCAGCTAGACTGGCCGAGCATCAGCTTCCAAATTTTGAGATCGGGGCACATGCTCTAGGAAGAATCCTTTGAAAGATATTGCAATCTCGATCTTTGCTTGGTGATAAGGAATGAGGTCTGGATTACGGACTTCATATATTCCTCTGACCTGATTGACGATTAGCAGGTAATCACCAAAAGCTTCCAGGTATTCAACATCCAATTCTTTAGCGACTTGAAGCCCGATTAACAGGGCGTTATACTCTGCCACATTATTAGAGCAGGGTTCGCTAAGAGAATATGCTCGATAGATGACGAGTTTATTAGGAGTGACTAGGACAATTCCTACTCCTGAAACCACGTTTCCCCTGGGACCAATCCTGGAGGCACCGTCGAAGAATAGCTGCCATGTATCACTTTTCATTGCGGAATTACATTCTGCAACTTCGTCGGGAATATCCTCGTATAGTTTAGAGGTTTCCGGAATTGGATGAGCAGCTAAGAAATCAGCCAAGGCCTGACCTTTTATGGACTTCTGAGGGACATACACCATATCATACGGTGTTAATAATATCGCCCAAGTCGTGAGTCGGGAATTGAGAACACTCGGCTTGTTCATCAATACTCGAAGAGGATTGATTCTGGATGATATGAATAGTTTGGCCCGTGACGTAATGTCGTATTTTCTGAATGGTGAACATTAGGGCCAAGCATTCTTTTTCTACTGGATTATATCGGTGTTCAGCTCCGACCATCATCCTTCTTAAATAGTAGATAGCCTGTTCATAACCCTCATTATTCTTCTGTGCGAGGAGAGCTCTCAAAGAATGATCCATTGCTCGAACATACAGCAAAAATGGTCTTCCTGTGACGGGAGGCACCAGAACTGGAGGATTAGTGAGGTAGCGTTTGATATCATTAAACGCTTGCTGACAGGCTTCATCCCATACGAATGACACATCTTTCTTCATCAGACGAGAAAAAGGTTGACATCTCCCAGAGAGGTTGGATATGAATCTCCTGATATAAGCCAGACGACCTTAAAATCCCCTGAGTTCCCTCAGATTATGGGGTGGTCGCATTTCTAAGATAGCCTTCACTTTATCAGGGTCCACTTGAATGCCTTTAGCGGTAATGACAAATCCCAAGAATTTGCCACTAGATACACCAAGAAAGGACTTTTTAGGATTCATTTTGAGTTAATGCTGGCGCATCAATTCGAATACTGTCTTCAAGTCTTGGATGTGATTATCCTTGAGGCAGCTTTTGACAGCAATATTGTCTACGTAATATTCTACTGTTTTGCGTAAGTGCTCATAGAATATATTACTCATAGCTCGCTGATATGTAGCCCTGGCATTCTTCAATCCAAAGGGCATGACTGTGTATGCTTCTCATCTTCAGGATTCATCTTAATCTGATTATATCCTGAAAATCCGTCCCTGAAAGATATGCGCTCAAAATCGTACGTATTATCGATCATGACGTCTATAATGGGAAGAGGGAACTCATCTTTAGGGCATACCGCATTCAGATCTCGAAAATTGATGCAAACACGCACTTTCCCACTTTTCTTCATGACCGAGATAACATTGGCGACCCAGTCAGGATGTTGTTCTTCCCGGATGAACCCACAGGATATCAACTTCTTGATTTCAGCTTCGATGGCATCCATCATATCCGGGCGGAACCGGCGTTGGTGTTGTTTTACAGGTTTTGAATTGGGCAATATATTGAGCTTGTGGGTAGCCACTTTTGGATCAAGACCTGGCATATCCTCATAATTCCACGCAAAGACATCGATATATTCTTTTATCAGCTGGATTATTTCTTTTCTTTCTTCTTCGAAAAGATTGTTACTGATAAATATCGACTTTGGTAAAAGTTCATCCCCAACATCGATTTGGATAACTTTATCTTCAGTGGGCGGTTCTCTCTGCTCGAACCGGAGTTCCCATTGTGTATCCATTTGCTGAGCCCAAGATTCATCTTCGAATGGTTCAGATTCTTGTTCCTCTATTTCGAGAGAATTGGTCAACACCATATTTACTGATAATACATGTTCGAGTTCAGCTTCTGAATTAGAGGATGACAAATCGTCTTGAAGAGAGGAAGTGGTCTCCTCACTTGATTCAGAGTTATTGGAAGTTGCAAGATGTGTGGTATACCCTAACCCAAAATAAGTTTGTTGACAGTAGGGATCACCATGCAATGGCATTCGCCTGCCTTTTCCATAGTTGAGGCCTGGTTCTGACTTCAGATCATAACCCATACTTTGTATAATCTTTAAAGCTTGTGGGCTATATCTGTGAACCTGCATTTTCCTAACATCGGCATCGTGAGAATCTTCTTGTACAATTGGTCTGTTGCACATTCGACCGAAGACTATTGGATGCTGATCATTGCGAGTAGGTGGGATAATAAAGATAGAATCTTTATGTGGCCCATATATCGTGATGATATTAGATGTTAATGCTACTTCCCACACATACGGATGATAGGAGTCTATAGCTTCCAAGAATTTTTGTGCTATAGGTTCTATATCGGTATGGTGGGAGGATTCCTGATTTAGAAATTGAGCGTCAGTATACTGGAAAAGAGAATATTTATTATTGTCAGAAACCACATTCCCGGTTGTATTTACATCAGTCGGCTGCTTGTTGCGCCTGAGGTTGATGACCAACGGTGGAGGCTTCAGGTTCAAAGTGATCACTAGGGGATCACTTCCTTCTCCTGATTTGGTTTTATCCAAGTGGATAGCCATGGGTTCCATGACTTTCGGACGGGTAGTTCGTCCTTTCACCTGGATTGACAGGGGTTGCTCAGCAGATGGTTCTCCTGGCTCCCGGTGGGATTCCTCCTCCGTCTTGCCTGACACCTCTTTCATGTAGTCTTGGGTGTATAATATGGCATCAGAATAGTATGACTCTACTCCCTTGAACGGGTTAAGTTCAGCAAACTCCATTTTTACTGTTCCTTGGGCATCTACATATTTGAAGCATTGATGTAGAGTCGAAGGAACAATGTTGTGATCGTGGATCCATGGTCTGCCCAGCAGAATGTTGTAGGACACCTCCGAATCGATGACGTAGCATGTAGCCACTGATCTAAGATCTTCAATCTGGATCCTCAGACGAATCTTCTCCAACGGCTTACTTTTCCTGGCATTGAAGCCCACGATTGTAGTGGTGGTGTAAGCCAGTTCGCTTGTAGGAATCCTCAGCGGTCTGAGCAGACTATGAGGGATAATGCTGATCGACGATCCCGGATCTATGTGAATCCGGTCTACCTCCATGGAACCGACGTATCCGGTGTAATAGAGGGGCCTGTCATGCTTGTTATGTTTCAACAGCATGTCCTCTTGAGTGAAAGTGATGTTAGGGACCACTTCCATCACGCTATGGCATTGAGGACATGCCACAGGCTCTTTATCAGGGGATTTGAGCTGAGTCAAGCATACATTCGCCTGCATTAATGCTTCACTCAAGGCTTGACGAGTGTCTTTGGATAGCCTTAGGAGCTCGAAAATGGACAATATGGCTGGTGTATTAGCCAACTGAGCCAGGATGTCGAAGTTATATGGTTTCTCCAAACCTTTGTTTTGAATATTCTTCAATGGTTTATCAAAGTGCACTTCTTTTTTCTTGCCCTTGTCCACCAAAGTTGGTCTAGAAGGACCTGTCGCTGGTATGACAGGTTCAGGCTCTGGAAGTTTGGCAGCTGAAGTGTCTGCCGTTAGTTCTTCCTAATTTTCTCCATAGTCCTTGAGGTAGGCTTTCCCTGAACGGGTTCCTGTAGCCAAAGCCTCTTCTTCTGATGTCAGGGATATTGCAACTATATGGCATGGTTTATGTCTTGAGTTTTTTTTAGACTTAGCCTTAGCACCTTGAGTCTCTTCCTCAATCTCTGATACCAGATCAGGATGAACCCACATAATCTCACCACGCTGGGTAGTTAGGGGTACCAGGTCATGATTTTGACCCCTGGCCAGAGAGAGATTAACAATGTTCATCATCATTCGGGAAATAGGTACAACACCATCCGGGACTTCTTGAGGGGGCAGATTGCCGAATTGGAGAGAGATCATGTTGGCGGTGACCGTCTTCTCGCTATTACGCAGAGTGATGGCCTTGGCGTCGATCAACTCCTAGATTTTCCTCTTTAGTACATAACAAGCCTTTGTGGGATGATGTATGTACCTATGGAAAATGTAGTACTTAGGATTATTGGTACTGCCGACTTCATTAGGCCTCTTTACCTCGGAGAGGGTGAGCTTGCCGCTTTTGACTAGACAATCGAATATGCTTGGAATATCATCGTCGTCAAAAGAATATTCTTCTTTAGGCTTGGAAGTCCCAGGATTAGTCTGCGTAGTCCCTGGAGTATGTTGTCTGGACGTATTAATCGCCAGAGCTTCTTTTCCTTTGGAACCACGAGGATGGTCGCTATTGGAGGATGACCTATTCCCTCTATCAGAGGTAGAGATCATGATTCCATTGTCACGCGCCTTTCGACTGTTGTCTTCAGCGGCTACCGCTGAGATGATAAACGAGGGCCAATCATGGAACTGATATGGCCTGTGAACACCGAGATCAGTGGAAGAAGGTTCTTCCTACAAATGTCCACCAAGGCTGAATCCGAAACTCCGGAAGGCATCTACAGAGTGGCCTGACGAAAACGTTCGATAAAAGTACGAACATTCTCTTTCTCCTTCTGCTTTACTTCGATGAGCGAGGACATAGACATGTCCATCCCTCCTTCGTAGAATCGAGCGAAGAACAGAGTCTTGAAATCTTCAAAGGAAGTAATGCAGTTATCCGCAAGACTACGGTACCACTGATAGGCCACTCCAGACATACAGCCTTTAAACACTCGAGTGAGACGGGCATCATTCCCTTGTAATAACACCGTCATCATGCTAAAGTAGTTTATGTACTGGCTCGATGACGTCTTTCCCTCAAACAAAACCATAGCTTGTGGTTTGTATTTAGGTGGAAAAGGGATCTCGTCCCAGATAGCTGGGTATGGTTGGTTGATTCCCAACTTCTTGAGCTGATCCTTATGCTTCAAGGCATCAAATTAGGCTTTCAATTCCCATACTGCCTGCATCGGGTCTTCAGCTGGTAAAGGGACCGCAGAGTGGTGAGAGATCGGTTGTATTGTAACTCCAACAGGAGGCAATACATTCTCCGAGTTAGGAAGTTGAGGATCCGCTGACTCTTGATTTAGAACAGGCTCCTGGTTTGCATTGGATGGTGGTATTCCACCCCCACTCTTATTTGAGTTGGAGGAACCGTTACTTGAGCTATTGCAGCTGTATGTTGAGTCACCATCATCTGGTGCATATTCTCCATCATGGAATATATCTCCTTAAATGATGCTTCCAATACAGCGATGTGTTGGTCGGTACTTCCTGATGGGGAAGCCTCTTCGTGTTCATCTCCAATGGCATAGACTCCCATTTCTCTGGATGCTATTGATGGATTAGTATAGATCTCTGTACAGATTGAGTCTATACTTTCAGCATCCGATTCGAAAAACTGGCGACCCCCAGTGTCAGAATCAGAAGAATATGAAACCGGTTGTCGTGACCTCGAACACACCAGCTTCAATATTCTCAAGGAGTCTGTCGAATATCCTTTGGCTTGGAGTTCTAGAGGGATGATATCTTGAATTTGACCTTCTTCTAGGGATGTGTGAAGTCATGTTCACTGATGCGAATATCGGCTCTTCTTCCTGTAAAGACAAAGAGTAGTTCAATCGGTCGAAAACTGACCGTTTTATCTTAGAACAACAGTAGTTAACTACAACTTTGTGACTATTACAATAATGCTTCCTAGGGGGTGTAATCGATATGTTAGAAGATCCCCTGTCTTTACGTTTCTAGATCAGGAAATTACGCAAGTCAGGGGGATTAACAGGAGAAGAAGAAGAAGGCTTATTCTGCCTTTTTACATCAGTTGGAGCACGGATATTGGGAATCATAACTCTCTCCCTGCCATAAGAATACAGCAGTTCAGCCATGTGAGTAGCGTACGATCCGTCATCCATCTGAGGAACGTATGTTCCTGTAAACCGGGTCTTCTTTACGCCGAGAGGCTTATCCTGGCGTAATCTGGAGTTTTGCACAGGTTGGCGTAAAACTGAGAAAGTCCTCAATCGGCCGTCAGCATTCCGCGTAATCTGAAGGGCGGGCAAATTCTTCTCTTGATGGCGTAAAAGCTGAGAGGTTGGAAGATTTGCTACCTGTTTTCCCTTGTGGTGATTGCAAGGAACATCTGCCTCATGGTAGAGAGGAGATATATTTTTACGTGCAGGGCGCATTTGGAATTTTTGAATTGACGCTGAGGCATTGACAAAAATTCTGTCTGCCACATCACTGACGGAAGACCGAGTTTTACGTGCGGGGTGCGATGTAGACTTCTGGATTGGCACTGAAGCATTGCCAGAAGCTTTGTCTATACGTCACGGACGGGAGACAAAATTTTACACGCAGGGCATGGAATAGACTTTTGGATTGGCACTAGGGTATTGCCAGAAGCTTTGTCTACCACGTCACAGACGGGAGATAAAGTTTTACGCGTAGGGTGCGAAGTAGACTTCTGGATTGGCACTAAGGCACTGCCAGAAGCTTCGTCTGCCACGTCACAGACGGGAGACAGATTATTACGCCCAAGGCATAGAGGTCGCGTTGTCACAACCTTGTTGATCGGAGAGAGAGAGTCCGCAGGAATGGTAGAGGATGTCCGGGGCATCCATACTTTACGCAATTTCCTGTTGTCTTAGACAGAGAGGGAATGAGAGCTACCCCCTGCTCGAAGCATGTCTTCGTAAGCCGATTGGTCGAATTGGACGACCAGAGTCTTCTTCATTGATCCTATGGATACAACATCGTGTTGAGCAATGGCTTTCTCGTCAGATGAGAAAGTAGTCTACAGCAGAGTCGCCATCTTGTGTTTGATAATAAATGAAAGAAATTGAAACTAGGTTTATACGAAACCCTTTCTTTGGTTTACAAACAATAAAAAGAAGTACAATTAATCCTATACGAGGATGTTAAGTACAAAAATTTAATTATGGGGAAATATTGCTATAGGAGTCTGATCTGCGGTCGATCATTTTGTCCCTTTGACCACACGATGACGAAAAAGTGCTGTAGAAGACGAAAAAGAAGCTTCAAAGACTGCAGAAAATGTTGAACTCTCGTTGCCAAAGCACTCTATAGGTGCTTTCTTGACCTTGACCTCTGTCTGTGACTCCTGAATTCTCTCTACCTTCGATTTGACCTTGGACCTCCGTGGCTGGAGGTCTCTATTTATAGAGTTCAGCAACAGTCGACATAAAAACCGAACAGCAGAGAGAGTTGTACCTTTTATGCGGCGGTTATAATAACTGCTACTCACGTATGAATGATCTCTTGAATTAGCATGTGACGCGTGTTCCATTATGAGGTAATACGTATAATCGCTCATCGAAGATCATGGCATGCAAGCCACGTAGCCCCTCGCGTAGAGATGGTTGGCATAAAAGCCAAATAACTGTCTCGTTGGCATAAAAGCCAAATAGCTGTTCTGATGGCGTAAAAGCCAAGTAGGCGTAGAAGACGATTAGTTGTTAAGTTGGCGTAGAAGCAAAAATAGATGTTATGTTGGTGTAGAAGCCAAGTATCTGTCATGTTAGCGTAGAAGCCAAGTAGCTGTCATGTTGGCGTACAAGCCAAGTTCTGCGTAAAACTTAATACTTTGCAAATATAGCCTGAGTTGGCGTATTTCGAGGAGATAGCGTACGGCATGCTTCTATAGCTAAAAATAGCCTGGTTGGTGTAATATGCGGAGATGGTGATGTGGACGTATTAGCCTAATTATAGCTCACCCAGTCATTCAAAGTAGAACCAAATCTCATGCATTAAATACAGAGATCTGCCCCCATCTCCCGCAGTAATTGCAGAGACGTGCCTTGAGTTCTGTATGAAGGACAAATTTTGACGTGGCTGTTAGTTTCGTCTCATCCTGAACTTAAAGCTCATATCTACCTGTGTAGAATAGGCAGCGTATTCCTTGAATGCGTAAACGACGTCTTATATCAAGGGTTATGTCACTAGACGACAGTCTGGAGTTCTGTGCAGAGTCATTATTACAGCCGTCCTCTTGATCACCGTACAGTACTCTTTGTCAGGAGTTAGATTCACTGCTTCCACAATGTAAGCCCCCTGATTTTTTAAGAATTTTAATTTGGACTTTTCATAATTTTCTGTAATTTTCTGGGTTTTTTTGTAATTAAAACCTAGGCATTTTACAATTAAATAATTTTTAATTACTGTTAATTAATATTAAAATATTATGAAAATAATATTTTATAGTGTAAAATAGAAAACTGGACATAGGGTAATTTTTGGTGAATTTATTGGACTCCGAAAATAGTTTTAAAGCCCTAAAAACCAACGTAGATTTAAACCTAATTAAATCCTGAACCCGGTTTATTTTTAAAATAAACCGAACCAAACTAAACCGAACCACCGCCAAACTGACCCGAACCAAACCAATTTCTTAACGGGTCGGGTCGGATCCGAATCGAACCCGATCCGGACCCGAAATCCACACCGAACCCTAATCCCAATTCGGGTCGTAAACACTGTTCCGACCCGGCGGCGCGCGTGTATTTTATACCCTCGGAGCCCCGCCGCCAGACCTCTCTCTCCCTCTCATCTCCGCCGTCGCCGACTTCCTACTGATCCCCAGCCGCCTATCTACGCCTCGATCCATCTCTACCGACGTCAAACTTTCGACGACTCCGCCCGTCCCCGACTCCTCAGCCGCCTCCTCTCGAACCGCCACCGCCTCGCCGCGACGCCGCCCCGGCCTCCCTCTCCTCCTCCTTCCTCCTCCCTCCCTCAGCCGCAGCCAAGCTCCTCCGCCTCGATAGCAAGCCCCCAGCACCAGCAGCAGCCCGAGCGCCGCCCGCTCCGCATGGCCGCCCGAGCCCTGCACCGCCTTCCCGCACGCCGCCGCCTCCGGACCTCGACCGCCTCCGCTCCCCCGGCCTCCCTCCGGCCCGCCTCCGGCCACCGCAGCTCCGGCAGAGCCCTAGCCCTAACCCTAACCCTAACCTAGACGCATAGGACTCGGACACGCTGTGTCGTATCGACACGGACACGAGAAAACTCGGTTTTTGGAGCCCTGTTCAGGTACCCATTTCTCTCTCCTCGTTGCCCCATTTTCTGTCCCGTCAGTTGTGACGCGTAGACTGTGTGACCCGTTCGATGCCCGTGCAACCCGCTCGGTGCGTCGCGTCGTGTGATGATCGCAAACCGAGATCCAAAAGCGGAAAACCCATGCCCTGTTTCACCCCGGAACTGAGTGCGCCCCGCCAAACGGTACGACTTGGTCGCACGCGGTCTTTACCGAAACATGCGCGTCATTGATACGGACGTGTGGGATTTTGCAGAAGTTGATTTGGATGTACGTGCACACAGGATTTGCAGGTCAATAACTAAATTGTTCGGTTTTAACTTAGGGACCGATCAAGCCTGCAATAAGAATAGGATAAGTTTTTAGGATCTCATCAACTTGCTTGAATCATTCTTGATATCTATATCGTATTCAAACTAAATTTTTCTTGCATCCTGCCTTGATTCCTGTGTGCCTCTTATAGTTTATTTTAATGCAGAGTAATAGATTCACAAGCACGCGACGAGACTCCCGCAGGAACACCACAAGTTGCTGATGTCACCTATGACAATGAAGTGACACCAGTTGGTGGAGGTCAACTAGAACAACAAAACAGTCAAGATACCTCAAGAGGTCGGCAAGACGACGTTCCACCATCGACGCAGTTTACTCCACCGATGCCTACCTTTCCACCAGGGCAGGCTATGAACGAACAACAAATGTTTTGAATGTTCTACGCGATGATGTAAGCCCATCAGAAGGTTCAAAAAGAAGCTCAACAAAATCAAGCGGAGAAGTTCATCGACAGATTTAGCTCTGAGCTACGGAAGTTAATCAGCTCAGTTGCACCTACCTTAGACTCGGACGTCCTTGCTGCAGCACGACCCATGGAGTGTAACACAAGGATAGAGTCCAGCTAGAAGCGGCCGTATGCATCAGCACCAGACTAAGCACAAGAAGAAAGAGTTACAAAGCGACCACGGAAGAACCCACCACAGAGAGCATCTACATCACTTGCACTAGTCCTTCCTACTTGTCACTACTATAGCAAGGTAGGCCATTTCGTTAAAGAATGCCGACGCATATTGGGACGATGTTTATCTTGCGGATCCAAAAAAGCATTCGTAAGGGATTACCCTGAACGTCGAGAGAAAGCAGTGATGATTCATCAACCGGCCACATCAGCACCAGCCGGAGCACCACAGAAAGAAATTGTAAAGAGTTCTCCCATGCACCAGCCGCCAGAAGCATCTCCGTAAGTACTGCCTACCTGTCAGTATTGTCGCAAGATAGGCCATATTAATAAGGAGTGCAGACGCAAGTTAGGATTATGCTTGATTTGCGGAACCAATCAATACTTAGCCAAGGATTGTCCTCAGCATCGAGAGAAAGTATTGATGATTCATCAACCAGCCACATCAGCACCAGCCGGAGCACCACAGGAAGAAATTGCAAGAAAGTCTCACATGCACCAGCCACCAGAAGCACCTCCTCAAGTACTACCTGTCTGTCCATATTGTCGCAGGCGAGGCCATATAGAGAACGAGTGCAGACGAAAAGGGAGATTATGTTTAGTTTGCGGATCCAGTCACCATTTATTAAGAGAATGTCCTGAGCGTCGAGAAAGAGCACCAATGGTAAACCAACAAGCTTTACCAGCACCAAGTATCATGCCCCAGTCCCAAAAACACGTAGGACTAGGACACGTAAGCATACCAGCCGCATGGATATGGCAACTCCAATATATGGAAACCAAATCCATACGTACGCTGTAATATGAATATCAAATCCACAAGTAGTATAAAATATAATACAAGTCATAGGATAAAATCTAAATCTCATCCACCAAAATCATATAGAAATAAATAACCAGTATCTATAAAACTAGATCTCAATAAGAAGTATCTAAGGATGATAGTTGGATGGAAACAAATCCACTACCAACTCGAATATAAGAGCAAATACAATATGAGTACAACACAATAAACATAATATAAGAATATCAGCTATCAATCATGGACTCAAAGAGAAGATATCCTCGGATCACATGTAACCATCCAAATCTGTGCTCCTGCAAATACTCAAGAACAGATACACCTGGCAGAGGACCAGGTCCTCAGAGGGACGTAACAAGATACAGAAAATACGAGCCAATTTGAATACAGTAAACATGCATCATATTTGAAAATAGATAAGTACGATGTACAAGACAATCTATATGAATGCAAATGAGGATAACTTTTCGATGTATGGGCAAGGGTAGGCTACTCGATCTAATCCTCACAATCTCACGCTCGTCAGTGGACATCATCAGCCGACATACCTCTGGGGTAGCGACCCTCAGACTCCATCAATCGACATACCTCTGGGGTAGCGACCATCGGACACGACCACCATAGTGCGTGCTAGTGACTATGGTTTACCAGAGTGGTTAAAAGCCCATACGCCTAATGGTTGTCCTCTATGATACTAAGTGTCAAGTGTGTGTCAACATATCTAATATATAGTAATGACTGAAAAGGAACTACACATGCAATAAATAAACAAAAATGCAATAAATATACAGAAATATACTAAGCATGTAAAATACTGTAAATAATTTGACAAGGTATCTTGCCTGGGGTCCTGCTGCTGGTATGAATCAGAGTCCAAGTCACAGTCCAAATAGCCTATGTATTACAAATTTATCACGTCAAAAGATAATTTATTTTAATTTATTTAATTCTGGAATAATTACTCTAAAATCCTATTTTAATCTTATTATTCTGATTTTTATGTTAATTCCTAAATTTTGTCCAAAGAAACTGAATTTTATCAACTCGAGACTCATGGCACGCAAATCGAGGCGATCTATTGACCGAAAAGTCAACCAACACAAACTCAACTTTTATGCATGATTTCCTGTAGGTTTCAGCGTCAAAAACATGCTGGAATTTACGGCTCATCCGAATTCAAATTCGTTTGGGAATTATGGCACATACAAATTTTTATATTGTGCACCGATGGTTAAATTCTAACCTAGAAGTTCTACAGAATTAACAGTATATAAATACTTCTAATTAAATTCTGGAAAAAACATATATCAATTATCTAGACATTAGATTTCCGAAACTTTAAACGGTTCATGATTCTGATTCCTGGTTCTCCCGGAATCGCGAAAACATTAAAATACGTCTATTTTCGGACATGCTGTGCTCTACGAATTTTTTAGAATTTAATACTCATAATTTCGTAAAACAATTTATATAATCCAAAAGCTAACCTCAATATCTTTCTAACGCAAGAAATTAGGCCTCGTTTGGAGTCCGGAGCTATGCGCAATGGCTTGTGAAAGATGAAGGAACCCTAGATAGCAATTCTCCAAAATCTCTCTCTCTAAAATAATGGAATAATTAGGGTTATAATAATATATATATATAGAGAGAGATGTACCTGCGGCTGAAAGGATATTTATAGGCTGGCACGTGTCAGAATCTGATTGGATGATTTTTGTTATATTATTTGTTTTTGATTTGAGTTTATCAAAACATTATTTAAGTCATTTTAAATCTAAATAACTCAAAATAAATATTAAAAATAATCATAAAAATCTGGAAAAATTATAAAAAAATATATTTTGAATTTAAAAACTTTAGAAAAATATTTGGGATAATTTTATATTCATAGATTTTCTACTATAATTAGGAGAAGCTCTAAACATTAGTTTTAACCATATAACTAAAAATAAATACTAAAATTATTCCAAAAATTCTGAAATAATTCCAGAAAATATATAATAATATTATAAATCCTAAAAAATAATGTGGGTCCATTCTATATTACTGAAATTGTACAATAAATTCTACAAGTCCTAAAATTAGTTATTAGCCTAAATAACTCCCAATAAATACTAAAATATTCAAACAATTCCCAGAAAATTTTAGAAAATATATTTGACTATTTAGAACCTAAAATAAAATTTTGGGATATTTTTAATTAAGTTTGAATATAAAATAAATTCTTCAAAGTCCTAGAAAATTAGTGTTACTAGTTTTTAGTTAACTAAAAATTATGGAAAAATTCCAATAATCTAAAATAGCCTAAAAATAATTCTAAATAAATATTTATATAAGTAAATATACTAAAAAAATTTATTTTCTAATTAACTAAGAGAATACTCTAAATAAATTCAACATCTATAATAAATATAATAATAAAAAATATACACAAAATACCTATTTTTGGTGAGGGAATTTACACCAAGGCCAGCCTCTCCAGCATTGGAGGCACCGCAAATGAGAGTTGAAGGAGTCAGACCACCAGCCCCATGAGAGAATCAGCCGAGGCCACCCTTAGCACCACAAACAACACTCTTCCAGCAGGCTCAACAGCAGCAGAGGAATCAACTGCAAGAACGTGAACAAGCTCCAGCGATGACTTTGGAAGACGCACAGACCCATGGAGTAGCTAATGTGCATAATTTTTCGTAGTTATCTGTTTATAGATTTGTTTTATCTCGTGCCTATTGGTTCGTGACCTTAGCCTTGACCTAGTAATTTTGAACTTGCTAATAACCTAGAATATTTTTATAATTGATAACCTAATATATTTTTATAAGTAATGAACTGTAGATTTCTAGATTTCCTTCATTCGGGAAATTGCATAACTTTTAATGCTTAGGGAAGTAATTTTCCCTTTGTATTATTCTTACACCCTCAACCTTGATTCTCCTTGATCGTGATATGCTTCGAATAATGATTGCATCCGTGTCATCTCTGTTAACCGGTTATTCTTTGATTGCGAGGACACAATCCTCTTAAGCGGGGTAGATTGTAAGCCTCCTGATTTTTCAAGAATTTTAATTTGGACTTTTCACAATTTTCTGTAATTTTTTGGGATTTTTCTGTAATTAAAACCTAGATATTTTGTAATTAAATGATTTTTAATTATTATTAATTAATATTAAAATATTATAAAAATAATATTTTATGGTGTAAAATGGAAAACTGAACATAGGATAATTTTCGGTGAATTTATTGGACTACGAAAACAGTTTTAAAGCCCTAAAAACTAACGTAGATTTAAACCTAATTAAACCCTGAACCCGGTTTATTTTTAAAATAAACCGAACCAAACTAAACTGAACCGTCGCCAAACTGACCCGAACCAAACCAATTTCTTAACGGGTTGGGTCAGATCCGAATCGAACCCGACCCGGACCCGAAATCTACACCGAACCCTAATCCCAATTCGGGTCGGAAACACTGTTCCGACCCGACGGCGCGCGTGTATAAAACCCTCGAAGCCCGGCCGCCAGACCTCTCTCTCCCTCTCATCTCCACTGCCGCCGACTTCCTACTGATCCCCAGCCGCCTATCTCCGCCTCGATCCATCTCCACCGGCGTCGAACTTTCGACGACTCCGCCCGTCCCCGACTCCTCAGCCGCCTCCTCTCGAACCGCCACCGCCTCGCCGCGACGCCGCCCCAGCCTCCCTCTCCTCCTCCATCCTCCTCCCCCCCTCAGCCACAGCCAAGCTCCTCCGCCTCGACAACAAGCCCCCAGCACCAGCAGCAGCCCGAGCGCCGCCCGCTCCGCTCCGCCCGGCCGCGCGAGCCCTGCGCCGCCTCCCCTCGCGCCGCCGCCTCCGGACCTCGAACGCCTTCGCTCCCCCGGCCTCCCTCCGGCCCGCCTCCGGCCGCGGCAGCTCCAGCAGATCCCTAGCCCTAACCCTAACCTAGGCGCACAGGACTCGAACACGCTGTGTCGTGTCGACACGGACATGAGAAAACTCGGTTTTCGGAGCCCTGTTCAGGTACCTATTTCTCTCTTCTCGTTTCCCCATTTTTTGTCCCGTCAGTTGTGACGCATAGACTGTGTGACCCCCTCGATGCCCGTGCAACCCGCTAGGTGCGTCGCGTCCTGTGGTGATCGCAAACCGCGATCCAAAAACCGAAAAACCTATGCCCTGTTTCACCCCGGAACTGAGTGCGCCCCGCCAAACGGGACGACTTGGTCGCACGCAGTCTTTACCGAAACGTGCGCGTCATTGATACGGACATGCAGAATTTTACAGAAGTTGATTTGGATGTGCGTGCACACCGGAGTCAACGCGTATCCGTCGACAACTTCCCGTATTCGCCCATTCTGGAACACGTCGTAACTTTGTATACACACGTCAGATCGAGACAAAACTTATTCCATCGGACTCGTAGCAATACGTTGGTCCTGTGACCCAAGTTTGGTTCGATTTTGAGAACGTTGACAAAATTGCGTATCGTGGGCCCCACAGGCTCCACTTGACGGGCGATTTTGTGATCGGCTCATCGGAATCCAATTCTGGAAGTTCCGTTGGGTTCGTATCATTTTTCTTGACTTATTGACACTAAGTTGGACGAATTTGGATACCTTTGACCTTGACACATTTTTCGGTGTGAAGTGGCTCACATGTGGACCCCGCTTTGACCCGAAAATGTCGTTTTTGCCCCTGTGTCCAAATTGGACTCAAGGACAGGCGTTTCTAGCTATTTGATATTTTTTGAATCTAATGGTGATGTTTATTTCATCAACCGGAGGAGTACCTACAGATCATACTGAGACCAGAGCTACAGTTGGAGCCAGAACCACAGGCAAGTGTACCTTGCCAACTTTGCAGTCTTGTTACATATTTTTCTTGATTTATTTACATTGCTGTGCATGCTTGACCTAGGACCGTGTGACTTACTTAGCATCCGATTAATAGTCGGGTGCCAACACCGTACGCGGTGTTGTGTATTGTCATCTAGAGATGGACATTCGTGACCCTTTGCATTCTCGTACTTGTCTTATCAAGTACACTATAACCCAGGACACTTGACACTATTCATGAGACAGAATCCTTCTGAGATATTTATGGTGATTCTGTATAGGATACAGGTTATGACATAGACATTATATTCATGGATACTATATGACTTGCTGCATTAGATATGATCGTGCGTGACATGTACATGAGGCATCGTGGACATGAGACGTGTGATTGCATTGGGTGGGGAGAGACACACAGGCTTCAGGCTGATTACATATATATCCCCTATTATTATGAGGCACAAGACTCTGAAACCCAAGCTTGACCCATTACTCATTATTACTGCTACCGGCTCCCCGACACAGAGCTTGTAGTGGCTCAGCCTGAGTACTCGTGATGCTCTCACTTGCATTTCACATAGATAGTTACATACTTATCCTATTTATTTCATTATTTGCTGCACTGTATTTACTTTGGCTTATATTATCTGTACCTTGCTATATCCCCTGAGGACCTGGATCTGGATTATGTCCCCAGGATTTGCAGACGAGATCTTCCCCGAGGTATACGGGACCGCAGTAGGAGCAGATACAGGAGCTGTACCGACACCCGAGGACGAGATTGTGCCAGAGGACTTCTCCTGAGTATTGGCTTGAGATACTCATTTATTTATGTTTCTAGTTATTTTATTTCCTGTCTATTGCAGTGATGTATCAGACTTGTTCTCAGATTGTTCTCCGAGACACTTTTATTGAGATTTGTTAGTTTATATTTATTGTATTTATTCTGGCATTTGATCTGTGATTATCTGTTGTGGATGAGATTAGAATAGACTGTGACTTGTATCATTGGACCTATTTATTATTGTATTACAGCTTAAGTACGCCCCGATAGATCCATTAAATTGGGTTTGTCCATCGGTGTGTGCTGCTGGCCATTATCACGCGTCCAGTCCCTCGGTATTTTGGGACTGGGACGTGACATGATTTTTGTGGTGGCCCATGCAGGTCAATGACTAAATTGTTCGATTTTAACTTAGGGACCGATCAAGCCTGCAGTAAGAATAGGATAAGTTTTTAGGATCTCATCCACTTGCTTGAATCGTTCTTGATATCTATATCGTATTCAAACTAAATTTTTCTTGCATCCTGCCTTGATTCCTGTGCGCCTTTTATAGTTTATTTTAATGCAGAGCAATGGATTCACAAGCACGCGACGAGACTCCCGCAGGAATACCATAAGTTGTTGATGTCACCTATGATAATGAAGTGACACCAGTTGGTGGAGGTCAACTAGAACAACAAAATAGTCAAGATACCTCAAGAGGTCGGCAAGACGACGTTCCACCATCGACGCAGTTTACTCCACCGATGCCTACCTTTCCACCAGGGCAGGCTATGGATGAACAACAAATGTTTTGAATGTTCTACGCGATGATGCAAGCCCATCAGAAGGTTCAGGAAGAAGCTCAACAAAACCAAGCGGAGAAGTTCATCGACAGATTTAGCTCTGAGCTACGAAAGTTAATCAGCTTCGTTGCACCTACTTTAGACTCGGACGCCCTTGCTGCAGCACGACCCATGGAGCGCAACACAAGGATAGAGTCCAGCCAGAAGCAGATTGGGACGATATTTATCTTGCGGATCCAAAAAAGCATTCGGTAAGGGATTGCCCTGAACGTCGAGAGAAAGCAGTGATGATTCATCAACCGGCCATATCAGCACCAGCCGGAGCACCACATGAAGAAATTGTAAAGAGTTCTCCCATGCACCAGCCGCCAGAAGCATCTTCGTAAGTACTGCCTACCTGTCAGTATTATCACAAGATAGGACATGTTAATAAGGAGTGCAGATGCAAGTTAGGATTATGCTTGATTTGCGGAACCAATCAATACTTAGCCAAGGATTGTCCTCAGCATCGAGAGAAAGCATTGATGATTCATCAACCAGCCACATCAGCACCAGCCGGAGCACCACAGAAAGAAATTGCAAGGAAGTCTCACATGCACCAGCCACCAGAAGAACCTCCTCAAGTAGTACCTGTCTGTCCATATTGTCGCAAGCGAGGCCATATAGAGAACGAGTGCAGACGAAAAGGGAGATTATGTTTAGCTTGCGGATCCAGTCAGCATTTATTAAGAGAATGTCCTGAGCGTCGAGAAAGAGCACCAATGGTAAACCAACAAGCCTTACCAGCACCAAGGCCAGCCTCTCTAGCATTGGAGGCACCGCAAACGAGAGTTGAAGGAGTCAGACCACCAGCCCCAGGAGGGAATCAGCCGAGGCCACCCTTGGCACGACAAACAACACTCTTCCAGCAGGCTCAACAGCAGGAGAGGAATCAACTGCAAGAACGTGAACAAGCTCCAGCGATGACTTTGGAAGACGCACAGACCCATGGAGTAGCTAATGCGCGTAATTTTTCGTAGTTATCTGTTTATAGATTTATTTTATCTCGTGCCTATTGGTTCGTGACCTTAGCCTTGACCTAGTAATTTTGAACTTGCTAATAACCTAGAATATTTTTATAATTGATAACCTAATATATTTTTATAAGTAATGAACTGTAGATTTCTAGATTTCTTTCATTCGGGAAATTGCATAACTTTTAATGCTTAGGGAAGTAATTTTTCCTTTGTATTATTCTTACACCCTCAACCTTGATTCTCCTTGATCGTGATATGTTTCGAATAATGATTGCATCCGTGTCATCTCTGTTGATCGATTATTCTTTGATTGCGAGAACGCAATTCTCTTAAGGGGGGTAGATTGTAAGCCTCCTGATTTTTCAAGAATTTTAATTTGGACTTTTCATAATTTTCTGTAATTTTTTGGAATTTTTTGTAATTAAAACCTAGGCATTTTGCAATTAAATGATTTTTAATTACCATTAATTAATATTAAAATATTATGAAAATAATATTTTATGGTGTAAAATGGAAAACTGGACATAGAATAATTTTCGGTGAATTTATTGGACTACGAAAACAGTTTTAAAGTCCTAAAAACTAACGTAGATTTAAACCTAATTAAACCCTGAACCCGGTTTATTTTTAAAATAAACCGAACCAAACTAAACTGAACCGTCGCCAAACTGACCCGAACTAAACCGATTTCTTAACGGGTCGAGTCAGATCCAAATCGAACCCGACCCGGACCCGAAATCCACACCGAACCCTAATCCCAATTCGGGTCGGAAACACTGTTCCGACCCAGCGGCGCGCGTGTATAAAACCCTCGGAGCCCGGCCGCCAGACCTCTCTCTCCCTCTTATCGCCGCTACCGCCGACTTTCTACTGATCCCCAGCCACCTATCTCTGCCTTGATCCATCTCCACCGGCGTCGAACTTTCGACGACTCTGCCCGTCCCCGACTCCTCAGCCGCCTCCTCTTGAACCGCCACCGCCTCGCCGCCTCGTCGCGACGCCGCCCCGGCCTTCCTCTCCTCCTCCTTCCTCCTCCCTCCCTCAGCCGCAGCCAAGCTTCTCTGCCTCGACAGCAAGCCCCCAGCACCAGCAGCAGCCCGAACGCCGCCCGCTCCGCTCCGCCCGGCCGCCCGAGCCCTGCGTCGCCTCCCCGCGCACCGCCGCCTCCGGACCTCGACCGCCTCTTCTCCCCCGGCCTCCCTTTGGCCTGCCTCCGGCCATCGCAGGTTCGACAGAGCCCTAGTCCTAACCCTAACCATAACCTAGACACACAGGTCTCGGACACGCTGTGTCGTGTCAATACGGACACGAGAATACTCGGTTTTCGGAGCCCTGTTCAGGTACCCATTTCTCTCTTCTCGTTGCCCCATTTTATGTCCCGTCAGTTGTGATGCATAGACTGTGTGACCCCCTCGATGCCCGTGCAACCCGTTCGGTGCGTCGCATCCTGTGGTGATCGCAAACAGCGATCCAAAAACAGGAAAACCAATGCCCTGTTTTATCCCGGAACTGAGTGCGCCCCACCAAACGGGACGACTTGGTCGCACACGGTCTTTACCAAAACATGCGCGTCGTTGATACGGACGTGGAGGATTTCACAGAAGTTGATTTGGATGTGCGTGCACACCGGAATCAATGCGTATCCGCCGACAACGCCCCGTATCCGCCCATTCTGGAACACATCGTAACTTTGTGTACACACGTCGGATTGAGACAAAACTTGTGCCATCGGACTCATAGTAATACGCTGGTCCTGTGACCCAAGTTTGGTTCGATTCTGAGAACATTGACAAAATTGCGTATCGTGGGCCCTATAGGCTCCACTTGATGGGCAATTTTATGATCGGCTCATCGGAATCCAATTTTGGAAGTTTTATTGGGTTTGTATCATCGTTCCTGACTTGTTGACACTAAGTTTGACAAATTTGGAGACCTTTGACCCTGACACGTTTTTCGGTGTGAAGTGGCCCACATGTGGACCCCGCTTAAACCCAAAAATATCGTTTTTGCCCCTGTGTCCAAATTGGATTCAAGGACAGGCATTTCTAGCTATTTGATATTTTCTGAATCTAATGGTGATGTTTATTTCAGCAACCGGAGGAGTACCTACAGATCACACTGAGACCAGAGCTACAGTTGGAGCCAGAACCACAGGCAAGTGTACCTTGCCAACTTTGCAGTCTTGTTACATATTTTTCTTGATTCATTTACATTGCTGTGCATGCTTAACCTAGGATCGTGTGACTTACTTAGCGTCCGATTAATAGTCGGGTGCCAACACCGTAAGCGGTGTTGTGTATTGTCATCTAGAGATGGACATTCGTGACCCTTTGTATTCTCGTACTTGTCTTATCAAGTACACTATAACCCAGGACACTTGATACTATTCATGAGACAGAATCCTTCTGAGATATTCATGGTAATTCTGTATAGGATACAGGTTATGACATAGACATTATATTCATGGATACTATATGACTTGCTGCATTAGATATGATCGTGCGTGACATGGACATGAGGTATCATGGACATGAGACGTGTGATTACATTGGGTGGGGAGAGACACACAGGCTACAGGCTGATTATATATATATCCCCTATTATTGTGAGACACAAGACTCTGAAACCCAAGCTTGGCCCATTACTCATTATTACTGCTACCGGCTCCCCGACACAGAGCTTGTAGTGGCTCAGCCTGAGTACTCGTGATGCTCTCACTTGTATTTCACATAGATGGTTACATACTTACCCTATTTATTTTATTATTTGCTGCACTGCATTTAATTTGGCTTGTATTATTTGTACCTTGCTATGTCCCCTGAGGACCTGGATCCGGATTATGTCCCCAGGATTTGCAGACGTGATCTTCCCCGAGGTATACGGGACCGCAGCAGGAGCAGATACAGGAGCTGTACCGACACCCGAGGACGAGATTGTGCCAGAGGACTTCTCCTGAGTATTGGCTTGAGATACTCATTTATTTCTGTTTCTAGTTATTTTATTTCCTGTCTATTGCAGTGATGTATTAGACTTGTTCTCGGATTATTCTCCGAGACACTTTTATCGAGATTTGTTAGTTTATATTTATTGCATTTATTCTGGCATTTGATCTGTGATTATCTGTTATGGATGAGATTAGAATAGACTATGACTTGTATCATTGGACCTATTTATTGTTGTATTACAGCTTAAGTACGCCCCGATGGGTCCATTAAATTGAGTTTGTCCATCGGTGTGTGCTGCTGGCCATTATCACGCGTCCAGTCCCTCGATATTTTGAGACTGTGGCATGACACACTGACAGGTTCATTCGAGGAATACGAAGAGTTCCTCGTACAACTTCCCGCTGTATTAAAAGCAGACGGGTTTTACGCCGAAGTGGCGATGTAGTAACCTTTTTACGCCGAAGCAGTCTGGAAATACTGTATTACGCGGGTTATTCTGGAGCTATATTTTATGCTAAAATAGCGTTGAAGCTCTGTTGTACGCTAATGGCTCTGAAGTCATGTTTTACGCCACCCAGTGTTGGAGCTCTGTTTTACGCGAGTTTCATGTATGTTGAGGGTTTTACGCGTATGATTTCCCAGCGTATTTTTTATGCTTCTACATGCACGATAGAGCACTGTCCCGTTCGTATGCTTATAGTTTGAATATGCAAAACTGTTTCAAAGTTATGTTTTCAAAAGATATAATCTGACTATAGTTCTGAGCTGCATGAAATGAACTTAGGTAAAAGTAGCAAAATCTGTAAACCCCCTCATCCAAAATAGGTATTTTGTGTGTATTTTATATTATTTTATTTATTATAGATTATTTTAAATATTGAATTACTTTAGAATATTCTATTAGTTAATTAGAAAATAATTTTCTTAGTAGATTTACTTATGTAAATATTTATTTAGAATTATTTTTAGGCTATTTTAGATTTTTGAAGACTTTTTTAGAATTTTTAGAATTTTTAGGTAATTAAAACATAGGGAACGTAAATTTCTAGGACTTCTATAATTTACTATAAGACCATACTTGCATGTTGTTCCTACCAAATATCTATTTTAGTTTAAAATATTTAATTATATTTTTTGTAATTTATTTACAATTTTAAGAAATTTATTTAGATTTTTAAAATTATTTAGGATTTATTTGGATATATATAGTCTTAATATTAGATAGATGCTAATTTAGTGTTAATAGATATTAATAAGATTTTATAAATTATTTGTATTATATTTAATTATATTTAAGATTATAAATTATTGAGATAAATTCAAACTCTATTTTAAATTAATTCAAATCCTGAATCTACTAGGAAAGCAACTTCATGCATATCCTATCCTTATTTAAATTCATCATAATTCTATCCAAATTAACCAATCCTAGTCGTATTCAATTAAGTAGTGTCCACCATTATAAATACCTCATCCTTCATATTTTTTTTCCCAAATTCCCCTCTTTTTCGTCCAAAAATAGTCAAAATTCGTCATAAATTCAGCCTCATTTTCTACTAGTTATGACGAATTAAAAAGACGATATCTCCTAGCTCCAGACTCCAAATGTGCTCCAAGTTTTTTTGTTAGAACTATATCAAGGTTAGTTTTTTGATTATATAAATTATTTTAATAATTAATGAACCTATTTTTCCAAAAAATTCTAAAAGTGCCAGCTGTCCAAAATCAGATATGTTTTCGTATTTTTGAGATTTCGGGAGATTTCGAATTCGAAATTACGAACCGTTTGAAGTTCCAAAAAATCTGACATGATAAACTTTCATAAACTTATTTTTCCAAAATTTATCATATAAGTTTAATCTACTATAAAATTCGTGCAACGTAGACGTAAATAAAAAATTACCGAAAACTGTCATCTGTGCGCCCTTGTGGCCATAACTCTTTACCGACTTGTGATTTTATGAAATTATTGATTCTAGTGTTCATATAGCATTAAAATATATAGGATTCCACACACAAATTCAGGATTTGAGTCTGTTGACTTTTTGGTCAACGGATTGCCTCGATTTGTGTGTTACGGATAACAAATTCGTAAAGTTCACTTTCTTTGGACCAAAATTAGAGCTTAACAATAAAATCAGATTATAATAAGATTAAAATACTATTTTAGGTTATTTTATTCAGAATTAAAATAGATTAAATAGAGGAACCTATTTACCCACTTTTGTAACCTAACTTGTTTAATTTATGTGACGGGTAGATCGGACGACGCCTTGAGTTGGGACTTCATCATTTTCAGACCAGGCAAGATACCTTGCCAAATTGTTTACAGTACTTTGCATGCTTATTATATTTCTATATATTCGTTGTATTTCTGTATATTTATTGCATGTGTAGTTTCTTTCAGTCATTACTATATATTAGATATGTTGATACACATATGACACTTAGTATCATGAGAGGACGATCAGTAGGCGTATGGGCTTTAACCACTCTGGTGAACCATAGTAACTAGCACATACTATGGTTGTCGTGTCCGATGGTCGCTACCCCCGCGGTATGTCGATTGATAGAGTCACGAGGGTCGTTACCCCCGCGATATGTCGGCTGATGATGTTCTAGACGGGTGTGTGAGTTGTGAGGCTTAGATCGAGTAGCCTACCCTTGCCCATATGTCAAAAAATTGTCCTTATTATGCATTCATATAGATTGTCTTGTACAACGTACTTATATATTTTCTATCTATTATACATGTTTACTGTATTCAAATTGACATGCTTCAATGTATCTTGTTACGTCCCTCTGAGGACCTGGTCCCTTTCCAGGTGTAGATATTCATGACTATTCGCAGGAGCACGGATCATGACTTGCTACTTATCTCTTCCAATGAGGTCTTACCTTCTGAGCATCTTGGATTATCTCTAGCGATGGATCGCTTCGCTGATACCCTTATATCATCATCTTATTTATATTGGAGATTTACCCTTCTCTCTTATTTTAGTATTGATATAGTCATTGGTAGTGGATTTGTCGTCCCCATCCGACTATTATTTTGGATTATTCAGACTCATTATTCTAGTGTAGTTATTTTTTTCTATGACTTATTGTGTGGATGAGATTAGTATTTCTGTGACTTGTGACTATATATATACCACATGTGAGTTAATATTCATATTACAGCGTACATATGTATTATGATATCCATATATTGGAGTTGCCATATACATACGGCTGGCATGCTTACGTATTCCTAGTCCTACGTATTTTGGGACTGGGGCGTGACAAGATCACTAGTAATGCAATATTTTGCCACATGATTACTTAGTGTGGGTTTCAGGGGGTGTAGCTTCTGTTCAGTTGTTTATCTCACTAGTACTTATAAAAGTGCTGACCCACCAACAGTTTTCTTGTTCTCGGGTGCCTGATCGTCCGAGGAAGCGATAGCCGTGCCTCATCCCAAGGAACCGGAAGTCTGGAGTCGATGCCTTGAGCCGCATCAAGTTTGAGCTGCTTTTGTATAGAGGGACATAATGTACGGAACGATGTCATTATAATCGAGAGAAAGAGTGCTTGAGCGAACTGTAACCTCGGCCATGTGCCGCTTGTAACACTTTCGATTATCAATAAAAGAGCCTATTTTCATATGCCATTGTGTTCTTTACTTTTCTGCAATATGTGTGTCGCTGCTTCAGTATTGAATAGCTTACTTGCCCTTATTCAAAGCTTTGGCCTTGTGCAAGCACATTTTAGGCTTGTACGGCATCACGCCCGTGCGAGGACGATCGGTTCTGTAGGGACCAAAGTGAGGACGAACGGCTCTGCGGGACCAGGGTGTGACAATAAATACAGTGATACGACGTCGTCAGTAGATAACCATGATCTCCATAAATGACTCGAACTTTCTGTACTACTGTCTCAGAGCCTGCTTCAGATCATACAAGCTCTTTCTCAATCGGCAGACCAAGTATGACTTGTCCTTCTCACAGAATCTCTCTGGCTACTACATGTACAACTCCTCCTCAAGATCACTGTGGAGGAATGTCGTCTTCACATCCATCTGCTCGACATCCAAGTCAAAACTGGCTGCCAATGTTAGAACCACCCGAATAGATGACTGCTTGATGACTGGTAAAAGGATCTCATCATAATCTATGTCATTCCGTTGACTATAGCCTTTAACTACCAGTCTCGCTTTGTATTGAGGGCGAGTAGCATTATCTGTCTGCTTTACTCTGAATATCCATCAATTTTTCAAAGCCTTCTTGCCCTTTGGCAACCGCACCAGCTCATAAGTAGAATTTGCATGTAAGGAACTCATCTCCTCCTGCATAGCCTCCATCCACTCTTGCCTGTATTCATCTTCCATAGCCTCTACAAAGCTTTCGGGCTCTCTCCCGTTAGTCAGTAGCACATACTCATCCGATGAGTATCTTGTAGATGGTCAACACTCTCTATAGCTCCTCCTCAATGGAACTATTGGTGCTGGCTGTATATCAACATCCTTCTTCCTTTTAGGAACTGCCTCATCGGCATGCTCATCCTCCTGAGGGTCACCCTGACCACCATCAGCAGGATGATGATCAAGGTTAGGAGCAACTCCATGTACTGGCTTTCCTATAACTGGATCCTCTGCGATGTCCTTTGAAAACTGCTCGAAGCGAAATGACTCTAACTCTGTAAACCCCCTCGATTAATTCTATAGATAGTCAGGTTTGGATTTGAAAATTTTTGTATTTTTTAGCAGATGTTGAGGTTTAGAGTTGAGTTGTCCGTTATTTTATTTAATTAAACCCCTGGCGCGCCCTACCATTGCTAAATTATTCGGAGCCCAATATCAGCACATAAATTCTATCGAACTAGTGTACTTCTGACTTGACTAGCCAATTTAGGCACTGGACTTTTTCGTCACACAAAAATTAATCCGTTGTGCCTTAAATTAATCGCATAATTTCCCGTTTCCTAATCCCATATTTAATTTTGTGTCGGACACCTGTGTCGTTATCCTCAATTCTGAGATACCAACTTAACCCGTTGAGCCGGACCAACTAAAGGGTCCAAGACTGACTCTAAGCCCCCACCATTTTTGACCTTTGTGTCATTTCTGAATTTTGACCCCAAGTGCCCCCATTTAATTTAAAAGCGCGGGACACTTTAATTCTATTTAAATCGGGGATACCAATTTTGTCTAATCATATTTTAATCTCCAATTAATCCCAATGTCCATTTAATTAAACCCATGCCACACACACAATACCCTCTCACCATGCAAATCACCAAACACAATTTTCTCTACAATTTTTGTATCATTTTATGCGTTCGTGCAATTTTTCGAATTTAAGGGGCTTAGTTATAATTTATTGATTTTAGGTGTCCTCACCCCATTGGCCAAGACCAAATGGAGAGGTTACCAATTGTTGACCATAGTCAACATTTCTCTTCCCCTTCCTTTGCATGAAGAAACCAAGTCTTCATGTTAAATCCTAGCCATCCAATTTAAATGGGAACATCCCCACCACACATCCCTCACACACCCCCCTACAAAACATCAAAATCACCCTCACTACTCCCAAAGCCGGCCCTAATCCCTAGGTATTGAAAAACCCCCCTCTCCCTCTCTCTCCTCACTCCTCCATATTAATCTCCATATATTTTCTTCTTCTTCCATTCTTCTTCTTCTTCTTCTTCTTCATCCTTTCTTCTTCCTGGGAGCTGACTCCGGCCTGTTGTACTGACTCCAGCCCGGCTGACCGCTCCACCCTGTTGCACTGACTTCGGCCCGGCTGACCGCTCCGGCCTGAGCAGCTTCTCCGGCCCACTGTGCAATCCAGTCTGGCGACACTGTGCAGTCTCCGTCGTGCGATCTTCCTCATCCGGCCCTGACCCGCCTACTGCCAATGGCAGCTCCCCCGACTGCGGCGGTGCACTCCCTCGCGCAGCTCCGGCTGTGCAGCCACCCCCTCGACTCTTCTACTCCAACGTTCTCTACGGTGCAGCCATCCCCCCGCAGCGACTGTGCGCCTTCCCGTCCGCCCATCCGACCTCCTCCGACTTCGGAGCTCCCCCGTCCGGCCAGCACCACCTTGCTCGGCCGACTTCCCCATCTTCTCCCTGTTCGGAACCATCACCTCCACCACAGGCTTCCACCATCACCACCACAACTGTGCAGCACCCCCCCCCCGCAGCGGCTCCGGCTGACTTCCCCATCCGATCTCCTCCGTTCCGGCCTCCCTCATCCGACCTCCTCCCTATCACCATCACCACTACCATCGACACCTCGCTCCGGCCAGCGACCCACCTCGCCGTCGAGGTACAACTCTCCCCTCGCCTTGTCTCTTATTAATATTGTTATAGTTAAGTTATGAGATTAGGGGTTTTATATGTGGTTAGTTAGGGTTCTTTTTAACACATTATATAAGTAAGAATGAGGATTCTTGATACTTATGGTTGTGTGCATTAGTTAGGGCTTAGGAGCATGGGTTGATGATTTATACTTGTGTGTTTAATTTAGAAAAGAAGCATTACTTATACAGCCTATATAGAATTGTTAGTATGGTCGTGGTTGAATTCACACTAAAGAATGGTATGATTTGGTGATCCAATGAACAATAGATGTTATGTAGAGGAAACTTGTCTTCGAAGTATGTAGTATAAAATGCTCAATTTAAATGTATGATTAGTAAGGATAGTAGGTGAATGACTGATTGAGGACTAGTGTGATCGGTAATTTAGAAACTGAAAATTTAAGGTGATTAATTTAGGGAGGTACATGGTGATTGGTAACAACGATATTAAAGAAAGAAATCAAAATCATAAACTATTTTTGAGGATGGTTTGATGATGTGGTACTGATTACTAGATGTTTTGACTATCGTACCGATAGTCAACTGTGGTCAAACTCCCCCTAGTGTCTTATCCCTGTGAGTCGTAGCTGAGACTGAGTTTAGGTGTAGATGTGTGTTGCATCCCTGTCTGTCATGGAATAGATTATTGATTATCGGTTTGTATCTCATTTCTAGGTACTGCGGGACCTGAGGGCTTGGACGCGGTACCGGGACCCCGTCATCAGCAGCCGCATGCAGGCAAGTGTACCTTGCCACCATGTATTTTAGATTACAGATATTTATTGTTCTTTATGTACATTGTGCGCATTTTTATGTTGACGTTCGATATTTCGCGTCCGGATCACAACCGGGTGCTGACGTTCGTCGTAACGTCTTAGAATATTTGTTAGATGCTTCATAGAACCTAGATGCACGTACCTGAATACATCGACACCCCATGACACACTCATACACTGTTATCATGCCAGATTCCTGTATCTTGATATTGACATCATGACCAGAGACTGGGACGACCTTAGGATCGCGTCTGTTGAGTTATTTTTGTGTGTCGAGACTGTTAGATAAAGGTTCAGGTTCAGCGCACCATCGTTGACCGCTTGGGAAGGAGAAGACAGTTACTAGATATTTGGGCTCCTCTGCACGTGCTTATATATATATATGTAGTGTTCCTGTATTCTAGAGTAGTGTATCGCCCGTGTGACTCTGTGCTCGGAGTTACGGTACGCCCTGTGTGTCTCTGTGTTCGGAGCTACGGTTTTATTTTAGATAGTCCACACATCGAACATTGTCTTCAAACTGTGTCATACTTGTTTGGTTATGATAGAGTACCCTATCGTTGCACTTGTACTTTCTGTTTACTTGGCATGCTGTATTTTGTACCTTGTTACGTCCCTCTGAGGACCTGGTTCTCTGCCAGTTTTGCAGCATAGATGATTACGGAGCATTTGGAGTTATTGTTGGAGTTGCATGTCTTACGGACATGGTACCAGGTACTCATATCTTATCTACCGACATTATGGTTATTTTACGTTGATTATTCATCTGCTGTTGTAGCCTAGTTTTTATAGACTCATACTCCTTCTCGAGTCTATTCGAGTTAGTGTGTTATTGGGCGGCCGACTTTAGCACATATAGCTCTTTCTTGTATACTGATGTATATTATGGATTAAGACATAGAGGTTTACATTTATGGAATATCTAGATAGTGCATATTTATATTATACAGCTTATACGTATTCGAGTCAGACCAGAGTCTGGTCGAATGTGTAGCTGGCGTGTCACGTATTCCTGGTCCTACGTATTTTGAGACTGGACGTGACTTATTTTTGTGGTGGCCCATGCAGGTCCATTTTAAATCGTCTTGGTCACCTGACTGTGCCAAGCGAGCCTGCAAATTAGGAATAGGTATTATGATTGTTGAACAGGATCTCAATCCATAATCGATTTAAAAAACTCACTTTGTATGTGATTATCGCCCTTGGACTTCCAATTTGTATTCGTTCAATTTCCGTTAATATCGTTATCTTTGTTCTCATCCCCTATTATTCGCGAAAAAGGATGCTTGTGCCTGATAATTTCCCTCCAGAAGAAGATCGAAGACCAGACGACAGAAGACAGAATTCGTATGCCTTTCTTTGAGAAGATTGTTACCTTATCAGGATAGATTGATGGGTTCTTTGGATTCTAGAACTAGTGTGGAAGGTTGGCAAGAGAGTTGGACCCAGTAGTACCCTACCCGTGCTTGAGGTAGCAGTGATCTTGGAAGTACTGAGAGCTGGAAGGATTGTTGATTATGACCTAGAATAATTTATGGAAATGCATAGCCTGATGATGGAAACTAGTGGTTGTATATGATAGCAATGCTAGGAACGATGATTATGAGCTAGAGGAGATGAAATTTTAGGATCTCACTTGGAAGATAATGATCGGATTCCAGGAATTCTAGTATGTGCTTGAGTGATACCATCATTGTACTTGTGACTTGGAGAGATGAATAACGAAAAGAAGAAATTTGAGGAATAAATTTTTTGGGAAAACCTTGAGGAGAAGAGAAATCATACATTAGGCAAGAAAACATTTTCTTTTGAGGATTGATGTTGAAAATAGAACAGGAGAATTTATCTTGAGGTTAAAGTCTAGACTATGACATTATCCTAGACATGGATTGGTTGAGCCAAGACCACGCAATGCTTGATTGCCATCGTGGTTGTGTCATCCTTAGACCACCGGATTACCCTGAGTTTGAGTTTCTTCAGAGAGCTTGGAAGCATGGTGCCCATCTACCTTAGGGGTATATAACGCAGGAGGTGAACCAGTGTACCACCATATTATATCAGGGTTTGAAGATGTGTTTCTAGAGAATCTTTTAGGCCGCCACCTGACAGAAAGAGTTTGTTACAGAGTTGACTCCAAGAGCCGAGCCAGTTATTTTTCCCGTCTTCAGACTAGCACCGAAAGAGTTGGTTGAGTTGAAGGTCCATAGTAGAGGATCACTTAGACAAGAGTTTCAGTCGGGCTAGTGTATCTCCATGGAGAGCACCCATTTTGTTTGTACCGAAGAAGGACGTACGCTTGTGTATCGATTACAGAGCACTAAATACTGTAACGATAAAGAACAAGTACCCTTGTCGCGCATCGAAGATTTATTTGAATTAGCTAAGTGGCGCATATGTATTTTGAAGATCGATCTCAGATCCAGCTATCATCAGATCTAGGTACGGAGAGAGGACATTCCTAAGATGACTTTTCGGACGAAGTATGGATACTATGAGTCTCTAGTCATGTCGTTTGGCTTAACCAACGTTCCGACAGTATTTATGAGTTTAAGGAACAATATTTTCCACCATTACTCGGATAAGTTCGTGGTGGTAATTATTGACGACATCTTGGTTTATTCCAAGAGCCAGGAGGAGCACGAGAGACATCTCAGGATCGTGTTGGAGACGCTGAGACAGGAGAGACTGTATGCCAAGCTCAGCAAATATGAGTTATGTTTAGATAGAATAGATAGTCTACATATCAGAACAACTAAGGGTTTATGGGAGGACTATCAGACGCACAATCTAGAGCTAGCTGCAGTGATAATTGTACTAAAGCTATAGCGATACTACCTTTATGGAGAGCGTGTTGTGATTAATACAGATCACAAAAGTCTGAAGTATGCCTACACGAAGAAGGAGCTCAACATGAGACAGAGACGTTGGCTAGAATTTATGACAGATTATAATATCGAGTTGCAGTACCACCCTGGCGAGGCGAATGTAGTAGCAGATGCCTTAAGCTAAGCCTATGGCCTATTTTTACGACTCATCGCCAGTGGTTAGAGGATTTTTCAGGAACTCAAGATTGAGATTGTATTGCCAGGCATGGATGGACAGATGGCCAGTCTCGAGGATTCAGTCCACATTTATTGAGGGGATCAAGGCAGCCTTGCCTACAGATACGGGACTTAGACGACAGCGAGACAGGACAGAGGCCGACATGCAAACAGGACTCAGGATTAAGGAAGACGGAACATTGAGGCATGGAGATTGCCTATATGTTCCAAGTGGCGAGCTACGCCAAGAGTTGATGACCGAGGCTCATAGCTCGATTATTCTATTTATCCCGGGAGGTACGAAGATGTACCGAGACTTGAGGCAGCATTTCTGGTGGCATAGAAATGAAGAGAAAAATTACAAGTTTCATGGTAAAATATTTAGTTTGTCAGCAAGTCAAGACTGAACATCAGAGGACTGCAAGATTATTGCAACCACTTCCCATTTCCGAGTGAAAGTGGGAACACATTACCATGGACTTTGTCACAGGATTCCCGCGGAGCCCTAGCAGGAAGGATGCAGTTTGGGTTATCGTAGACAGACTCACAAAGTCTGCACATTTCTTGCCCTTCAGAGTTGGGCAGTCCACGAAGATTTTAGCTGACATGTGTATTGTAGAAGCATAAAAAATATGCTGCAGAGTTATACGCAGTGTTTCAGTGCTGTATGGCATAAAATATGACTTCAGAGCCATCGGCGTACAACAGAGCTTTGTCGCTAGTACAGCGTAAAATATAAGCTCAAAGACAATCCGCGCAATGCAGTATTTCTAGGCTGCTTCAGCGTAAAAAGGGTATTATATCGCCTTTATGGCGTAAAACTCATCCGCTTTTAATGCAGCATGGAAGTATATGAGGAACGCTTCGTATTCCTCGAATGAACCTTTCAGACCATGCAGTGAATCTGACTCCTGACAAAGAGTACTGCAAGACTATCCAGACGACGACTGTAATGATGGTACGGCACAAAGACCCAAACCATCGTTTACTGATGCTTCCCAGATACAAAGTGCTTTTATGCATACAAGGGAATATTGTCACGCCCCGGTCCCGCCCGGGCCGCCGCTCCGCCCTGCCCCGCCCCGTGCGGCCGGGAATTAACGAACCGGGGCACGAATCACCGTGCCTCGGCGCGCCGGACGCGAATCACCGCGCCCGTCCCGCGGGTACGAGGGAGGAAGGGGAGCTAATCGAATGGCCCGAGTCGAGCTTTCGGGGGACGTGATGCCGCACGGGCCTGGGGTTGCGCCCGTGCAAGGCCAATCGTTTAAGTTGATAGTTGGCTATCATCGCATCAATCGAGTAAGCAGCGGAAAGGGACTTGTTGCAATGCAATGCATTTAGCCAACTGAGCGTTCGGGATAATCGAGGCAACTTGGATTTCCTTTAGCAAAGGCACACGTTCGTTCCATACATTATGCCCCCTTATACGATAGCATTCTCGGGGCAACAATCGAAACCAGGATTCCGGGTCTTCGGGACTGTGGCACGCCTATCGCTCCCTCGAACGATCCAGTACCTGCGAACAAGTAAACTGTTGGTGGGTCAGCACTTTATACAAGTACTGGTGAGATAAAACAACTGAACAGAAACATGCATTCACTCAAACCAACACTAAGTAATCATGTTATAAAACATTACATTACTAGTGATCTTTCTATTTTTACCTAGGTTCGTTTCATACAGTTCTAGCAGAGTCATATTATATTGCTTTGGAAACATGTTTGGAAACAGAGTTTCATATTGAATATGCAAGCAAGCAAGCCGTTCATGTTTCAGGGTGTGCGCATCGTGTCTCGTGAGACTCCAGGGTCAGATGCAAAGCTAGACACACAATGCACGATCTTAGGGGCAGTCACTATCCAAGCCAACACAATGACTTAGCTATATGCAGGGCGGTCCTCGAGTATCTCAGGATCGGCAGCGGTTAGTCCAGCATACCAATGACTCATTTCTCTTATGCTAATGGCAGCTGTGACCCATGGTGGCTTGAACGCATGCAGTTCAGCTCTCCACCAAAAGCCATTGTCCGACCGCGTGCGAATGCATGGAACACTATCAAATAAACTCTAGTATGCAGACGAGACGAACCATCAGAATACAATCTTGTTGCGGGGCAATCCGACTTATCACTTGAACACGTTCAGGCACAGTATGGTTCTCTCGAAGCATAGACGATAGTGAACATGTTCATGCACTCTAAGCAGGCGATACAGGATTCTCGTTTAGCAGACATTGATTCAAAGACAAGCTAGGTGAGTTCGTTCATTAACATGCAAGGCAGGTTCTATCATTCTCTTATGAAAACATTGCAAGCAAAAACTCAGGTTATTATTAAGGCGTGCAAGAATCAGAGAACGAAGTTCTGCCCACTCACCTTGATATATAACGCCGGCGCGGAGCGGGGCGTTACATACTTACCAACCAACAAAAAGTTTCGTCCTCGAAACTTTAAGGATAAACTTCTCGATATCCCGAGTAGCGATAGTGCCGTCCCTCGCCGTACTCTATCGAAACAGTCAAGCAATTCAAGTTCAGGAAACATTTTGCACTTTGAGAATATCTATGGACTTATTGTATGAAACGCTCTTTGCAAAACCATATCGATAATATCTCAGAGTCATAGCAACGGTTTGGGCCAGAGAATCGATTCCGCTCTGATACCATTCTGTCACGCCCCGGTCTCGCCCGGGCCGCCGCTCCGCCCTGCCCAGCCCCGTGCGGCCGGGAATTAACGAACCGGGGCACGAATCACCGTGCCTCGGCGCGCCGGACGCGAATCACCGCGCCCGTCCCGCGGGTACGAGGGAGGAAGGGGAGCTAATCGAATGGCCCGAGTCGAGCTTTCGGGGGACGTGATGCCGCACGGGCCTGGGGTTGCGCCCGTGCAAGGCCGTGGTTCGTTGGCTGGCGGTAAGAGTTCTAAGCCACAGAGTCGCACAGTTTGCCCGAGTGCAGCGGAATCATGAACGCATAGGCGATCGGTAACAGGTTCACTGAGTCGACAGTATAGCGGAAGCATGGAAACACAAGTTGGAGTAAAGCAATCTCTTTTATTCATATTGAAACAAGTGTTACAGGCGGCATATAGCCGAGATTACAAGTCGCTCGAGCACTCTCTCTGAAACATAAAAGCGTGCCAAGTGGCTACATTTATGGATGATATACGGGAATGTTCCGACGACGCTCGGGCGAGGCGATGTCCAGGCGATGTTCGAACGATGTTCGGGCGAGGCGATGTTCCAACATTATGTCTTGTATATGTGCTTCAGTTCCGAACACGGCGTTCTAAGGCTTCTGAGTTGAACTCTTCGCCTTAGCACGCACGAAGGAGGCATCCGCACCGAACGAGGTTCTCCCGCACCCTGCAAGCAATCTGGTGGGTTATCAGTACATGAATGCACTGGTGGGGAGGCTACTCGCCCGCTCGACAAATCCAAACACGTAATAAAGGTTCCGTGCATCCACTATTAAGTTGTCTTTCTAGTTGCCTTAGGATCAGTTTCATGCAAGATCTGAATAGCCTAATCCGTGTGGCAGTGCACCATGCGACATGGAAGGAAACACGGCGAGACTTACCAACTTACCATTTGTCCTTCCCTGTCCAAGGCAAACCAAGTTAAATCAAGCAGAAACATATATAAGCATTCAGGGCAAAGCATATGCAAACACAAGCGTTTCAGTGCGAGATCCCGTTCTGGGCGTACGGGTTACAGAAAATATCAGGCATGTTGCATATTATGATCAAGTGCTCTTTATGCATGCGTGTTGTTATAACAAGATCGTTCAGGTGTTCAGTTATTCTCGATGCGATGCAATAACTCGCACGCGGGTAGCCGCTAAGCGAGGATGACTTATCTATATGAACATGAGGTCACTGGCACGGCGCCATATTGGACGGTCTAGTCTCAGTACGAAATGGCGTACGACTCATAGAGCAGGACGTCCCAGGGTATTCCGTCCTATAGCAGGCGACTATCAGGAGTTCCGTCCGGATCAGATTGGTGCCAGTGCCCCAGCGACCGTCTGCGGAACTAAAACCTTGTTTTCCAAGTTGTCCTGTGACCATGCAAGTCTCTAATCTTCAGGGTCAGGTCAGGTACAGGAACAAGTTCAGGACAGGATATATATATATAGAACAAGCTTCATGGAACAAGTTCAAGTCAGGATATATATATATATATTTGTAACTTGTTGAGGCAGGGTCAGGATTACTTTAAATGTTGAGTATCGACTCCACGAGCCATTTGATTCAGTACAGGACAGTATTGCTCCACGAACAGGGATTCTTGGATCACAGGATTGGTGCAAGTTCCCTGGTTCGGGAATTGCCTTAGCGACCTAACGGTCCCAGGTATATTCAGGTTTATTCATGCACGGAACGACTATCAGGTAGTCTTCCGAGGAGAACCTAAATGAATGCATGACAAGCAGAGTGTTTCACGGTCGGGGCATAGTTATGCAGCAAGCATTAAAACTAAGCAATACATAAAAGCAGGCAAGCATGCACTTGTATAACTTAAGCATTCAAGTTCGCTCGGGCCCGAAGGTAACCGAGCGAAACCGTACGGGGCCTTTCCGAGAGAAGTTATCTAGGGTTGTGCAGTGTTAGGGAGTGAACAGTGCACTACTGAATATACGTTTGTGTCATTCTACTCGAGGCATAGCGGGTCCAGTTGCACGAGGCAAAGGTAACATGCGAGGGTCTGAATATATATCAATATTTTATTTCCATGTTCTAGCATAAGCAATACAAGTTGGGATTATTCCCTTAGCTAGGTGCGTTGTATTCTTATTAGCATGCAGGGGGTGATTCACCTAGCGACTAGCATGTATCATTCCGTATTTTATGTGTGTTGGCTAAGCAAAGACAAGTTCACCGTAGCCACCCACCTTAGCGATGATCCGCCTCGGTCGAGTGATACTGCGAGCGAGCCTCTGAGAGCCTAAGCCGAACTCCTGTAGGGACCAAGTCTGGATATCCTTGCCTCAAACGAGTTGCCTCGCTGAGGGAGGCAGGTCGGGACGTTTGTACTTTGCCGTTTGAATCGGCAGTCCGCTTGAGCGGAACGGGGTATTACATTATCCACCACTCAGAAAAAGTCTCGTCCTCGAGATTTCCTGAGGGCAAGCCATACTATCGAATTTCGAATCTAGCCCAAGCGTAAGTATGTAACGCCCCGCTCCGCGCCGGCGTTATATATCAAGGTGAGTGGGCAGAACTTCGTTCTCTGATTCTTGTACGCCTTAATAATAACCTGAGTTTTTGCTTGCAATATTTTCATAAGAGAATGATAGAACCTGCCTTGCATGTTAATGAACGAACTCACCTAGCTTGTCTTTGAATCAATGTCTGCTAAACGAGAATCCTGTATCGCCTGCTTAGAGTGCATGAACATGTTCACTATCGTCTATGCTTCGAGAGAACCATACTTTGCCTGAACGTGTTCAAGTGATAAGTCGGATTGCCCCGCAACAAGATTGTATTCTGATGGTTCGTCTCGTCTGCATACTAGAGTTTATTTGATAGTGTTCCACGCATTCGCACGCGGTCGGACAATGGCTTTTGGTGGAGAGCTGAACTGCATACGTTCAAGCCACCATGGGTCACAGCTGCCATTAGCATCAGAGAAATGAGTCATTGGTATGCTGGACTAACCGCTGCCGATCCTGAGATACTCGGGGACCGCCCTGCATATAGCTAAGTCATTATGTTGGCTTGGATAGTGACTGCCCCTAAGATCGTGCATTGTGTGTCTAGCTTTGCATCTGACCCTGGAGTCGCACGAGACACGATGCGCACACCCTGAAACATGAACGGCTTGTTTGCTTGCATATTCAATATGAAACTCTGTTTCCAAACATGTTTCCAAAGCAATGTAATATGACTCTGCTAGAACTGTATGAAACGAACCTAGGTAAAACTAGAAAGATCACTAGTAATGTAATATTTTATAACATGATTACTTAGTTTTGGTTTGAGTGAATGCATGTTTCTGTTCAGTTATTTTATCTCACCAGTACTTGTATAAAGTGCTGACCCACCAACAGTTTACTTGTTCGCAGGTACTGGATCGTCAGAGGGAGCGATAGGTGTGCCACAGTCCCGAAGACCCGGAATCCTGGTTTCGATTGTTGCCCCGAGAATGCTATCGTATAAGGGGGCATAATGTATGGAACGAACGTGTGCCTTTGCTAAAGGAAACCCAAGTTGCCTCGATTGTCCCGAACGCTCAGTTGGCTAAATGTATTGCATTGCAACAAGTGTCACGCCCCAGTTCCAAAAATACGTAGGACTAGGACACGTAAGCATGCCAGCCGCATGGATATGGAAACTCTAATATATGGAAACCAAATCTATACGTACGCTGTATTATGAATATCAAATCCACAAGTGGTAAAAATGTAATACAAGTCACAGGGTAAAATCTAAATCTCATCCACCAAAATCATATAGAAATAAATAACCAGTATCTATGAAACTAGATCTCAACAAGAAGTATCTAAGGATGATAGTTGGGTGGAAACAAATCCACTACCAACTCAAAGGGAAAAGTAAATACAATATAAGTACAACTCACTCAAACAATATAAGTACCAGCTGCCAATCATGGCTCGAAGAGAAGACATCCACGAAGCATCTATATCCTTTCAAATCTGTGCTCCTGCAATACTCAAGAACAGGTACACCTGGCAGCGGGCCAGGTCCTCAGAGGGACATAACAAGTATACTTAAATACATGCCAATAAAGTACTGAAATAAATATCCAATGGGTTGCCTAACCGTCTAAAGTGAATGCAGTTTAAGAACAACTTTCTAACAAGTGAGCTATCTGGCTGAGAACTGGGATTGGCATGACTCTCTCGGAGAACCAGGGGCCTCAAAGGCATGTCTTCTTTTGAACGCCGGTGGCCCGCCTGATAGTACATAATATATAGTGGTCATCATGACCCGTATCTCCAACGGAGAATTCGGGCGTACAGGAGAAAGTGCAAAGGAGCTCAAATGCGGTACTTGTTGTTCTCCCCACCCCATGCTCTAAGCATGTCACATCCATGACACGATTTGGTCCATAGCCTATTCTTAGTACCCTAGCCCAAATCCTGCAACCAAACAAGGACAAGGATGGGGCCACCGTACTACAATAAGCTATGTCCCTGGACCTCTAATAACTGCCAAGTCTACTAGCATACAAAGTTTCTAACAGCAGTTATTCCTAACGCACGGCCCACACGTACCGATGATCAGTCAATACGTACGTCCGTGATCTATATGAGACTCACAACTCGTGTAAAAATATGTGTCACAGTCAAATGAACCTGATGATGCTACATGATAATGGGGTAGTCTCATAAACAAGGTCAATGCAAATACATAAATAAAACATTTTGCGACGTCACCGTCGCGAGCATTTTATATAACAATTAAAATATATGAACTAAGGACAGAAAATAAAGATGCATGCAACATATGGAATATAAATAACAGTACAATGGCAAGGTATACTTGCCTGGCAAGAAGCTGCAAAATGTACGCGCCCAAATGTCCAATACACAGGACCAGAAGCTATGGCCACAGAACAAATGTCTCCGGATGCTGAAATAAATATCACCAACATTTCCGGAATGAGCAAAATAGCTAAAAAGTACATCCCTTTCGTCCAATTTGGACACAGGGACAAAACGGTAATTTCGGGCAAAAGTGGGGTCCACGTGTGGCCCACTTTGCACCGAAAAGCGTGCCGAGGGTAACAGTCTCTAAATGGGACAAACTATAGATCAAACAACTTTAGATGTCCATACGAACCCAACGGTATGTCCAAATGTGGATTCCGATGAGCCGAACAAAATTTGGTCCAAAAAGTCAACTATAGGGCCCGCCAATTGGCGTTCTGGTCAACCGTCTCAGAAATGCGTGAAAATTGGGTCACAGGACCAGCGCGTTACCACGAGTCCAGTGGCGTAGGTTTCGTCACAATCTGACAAGCGTGCACAAAATACGTGCGAGTTCCACAAAAGTGACGACACGAAATGTGTCCGCGGATACGGCCTGATTTCGGCGCGCTCACGCTTTCGAATCAGTTCCCACAAATTTTCATGTGTCCGATTACGCTGTGTGTACCGTTTGGTACACTTGGCACACGGCGGAGCGGTCCCGTTTGGCGGAGCGCGCTCCGATCTCCAACTTTTGGAAATCTGGAAAAAGTGGGTGCGCGCAGTTTTGTGACGAATATAATTATGTCCACAGCAACTAATAGCACAAGGTTATTATACAGAAAATAAACTAGGTCATGTAATCTACAGGTATCAAAAAGAATCATCGAATTCGGATCTCTGTGGTGGGAGATACGAACTCGACAATATGGGTGGTCATCGCAAGTTTCTGCGATTTCAGAATTGGGTAAGTTCGGACCAACTTGGGCGCTATTTTGCACCTAGGGGCACACGTTTTCCGAGGTTGGCTATAAAACAGATATTGGAGAGGGTTAAGGGATGATCATACCTATGAAAACGGAACAGCGTTTGGTCGAGCGAGTCGACGGAAAATCACGCCGGAGCGAAGGTGCCTCGAGTAGAATTCTGCAGGCGCGATGTCGGAGTCGACGGGGTGGTTGGATGGCTTGACGGGGCTTCTCTGGCTGCGATGACGGCTCTAGATGGGAAGAGGAGGTCTGGAGTTTCTAGGTTAGGGTTTTAGAGCTAACTATAGATATATATATATAATATATATTAAGAGAGAGAGAGATGGATTGGACTCCGCGGGTGAAGCCGCTGGAGTGGGGCGGGTTCACGCAAGTTAATTGGTAAAGGGAAGGTTCACAGCAAGTAATGCTACAGCCGCAAGCAAGTATGCTGAAGGAAAAGCAAGTTGCTAAAGCATAAGGTTATTTGATTGTTATAGTTAATATTATTATTACTATACTTAGTATTATTTAATTTTTTTCTTTTTTTTTCCTTTCTTTCTTTAAATATATATATATACATATATATTTGTATATATATACATATATATATATATATATTCACACATAAGAAAAATTATAGATTAGGGTATTGCACATCGTTAGGCTTGCAACTGCTCAAGGGGTCTCCTACATGGAATAAATTCCAAAAAATTCCTGATGGTCCCACAAGTCCTCTAAGTGCCCGAACACCTAACATAAAAATTATTAAAAATTTATTTCTCCTATTTAGACCTAATTACTACAATTTAATTAATAATTAACAAATAAAAAGGTATATACGATTTTCTAGGGAGGGGTTTTTACATTCTACCCAACTTATAAAAATTTCGTCCTCGAAATTAAAATTAAGCCACGATAGAATACAATGATGGTATAATATTTACATTGTTTAAAATGCAAGGCTAGGTTTAAAGGGATGGGCGATGTTGCACGTTGCACATCCCGAAAAAAAATCATGGAAAAATCCATATGAGCGAAAAATAGGTTTCTTCATGTGTCATGTCCAATGGTGTGGACACATAAATGCTCTTTTGAATAAAAGCGTCCCACAATTGAAAAATTGCACAAAGATGAGAATTAGATGATGGGCATGTCTAGGATAAGGGTGTAGAATTTGTAGGAAGGCAGTGGCTAGTGTAGTGCTCCAATTATCGGAGCACGGTAAGGCGTGTCAAGTGATATCATGTTGTAAAACTAAATAAAATACCGTGTTCTATTTCTAAGTGGATTCGAGCTAGCCTCAGTCTCACTATCTAAGCCGAGTAGGTCAAATTCTTAGGTGAGGGGGTTTCACAATTCAGCCAACTTAAGACAATGTCGTCATCAAAATTGAAATAAGGCAGAATCGGTTAATCCTTTATGTACAATAAGGCAAGTCAGTCGCAATCTTCTTGCGATAACTAGAATCCTAATAATATCTATTACAATCACTTCTAGGTTAAGATGACCACTGCTCCAATCAAAATTTAACCTGTGGTTATCTCTTCTCCCCTTGTTTCAAATTATCCATATCCACATAACATCTCCAAGATTTACATACGCCTATAACTTTACCTCACGATCTCTAACTATCATAATCTCCTTTAGAAGTGGTTTGAGTCCAATATATTCCTATTTTCACTTATAAAATTTTGTATGCCTCAACTCTTTAAATTCCATTCACATCCTCATTATTTCAAATAGGTCGTCCAACCCAAAAACTTTTATTTCTTAATTCAATTCACCAAATTGAAAAATAATTTAAATGCAGTCCACCAATATTCAAGTCTGAAATTCTATATTTATCCTCTAAATTCAAATTGGTGATTCTACCTTCATTGTTCAAAAATTTAACTCATGCACTTAAGGTATAAATATTGGGTCCTCAATATCAATTCATTGATCCCCATCATCTTAGTCATCCTTCTAAATTTCTCCAAATTACAATGGCTTGAACCTCTCCCAATCTAATCTTACTCGATCATAATCTAAAAGAAATTCCTCCCGAGTTGACAATGCACTACTACCCAACTTATAAAAATTTATCCACCTATCACCTAAGGCTATATACCTTAAGAAAATATCCCTTAATTTATTTACTCATGCCGTTCAATCCTCGAAACTTCAACGCCGATCATATCACATATGATATGTCCTTAATTACGAAAGAATAATCCTCAAGTATGTGATCGGCCTATGGGGTATATCTAGTACTCTCTGTGTATCCAACTTTATACCCAGCACGAGGTTTCGTCTTTCCGAAATAAGGGAAGACGAAGATCAATAATAAAGAGTTCAAGGCAGCGTAATAGGATAGAAGTATTGGGATCAAGGCGTTTAAAGAATTCAATTGGGAATTGTCAAAGCAGTTGTGGATTGAAATCCTATTTTGGTAGTTCCTATTCACATGCTCGTATTAGTACAGTCATGTAACCGATACGATATGTCAGATATGTCTAGGGCAAGTATATTCGTCTACTAATTACTATATATCTCAATCCACGTAAAGTAGCGTTACGAAGGGTGAATCGAGCGCACTAAGGTTAGCTAGACCTTCATACACCGATTCTGAAATGTATTATTGTGGGCCTCCCCAATAATACATATGTCATGAACAAGCTCGATAAGGAATAAGCTTGCAAAAACTAGGCTATAATAGCAGCATAATTCAAGGTAGCACAGAAAATATAACACTGGATTATGATGAGAGAAGTTACAAATAATTCAAGTTGCAAAAACAAAATAACATAAACAACAATAACAAAAGGCTCTACAATCTCTACAGTTATCATATTACTTCCTTATCTAAGTCGATAGTCGACAAAGTAGGGGTATGAGCCTCTAAGTTCTATAGTCTGAATAAACACTATCATCTTATGTTAACATACAATTAATGTCATTCAGTTACACTTCATCAATGGATCACAAGGGCTATATGATACTAGGTGGTGAGGTATACTACCCAACTGATAAGAATTAAACTAATACGGTGACAGTCTTAAGAGGATCCTACACAATAATCTTGCACATGTAAATAGAGCAGAAACTCTTATTAGGATATATGAGGAAAAATCTTGGTATTGATTAGGGTATCCTTTTTATGTAGGTAATGGTCATCCTAAGTCTTAGTCATAGCACTTATAAGCAAGTGTCGATGGTAAAGATAGAAGAGTTACTGGCCGTTAAGGGGGAAAGGGGTCTAACTTGTATCGAGGTGAGGGTAAAAATTACACGATTTAAAAACTAAGGGTTAATCATCGGTCACAATCTACAAAGCAACTTAAACTTATCAAGTTCTAACTACCAAGCATAAAAATTTCACATTCAAGGCTACAACTATAATTCTAGCAAACTATGAGCCCTTAACAAAGAATAAAATTACTTGGCCTACTATCCGAAGTGTCAGATGGCACTAGTTGAAAGATGAAGAGAAGAAACGTAATTAGCCGTCGCAAAATAGCGAGCGCTATGGTCGCAGGGAAACAATATAAAATAAAGATAGAGGGCTCTAGATAGCATCATGGTTCTCTAAGGGGAGTGGGGTGTTTAGTTGCTATGTTCGGGGTATGATCAAGGGAGAAGTGTTGATTACATTCCTCTAGGCTTCCTAGGGTGCTGTCTATTAATAATAAGACAATGATCTAAGTTTATAGTTCCAATATTATCTAACTATGAAGGTTAGGTTCAGTCCAAATATTAAGTTTTGGTTTTCTATGGGTTCCTCAATGCTAGGGGCAACATTATGGTAACCTTCTAACTAACTCTAGTAGTGTCTATACTACTCTCAAGTCCTCATAATACATCCGGGTAATGGTAAACCAATTATAGGGTTAAGGGATTCTAGGGTTCGCTAGATATTCTAAACTTAGTGGTGTATCTATAATCTCGTTGTATTCTAAATAGGTGTGCTACTCTAATTATCATCTAACAACAGGAACTTCTATATTCTAGGAGAAGGCTATACTTAAAGAACTAATAGGGAAGCACAAGAATCAAGCAGGATGCATTTGTTCAAAATAGAACAGAGAGGAGGAAGATAAATTATAGTCAATTGTGGATGAGATCCTATATTCTAGTCCTAGGTGCAGGCTTGTTCGGTACAGTAACGTAACCGAGACAATATGCTCTTGACCTGCATGGGCCACCACAAAAACATGTCACGCCCCAGTCCCAAAAATACGTAGGACTAGGACACGTAAGCATGCCAGCCGCATGGATATGGAAACTCCAATATATGGAAACCAAATCTATACGTATGCTGTATTATGAATATCAAATCCACAAGTGGTAAAAATGTAATACAAGTCACAGGGTAAAATCTAAATCTCATCCACCAAAATTATATAGAAATAAATAACCAGTATCTATGAAACTAGATCTCAACAAGAAGTATCTAAGGATGATAGTTGGGTGGAAACAAATCCACTACCAACTCAAAGGGAAAAGTAAATACAATATAAGTACAACTCACTCAAACAATATAAGTACCAGCTGCCAATCACGGGTCGAAGAGAAGACATCCACGAAGCATCTATATCCTTCCAAATCTGTGCTCCTGCAATACTCAAGAACAGGTACACCTGGCAGCGGGCCAGGTCCTCAGAGGGACATAACAAGTATACTTAAACACATGCCAATAAAGTACTAAAATAAATATCCAATGGGTTGCCTAACCGTCTAAAGCGAATGCAGTTTAAGAACAACTTTCTAACAAGTGAGCTATCTGGCTGAGAACTGGGATTGGCATAACTCTCTCGGAGAACCAGGGGCCTCAAAGGCATGTCGTCTTTTGAACGCCGGTGGCCCGCCTGATAGTACATAATATATAGTGGTCATCATGACCCGTATCTCCAGCGGAGAATCCGGGCGTATAGGAGAAAGTGCAAAGGAGCTCAAATGCGGTACTTGTTGTTCTCCCCACCCCATGCTCTAAGCATGTCACATCCATGACACGATTTGGTCCATAGCCTATTCTTAGTACCCTAGCCCAAATCCTGCAACCAAACAAGGACAAGGATGGGGCCACCGTACTACAATAAGCTATGTCCCTGGACCTCTAATAACTGCCAAGTCTACTAGCATACAAAGTTTCTAACAGCAGTTATTCCTAACGCACGGCCCACACGTACCGATGATCAGTCAATACGTACGTCCGTGATCTATATGAGACTCACAACTCGTGTAAAAATATGTGTCACAGTCAAATGAACCTGATGATGCTACATGATAATGGGGTAGTCTCATAAATAAGGTCAATGCAAATACATAAATAAAACATATCGCGACGTCACCGTCGCGAGCATTTTATATAACAATTAAAATATATGAACTAAGGACAGAAAATAAAGATACATGCAACATATGGAATATAAATAACAGTACAATGGCAAGGTATACTTGCCTGGCAAGAAGCTGCAAAATGTACGCGCCCAAATATCCAATACACAGGACCAGAAGCTATGGCCACAGAACAAATATCTCCGAATGCTGAAATAAATATCACCAACATTTTCGGAATGAGCAAAATAGCTAAAAAGCACATCCCTTTCGTCCAATTTGGACACAGGGGCAAAACGGTAATTTCGGGCAAAAGTGGGGTCCACGTGTGGCCCACTTTGCACCGAAAAGCATGCCGAGGGTAACAGTCTCTAAATGGGGCAAACTATAGGTCAAACAACTCTAGATGTCCATACGAACCCAACGGTATGTCTAAATATGGATTCCGATGAGCCGAACAAAATTTGGTCCAAAAAGTCAACTGTGGGGCCCGCCAATTGGCGATCTGGTCAACCGTCTCAGAAATGCGTGAAAATTGGGTCACAGGACCAGCGCGTTACCATGAGTCCAGTGGCGCAGGTTTCGTCGCAATCTGACAAGCGTGCACAAAATACGCGCGAGTTCCACAAAAGTGGCGACACGAAATGTGTCCGCGGATACGGCCTGATTTCGGTGCGCTCACGCGTCCGAATCAGTCTCCACAAATTTTCATGTGTCCGATTACGCTGTGTGTACCGTTCGGTATACTTGGCACACGGCGGGGTGGTCCCGTTTGGCGGGGCGCGCTCCGATCTCCAACTTTTGGAAATCTGAAAAAAGTGGGTGCGCGCAGTTTTGTGACGAATATAATTATGTCCACAGCAACTAATAGCATAAGGTTATTATATAGAAAATAAACTAGGTCATGTAATCTATAGGTATCAAAAAGAATCATCGAATTCGGATCTCTGTGGTGGGAGATACGAACTCGACAATATGGGTGGTCATCGCAAGTTTCTGCGATTTCAGAATTGGGTCAGTCCGGGCCAACTTGGGCGCTGTTTTGCACCTAGGGACACACGTTTTCCGAGGTTGGCTATAAAACAGATATTGGAGAGGGTTAAGGGATGATCATATCTATGAAAACGGAACAGCGTTTGGTCGAGCGAGTCGACGGAAAATCACGCCGGAGCGAAGGTGCCTCTAGTAGGATTCTGCAGGCGCGATGTCGGAGTCGACGGGGTGGTTGGATGGCTTGACGGGGCTTCTCTGGCTGCGATGACGGCTCTAGATGGGAAGAGGAGGTCTGAAGTTTCTAGGTTAGGGTTTTAGAGCTAACTATAGATATATATATATATAATATATATTAAGAGAGAGAGAGATGGATTGGACTCCGCGGGTGAAGCCGCTGGAGTGGGGCGGGTTCACGCAAGTTAATTGGTAAAGGGAAGGTTCACAGCAAGTAATGCTACAGCCGCAAGCAAGTATGCTGAAGGAAAAGCAAGTTGCTAAAGCATAAGGTTATTTGATTGTTATAGTTAATATTATTATTACTATACTTAGTATTATTTAATTTTTTTCTTTTTTTTTCCTTTCTTTCTTTAAATATATATATATACATATATATTTGTATATATACATATATATATATATATATATATATATATATATATATATATATATTCACACATAAGAAAAATTATAGATTAGGGTATTGCACATCGTTAGGCTAGCAACTACTCAAGGGGTCTCCTACATGGAATAAATTCCAAAAAATTCCTGATGGTCCCACAAGTCCTCTAAGTGCCCGAACAGCTAACATAAAAATTATTAAAAATCTATTTCTCCTATTTAGACCTAATTACTACAATTTAATTAATAATTAACAAATAAAAAGGTATATACGATTTTCTAGGGAGGGGGTTTTACAACAAGTCCCTTTCCGCTGCTTACTCGATTGATGCGATGATAGCCAACTATCAACTTAAACGATTGGCCTTGCACGGGCGCAACCTCAGGCCCGTGCGGCATCACGTCCCCCGAAAGCTCGACTCGGGCCATTCGATTAGCTCCCCTTCCTCCCTCGTACCCGCGGGACGGGCGCGGTGATTCGCGTCCGGTGCACCGAGGCACGGTGATTCGTGCCCCGGTTCGTTAATTCTCGGCCGCACGGGGCGGGGCAGGGCGGAGCGGCAGCCCGGGCGGGACCATGGCGTGACAGAATGGTATCAGAGCGGAATCGATTCTCTGGCCCAAACCGTTGCTATGACTCTGAGATATTATCGATATGGTTTTGCAAAGAGCGTTCCATACAATAAGTCCATAGATATTCTCAAAGTGCAAAATGTTTCCTGAACTTGAATTGCTTGACTGTTTCGATAGAGTACGGCGAGGGACGGCACTATCGCTACTCGGGATATCGAGAAGTTTATCCTTGAAGTTTCGAGGACGAAACTTTTTGTTGGTTGGTAAGTATGTAACGCCCCGCTCCGCGCCGGCGTTATATATCAAGGTGAGTGGGCAGAACTTCGTTCTCTGATTCTTGCACGCCTTAATAATAATCTGAGTTTTTGCTTGCAATGTTTTCATAAGAGAATGATAGAACCTGCCTTGCATGTTAATGAACGAACTCACCTAGCTTGTCTTTGAATCAATGTCTGCTAAACGAGAATTCTGTATCGCCTGCTTAGAGTGCATGAACATGTTCACTATCGTCTATGCTTCGAGAGAACCATACTGTGCCTGAACGTGTTCAAGTGATAAGTCGGATTGCCCCGCAACAAGATTGTATTCTGATGGTTCGTCTCGTCTGCATACTAGAGTTTATTTGATAGTGTTTCATGCATTCGCACGCGGTCGGACAATGGCTTTTGGTGGAGAGCTGAACTGCATGCGTTCAAGCCACCATGGGTCACAGCTGCCATTAGCATCAGAGAAATGAGTCATTGGTATGCTGGACTAACCGCTGCCGATCCTGAGATACTCGGGGACCGCCCTGCATATAGCTAAGTCATTGTGTTGGCTTGGATAGTGACTGCCCCTAAGATCGTGCATTGTGTGTCTAGCTTTGCATCTGACCCTGGAGTCGCACGAGACACGATGCGCACACCCTGAAACATGAACGGCTTGCTTACTTGCATATTCAATACGAAACTCTGTTTCCAAACATGTTTCCAAAGCAATATAATATGACTCTGCTAGAACTGCATGAAATGAACCTAGGTAAAACTAGAAAGATCACAAGTAATGTAATATTTTATAACATGATTACTTAGTGTTGGTTTGAGTGAATGCATGTTTCTGTTCAGTTGTTTTATCTCACCAGTACTTGTATAAAGTGGTGACCCACCAACAGTTTACTTATTCGCAGGTACTGGATCGTCAGAGGGAGCGATAGGCGTGCCACAGTCCCGAAGACCCGGAATCCTGGTTTCGATTGTTGCCCCGAGAATGCTATCGTATAAGGGGGCATAATGTATGAAACGAACGTGTGCCTTTGCTAAAGGAAACCCAAGTTGCCTCGATTGTCCCGAACGCTCAGTTGGCTAAATGCATTGCATTGCAACAAGTCCCTTTCCGCTGCTTACTCGATTGATGTGATGATAGCCAACTATCAACTTAAACGATTAGCCTTGCACGGGCGCAACCCCAGGCCCGTGCGGCATCACGTCCCCCGAAAGCTCGACTCGGGCCATTCGATTAGCTCCCCTTCCTCCCTCGTACCCGCGGGACGGGCGCGGTGATTCGCGTCCGGCGCGCCGAGACACGGTGATTCGTGCCCCGGTTCGTTAATTCCCGGCCGCACAGGGCGGGGCAGGGCGGAGCGGCGGCCCGGGCGGGACCGGGGCGTGACAAATACGCTGCCTAGTTTTACACAGGCAGATGTGAGCTTTTACGCTCAGCAGAAGACAAAATGAACTCCACATCAAAAGCTGCTCTTGGTACAAAGCTCGAGGCACGTCTCTGCATTTAATGCTCAGAATGGTGGCAGATCTTCGTACAGAGCTCGAGGCACGTATCTGCATTTAATGCTCAGAATGGTGGAAGATCTCTACATTTAATGCACAAGATTTGATTATATCTCCAAAGACTGGGCAAGCCATAATTACGGCTAATACGTCTACATCATCATCCCTGCACATTACGCCATCAGGCTATTTTCAGCTATAGAAGCACGTTGTACGCTATCTCCTTGGAATACGCCATCGGGCTATTTTCAGTTATAAGGAGCACGCTATACGCTATCTCCTTGAAATATGCCAACTCAGGCTATATTTGCATTTGTGCGTGAGAAGGCTATTTGGTCCAGAATACGCTCAAGGCCTCAGTCAAAGAAAGAGGATCAGTTATCTTTTATGCTAGCTACCTATCCATGCAGCATCAGGCTTCTACGCCTACAAGGCTTCTATGCCTATTTGGCTTCTACGCCAACCTGACAACTATTTGGCTTCTATGCCATGGTGACAGTTATTGGCTTCTACGCCAACCTTATTTATGCAAGGGGCAGTTACCTACGTTGCTCGCATGCCGTAATCTTCGCAGCAGTTATATGCATTATCTCTTAATGGGATACGCGTCACACGCTTATTTAGAAGATCATCTATACGTGGGTGGCAGTTATTATAACTGCCGTATAAAAAGCACCATACTCTCCCCTATCCGGCTTCTATGCCGACTGGACGGTTACTGTCACTAAAATCCTATAAATAGATACCTCTATTGACAGAGGTCCGAGAGAAAAAGAGGTCAAAAGGTCGAAAGGAAGGGGGAAAAGGTCAAAAAGAAAGGTTGAACAAGGGTCGTAAAAAGTTAAAAGAAATCGAAGAACAGAGAGAGAAGAGCTCAGACAGAGAGTAGTGATCGACGATTTTGGCATCAAGCATCCACTCCCTCTTGCAATCTTTGAAGCATCTCCTTCTTCTACGGTACTTCTTCATCATCGTGTGGTCCAAGGGATAAAGTGATCGACTGCAGATCAGACTCCTATAGCAATATTTACCCAGATTAAAATTTGTACTTAACATTCTCGTATAGGATTAATAGTACTTCTTGTTTGTAAACCTAAGAAAGGGTTTTGTATAAACCTAGTTTTATTTCTTCTGTTTATTATCAAACACAAGATGGCAACTCTGCTGGGGACCTCTTTCTCATCTAACGAGAAAGCAATTTCTCAACACGATACAGTATCAGTAGGATCAAGGAAGAAGACCTTGGTCGTCCAGTTCGACCAATCCGCCTACGAAGATATGCTTCGAGTAGGGGGTAGCTCTTACTCTCTCTCTGTCCAAGATAACAAGAAACTACGTAAGGTCTGGATGCCCAGGACATCCCCTACCATTCCTGTCGACTCTCCGGTTTCTTCGACCAACCAGGTTGTAGCTGCGCAACCTTCGTGCTCTGCGCGTAAAGCTCTGTCTCTCGTCTATGACATGGAAGACAAAACTTCTGACAATGCCTCAGTGCTAGTCCAGAAGTCTACTCCGTGCCCCGCGCGTAAAACTCTGTCTCCCATCTGTGACGTGGCAGACAAAACTTCTGACAATACCTCAGTGCTAGTCCAGAAGTCTACTCCGCGCTCTGCGGGTAAAATTTAGTCTCCCGTCTGTGACGTGGCGGACAGGATTTCTGATAATGCCTCAGCGCCAAATCAGAAATTCCAATCGCGCTCTGTGCGTAAGAATGCATCTGCCCTTCGCAGAAAAGTAGATGGTTCCTGCAATTTACGTAAGGAAAAACAAGTGGCGGACTACTCAACTTCTCGACCTTTACGCCAGCAAGAGAAAAATTTGCCCGCTCTCCAGATTACGCGAGAAGCGGATGGCCGATTGAAGGATTCTTCGGTTTTACGCCAGCCTGAGCAGAGCTCCAAATTACGCCAGGTTAAGCCCCTCGGTGTAAAGAAGGTTCAGTTTGTGGATAGAAATGCTTCTCAGGGATCATGTGCTGCTCATATGGCTGAACTGCTGTATTCCTACGGCAGAAAAAGGGTTGTGGTACCTAATATCCGCATTCCAAATGATAGAAACAGGAGGAACATGCCTTCTTTCTATTCTTCTTCCGTTAATACTCCTGACTTGCGAGAATTCCTGATCCAGAAACGCAAAGACATGAGTCATAAACAGGCTCCAGTTCCCTTAACTGTCAAACAGGGAGAGATTATGTGGGAAGATGCGTCAACATCTAATGTCGTCATGACATATGGGCCACATAAAGATTCTGTCTTTATTGTTCCTCCAACTCACGACGACCAGCATCCAATAGTCTTCGGTCGTATGCGGAGAAGACGTATTGTACAAGAAGAATTTTGCGAGTCTGAGAGTGGCAAAATACAAACCCACAGATATAGCCCACAAGCTTTAAAGATTATACAAAGCATGGGTTATGATTTGAAGTTGAAACAAGGCCTCAACTATGGAAAAGGCAGACGAACACCATTGCATAGTAATCCTTACTGTCAACAAACTCATTTTGGGTTGGGGTACACTGCATCCCTTGCAAACTCCAAACCTCTAGAGGCTAATCCTGCACAACCAGAGGCAGCTCCTTCTAAATCAACTTCAGGGGTCAAATGCCACGATATGTCTGGGGGTAGTCTACCTCGACAAAATAGGGCAGCATCCAAAGCTAGGGGTAGAATTCCCTCTTAATCTGAAGATGATGCAATGATGACGATCTTCCCGGAAGACCGTAAAACTCAAGCATCAGGAGCCCGAAGGCCGAAATGGACTTTCTTCTTCAATGAAGATGATATCATTAAAATCTTCAATATGTTGATGAAGGAACACAAACTTCGGCTACCCAACATCAGATACCCTGAGAGGGCTGGCAAAGTCGATGACCCAGATTATTGTCTCTTCCATCGGTATATTCATCACCCTACAAGGGCCTGCTATGTATTAAAAAAGATGATCCAGGAGTTGATCGATGCCAAGGTCATCACTCTGCATCTATAAACGAGGGAACGATTACTGCAAATTAATTTTACTTTTAACGTGACAATTTGCTCCCTCAAGAAAGTACCGGATGATGAGTCCCTAAAGTTTTCCCAGTTGATTCTTCAGGTCTATCCCCATTCAAGAAAATCAATCTGCAGTAAATTTTTCGGACATGAGTTCATATTCATATTACCTCTGAACTATTGTCTAAACATTTCGTTATCTCCCCAGATGAGTTTGTCATGTTCATATTACCTCTGAACAAACCATCATGGTCTGACTATAGATTATCATGTCCATATTACCTCTGATATTGGTTGTCATCTCAACTTAACACCCGTACTTAACTCTAAGTACACCAGTGGTGTTAGGTCCATAAAAACTGCCATGTTCATATTACCTCTGAGAAGATATGTACCTCCATCCCTAATGGAGTTACAATCCAAAAGTTTGTCATGTTCATATTACCTCTGAACAAACTTTTTGAGTTTTTGGCTATCGATTATTATGTCCATATTACCTCTAATATCGGTTGTCATCTCACCTTAACACCCATACTTAACTCTAAGTACACCAGTGGTGTTAGGTCCACAAAAATTGTCATGTTCATATTACCTCTGAGCAGATATGTACCTCCATCCCTAATGGAGTTATAATCCAAAAGTTTGTCATGTTCATATTACCTCTGAACAAACTTTTTGAATTTTTGGCTATCGATTATTATGTCCATATTACCTCTGATATCGGTTGTCATCTCACCTTAACACCCGTACTTAACTCTAAGTACACCAGTGGTGTTAGGTCCACAAAAACTGTCATGTCCATATTACCTCTGGCAGGGCTTGTCCTAGAACTTATTACTTGCACTCTCGTGCGCAAAAAGTAATAGGTCCACAAAAAATTTCCCCTGTGGAATGCCCGCAATGGAAAATAAAATGTTCATGTCCATATTACCTCTGAACTATCCTCATTTTCCTAGCTAAGAAAGAGTCAGTCTCTATTCATCCCTACAGAGTCGTATTTTATTACCTCTGTCAGGATTTGTCTCAAACCTATTACTTGCACTAATGTGCACAAAAATTAATGGGTCCACTAAAAATCCCCCAGTGGGATATCCTCAACAAATACGGTATCGTACTACGTCCATATTACCTCTAGTACAATGTCTAAAATTCGTACAAACAATCATAAAGAAATGGGAGGATCCTTATATGATTGCAAATGGCACTTACAGATTAGCCAAGACTAATAGAAATTTGGCAATGGCTACTACCAACTGCAAATTCCCGAAGAAGTAATTTGATCTCCTCCGTTTAACGGAGTATGACGAAGATCTTATTCTGACGATACATGCACAAAGGTTAGCTGGATCATATTCTATCAGGTTCATGTGACCTCCGAATAGATATCCTTAACTAATTTGTAAGCCTGTCATGTTAATGATACCTCTGATAGTGTTTAGTATACAAATTTAGTTGGATTGTATTCTTTCATGTTCATGTTAACTCTGAATATATTTACATTCAGCAAAATCTTAACGAAAGTATGTCATGTTAATGATACCTCTGATATCACTTTCACCCTAGTCTATCACATTCTAAAATGATGGACCCACAAAGTCAAAAAATGTGTCTTTATTTATCTTCAAGAAATTACAGGAGAAACAAGGAAGGTACATCATTTGGGGGAGCAGTTAAGTCGCGAATCTGCTGCGCCAGAGTAGCCATTCTCTCATCCCTGGAGTTCAAGACGTCGGCGCGAGCCCGCTCCAACCTTGACGCATCATTGTTCAAAGCAGATAGCTCGGACCGACCATGTACAAAACCTGCGTGGATGACCCCCACATGTGTCAGGTCCTGTTGAGCAATCTCCATTCGATCCTTCAGCATATCTCGGGTTGCCGACAAAGAGAAAGCCTTCTCCTCTTCTTGAGCGAGCTCATCTTTCAATTTACGGACCCTCGCTGTCTCTTCCTCATATTCGACTTCGCACTGAGTCAGCTGGGGAATGACATACTCCAATTCGGCACGCTCATGATCCATCTCCTGCTACTGTTCCTGGACGGACTTGTTCAGAGATTCTATTTGTCCAGCAAGCTCTGCAGTTAAGGAGTCATACCTAGCTTGAATGAGACCGTCAATGCTGCCTCGAGATAGCTGCAAATAATCGTTAATGAGTTATTCCAAACCATTAACTATCTGCTCCAGTGTATCAGCTCTCTCAGCGTCGTTGAAGTCTCTGATCGGCACTATCACAAACTGGGAGGATCTCCTCAGAGCCTCGAAGCCTAGATTCTTCTCCAGCACCATTGATATCAGCGTTTTCAAGGTGGTATAGAAAATACTAGTATACTGCTCAGTCAGCATGGCTAGATCCGAATGGACGCTGGGAGTGACAATAATATCGGCGAATCTCCCTCCAGGAATGACTGCAGACGATGTTGCCACAGTCGTCGCCTCAACAGATGGTGCGACAAAAGAAGAAGCGCCAACAACGAACGAAGTGGCCGGCGTACTCAAAGGAGGCATTGTCGTAATGACATGCTTATCCTCCTCTCGAGATATCGAAACCATTTCGGGCGAGCCGGCACCCAAAAATATTTTCTCTTCAAAATCAGGCATCTCCGTGTCATAGACAGAAGCGGAAACAAAGCCAAAAGTTGCGTTGACGTTGTCCTCCCCGTAGATATCCTCCCCTAAAAAGAAGGCAAGAGAAAATTAATATCAACCTGATGTTAATTTTTTCTAAAAAGAGGCATAAAAATGACATTTACCCATGGTCGATGGTGTATATGTCGCGTCTGCAGCCAGTACAGCTAAATCATTTCTTAATGATGCTAAGCGAGCATCATACCTGGAGAAGGGGGTGCGCCAACTGACACTGGCAGGTATTCTTCCAGGTCTTCACCAAGATCCACTCGAGGCTCATTGGGTGGAATCTCGCTGGGTATACTTACAAACGCGGTAGGGGTTTCTCCCGTTGCTGATCTGGATAAAGATATCCTTATTTGGCTCGGCCTCGAAGGCGATCTCGTACCACTACCTGAAGCGGTAGCAGCGACAGCAGCCTCGAGCAAAGATTCTTCGGCACTGCCAGCCGAAACTGTGGAGGTTTCCTCTCTAAAAGGCGAGGAACCTCTAATCAAAGGATCGTCCCCAACAGGGGAAATAACAGACTCACTTCTAGGAGCCTCATGACTGGAAGTCCTGTCACGACCACCAACAGTCTTCTTTTTCTTGTGAGGGGAAGTCTTCTTCAGAACAGGAGCCCTTTACTTACCAGAGATAACCAGAGGCCCAGCAGGTGGAGGTATTTTGCCTCTCGGTACTGCCAACAAAGGCTTATCTGGATTGACAGAATCTTCACCCTTATCAGAGGAAACTGATGGGACTTCGTCTCTTCCCGCTGACTTAGAAGAGGGCATCATAAAACTTTCACGCATATCAAAATCGCGAAGGAAGGTATTGGTTTCGATATAAAACTGGGCATACGAATGGAGGATGCGCAACTCCATGGAGAGTGAAGTCGCGGGCACAGTAAAAGCTGCTCCAGTATAACCCATTATGAAGTACCGCCATCCTCTCGCTCCATCAATGAGTCCACCCCTGGACTTGAAACTGGTGAAGGCATTGCCCACGTGAAATTGGTCATACCCAAACTGCATGGCGAACCGACTAGGCAGGTAGGGCTCCAAGAAGCATTGGTCTTCACTTCTGTACAATAAATGGGAAGGCCTAATACAGACCAACTAATTAAAAGCTTCAGGAGAAAGAATGGTCTTCCCTTCACCTGAGTCCTGAAGCCTGCTCCCCTGTTGATTGAGATGTACAGAGGGGACGGTGCAGAAGAGCTTCCAGCTGTGAGCAAAATTTAGTGTCCGTCGACAGTCTAAAACTGTGGTCACATTCCAGGTAGAATTCTTGTAATTCAACAAGAAATTACTCTCCGAACTACTGCCAAGGCCGGGAGATATCACCCTAGGATTATGGAGAATTAACCATCCCATCAAATACAGGAACGGTAATTCTACCCTGGAAAAGTTGTCACGTCGTATTTCATCGGCAAGCAGCCCATCAGTAATGGCCCTCAGGCCAGCTTGTATGCGGCATACCATGGCAGGGAGCAAGCCCAGTCTTGCCCCGAACACCAGACGCACTGTAGGCCATAAGGTATTGCGGTGAATGCGATCCGAAGATGCAATGCCTGGTACTACCAATCGGCGCAGCCATACAGAGAGGAAGCCAGCAAGTTGAGCTTCTCGTGACAGAGGCCTGCGGTAATGCCTCAAATAACTGTAGGCTTTAGTGCCCGTAGGATATTTCCCTATCCCTTCGTCGAGAATTTGATCTGAAGCCCCAGAGTCTTCAATAAGGTCATCGACTACCTGAGCACTAAGCACACTCAGAAAGCTCAAAGGCCTATCCCTGCTATCCAAGACTTTGTCTGGCTTAGCAGTCCTGGCCTGATGGAAGAAGAGGTAGGACGCCCATTTGTTGGTATGAGCCAAATCAGAGGGCTTATTATAGAAGGCGGTGCACGCTAAATAGTGACACATCAGCTCTTGGTACACTGCCACTACCAGAGGGTCTGTATCCCCCAGCTCCCGGTTTATGGGAACATACTCTTCATAAGGAGTATCCCCCATTGGCAGTCTTGAAATCTCTGCCATTTCGTGAAGGGCCAATCCTAACTCCCCCAGTGGAGTAGCGAAAGTCCCGGTGAGCGAGATATATCGCTCCATCAGAGCCAGAAACAAGTTGGGGTTGAGAGGTAACCCAACACTGGTAGCACTCACAGCCGCGTACAGACCAATGCTCTCCAGCTCAGTCTGAAAATGCTTCAGGGCCGAGTCAGCTAAACGAGCCCATCGAAGATTTGTAGGGGTAACCCACCCATTGGTCCGAGGATTAACCTTGGGCTATACTCCTCCATGCTCCATGAAGTCATTACAGAAAGTTGGTAATCGGACTGGTTGGAGTAGTGAAGTATCTTCACTCGGGACACTGCCCGGATACAATCCCCTGAACGGCATAACCGAGCCGGAAGGGCGGCTTACAAATGACCCTTGGTCGGATCCTTTCTGGTAAAATATCTTCCCCGACTGGCCGTGAAGATTAGGAGTCAGGGTCCACGACATCCTCCTGGGATGCGTGGCATGAAAGAATGCCGAGATAGGATAATCTTTCAGCATCTTGTGCAGATACAGAACCAGGCCCCCGGCAGGAAAAACCCAGTTTTCTTTCTTGGGCTTCGTTTGGGATTGTTTGTCAATCATATCCCTGAAGAGAAAAGCCGGTTTTATATATTGTGCCCCGTCTATATACGCCAGGGGCTCTCCGTTGATCATGCTCAACAGCATTCGCTCTCCTTGAGACGATATCAGGATTCCCCTTCCTTCAGGATATTGGGGTCCAGAAATAGGAAATATCATATGGGACAAATCCTTCAGGTAATTGGAGTGCAGCATCCCAGCAGCAGAACCCATCACCTCAGCCAACGGAGATACATGCAAGTTAACTAGAAAGTGCACGAAAATACGTCAGTTTCTATACTATACCTCATAATCTTGCAGCTTATGCCAAAGAGCAACAGTCTGTGCTTTTACGCCAAGACTGTAAAAACTTAATTTTTTACGCTGGAATCTTATTCCAAGGCATAAAATTCAAGATTGGCAGTATACACAAAAATCTGACAGTCTGTGTTTTACGCCAGACTGCCAAAGTTTGAGTTATTATGCCGGAATTCTCATCCAGAGCGTAACACTCAAAGTTTGTAGTATACACCAATTTTTGACAGTCAAAGCTTTTTACGCCAGACTGCGAAAATATAGAGTTTTTACGCTAACACAATAGAAATGTGGGCGTAAAAGATAAAACATCTCTGTGCATCATCTTTCTCGAAGAGGCTATCAGCACAGAAGATGACCTAGCACGTTCACGTACAACGTGTGCGAAGGGTTTTCTTCGTTCTTGTCATCCCAAAAGCTTTACCTATAACGCCCGGTACACAGCTCGTCGATGGGACACTTCGTTCAGAGCGAGGTTCGCCCTGCCCGACAGGAGTCACTCTTGCTTGGACAGAGGAGCGAGAAGAGGAGGCAGCCTTCTTTCCCTTAGAGGAGGAGATTGGTTTTGGTGCCATTGCTAAAAACTCAGAATGCTCAGAGAAGAAACGAAGGAGAATACTCAAAGAGACGAAGGTTTTCTTTTGCAAAAGACAAGTGAAGAGTCTTCTCTCTGAAAGCCTTGGGATATATATAGAGTTAAGATGGACTCCTCGAATCCCTAACCAAATCCGATATTTAATATTCGGTTATGATTGGGAACTACGTCAGCCTATTACTCAAGGAAGGCGGACAGTCAGGGAATTCAAAAAAAAATCGTGCAGAGCAGATTCTTGATTTTACGCCAAGGAGCTTTTTACGCTCGGGAAGCTACAAATCTACGGTTTTACGCTCAGAGGCTATAAGTCTATAGTTTTACGCTCGGATGCTTTTACGCTCGGTAGCTTTTACGTTCGAGAGGCTACAAACCTACGACTTCACGCTCAGAGGCTACAAATCTATGATTTCACGCTCGGAAGCTTTTTACGCTCAGAGGCGACAAATCTACGACTTCACGCTTGGAAGCTTTCTTTTCAGAGGCTATAAATCTACAGTTTTACGCCCGGATGCTTTTATGCTCGGCAGTTTTTACGCTCGAGAGGCTACAAACTTGCGATTTTACGCTCATCTACACTACGGATCAATGACTTTTCGCACATCTTAAAATACGCAGGCCAGAATACGCGTATATCTGAACAATTCTCAAAGCGGCCAATCACAAGGGTTCACGCAGAAGATGCTCCTTCTCGGTCTCAAAATATCCCAAGTACCCAAAGCATATAGAGTTTAGCATTGAAAATGACTCTTCTTCTTGGGGCGATTGGAAGTTCATCAAAATCCAGTCTGAATATTTTCTCCACAGTTCAAGATGACGACTCAGTTTTGACAGTCATTTCTCGCACTATTTTTTAAGAGATTTTCGGGAAATCATTCTTGAAGATGATGGTCTGAACAAGAATTCTTCTTATCAGAGAAGTGACAGTTCAGAATTCTATGCAATTCCTCGTTCAAAACAGCAGGATAGTTCGAATATGCGACCTAAATGCTAAGCAATTTTCTGTGCGTCCTCAGTTACGCGTAAAAGACAGGACGAGATTAGATACTCTTTTTATCAGAGTCGGCGTAAAGTTATTCAGACGTGTTGAAGCTACACATATTCAGACTTCATCACAGCAAAAAAAATAAAAATATAGCAAATCATCAGATACGCAAAAGAAGACGATTTTATTAAATCATAATTACATATGAGGGAAATCCAGTCTACAAAGGATTTTTTTTATCTTCATGATTACATATGAGGGAAATCTCGTCTACAAAGGGTTTCTCATCCTCATTTAAAGATCATGCCCAGAATCTGTTCTGTCAGGTTCTAGCATTGGGGGAGATCTTTATCCGTCTTCTACAGCAGTTCATCGACTTCCACAGTCGATGAACAAGAAAATGATTAATGGCGGAAGGATACAACTGGGCCTGTATAAATTATTCAAGAGCCCATCCTCCATACGCCATGACAGATTAAGTTAAGGTTTTAGACCCAACTCAGTACTAGAAGACAGGGCTAGTTTGTCTGCCCTCATCCACGAATAACGGTAGAAAATACAGCTTGCAAGCTGTGTGGTCGAATGTGACCCTTCATCTCTCCTGGACGAATCGTCATATGAAGTTGCTGATTATCCCGAGCAAATGAAGTTATGATATCCTTCCATGATCCATCGTTGCAGAGGACATTTGCTCGAAGATGCCTTCTTTTTTGGCTCCTTATATGCTGGAAGAATATGATCTTCTTCTTCCTCAAGTCGACCTGACGAACTCCAACGATCATCTCTGTGTGGTAAAGAAAATGTGGGAAGAACAGGTTAACTCCTCAGCCTTCATATAGGCAAAAGAGAACACACTGAATCCCAACAAATCCCCAAAAATCTGCCAAGAAATCAGCCTCGAGGAACGAGTCAGACTTGACAGTTTCATGCTTCATTCAAAGTGTTTCAAATTACGAGAAATTTGAAAACTTTGAAGGGGGTCTTGTAGAAGCATAAAAAATATGCTGCAGAGTTATACGCAGTATTTTAGTGCTGTATGGCGTAAAATATGACTTCAGAGCCATCGGCGTACAACAGAGCTTTGTCGCTAGTACAGCATAAAATATAAGCTCAAAGACAATCCGTCCAATAGAGTATTTCTAGGCTGCTTCAGCGTAAAATGGGTATTATACCGCCTTTATGGTGTAAAACTCATCCACTTTTAATACAGCATGGAAGTGTACGAGGAACGCTTCGTATTCCTCGAATGAACCTGTCAGACCATACAGTGAATCTGACTCCTGACAAAGAGTACTGCACGACTATCCAGACGACGGCTGTAATGATGGTTCGGCACAGAGACCCAAACTGTCGTTTAGTGACGCTTCCCAGATACAAAGTGCTTTTACGCATACAAGGGAATACGCTGCCTAGTTTTACACAGGCAGATGTGAGCTTTTACGCTCAGCAGAAGACAAAACGAACTGCTACGTCAAAAGCTGCTCTTCGTACAAAGCTCGAGGCACGTCTCTACATTTAATGCTCAGAATGGTGGCAGATCTTCGTACAGAGCTCGAGGCACGTCTCTGCATTTAATGCACAGAATGGTGGCAGATCTCTACATTTAATGCACGAGATTTGATTATATCTCCAAAGACTGGGCAAGCCATAATTACGGCTAATACGTCTACATCATCACCCCTGCACATTACACCATCAGGCTATTTTCAGCTATAGGAGCACGCTGTACGCTATCTCCTTAGAATACGCCACCGGGCTATTTTTAGCTATAAGGAGCACACTGTACGCTATCTTCTTGAAATACGCCAACTCAGGCTATATTTGCATTTGTGCGTGAGAAGGCTATTTGGTCCAGAATACGCTCAAGGCCTCAGCCAAAGAAAGAGGATCAGTTATCTTTTATGCTAGCTACATATCCACGCAGCATCAGGCTTCTACGCCTCAAAGGCTTCTATGCCTATTTGGCTTCTACGCCAACCTGACAACTATTTGGCTTCTACGCCATGGTGACAGTTATTGGCTTCTACGCCAACCTTATTTACGCAATGGGCAGTTACCTACGTGGCTCGCATGCTGTGATCTTCGCAGCAGTTATACGCATTATCTCTTAATGGGATACGCGTCACACACTTATTCAGAAGATCATCTATACGTGGGTGGCAGTTATTATAACCGCCGCGTAAAAAGTGCCATACTCTCCACTATCCGGCTTCTATGCCGACTGGACGGTTACTGTCACTAAAACCCTATAAATAGATACCTCTATTGACAGAGGTCTGGGAGAAAAAGAGGTCAAAAGGTCGAAAGGAAGGGGGAAAAGGTCGAAAAGAAAGGTCGAACAAGGGTCAAAAAAAGTTAAAAGAAATCGAAGAACAGAGAGAGAAGAGCTCAGACAGAGAGTAGTGATCGACGATTTTGGCATCAAACATCCACTCCCTCTTGCAATCTTTGAAGCATCTCCTTCTTCTACGGTACTTCTTTATCATCGTGTGGTCCAAGGGACAAAGTGATCGACTGCAGATCAGACTCCTATAGCAATATTTACCCAGATTAAAATTTGTACTTAACATCCTCGTATAGGATTAATAGTACTTCTTGTTTGTAAACCTAAGAAAGGGTTTTATATAAACCTAGTTTTATTTCTTTCGTTTATTATCAAACATGTATGAGACAGATAGTACGATTACGTGGAGTGCCTGTCAGCATCGTATCGGATCGTGATTCCAGATTCACGTCGCATTTTTGGCGGAGTATGCAGGAGAGCCTAGGAACTCATCTCAAGTTCAGCATTGCATATCATCCACAGACTGATGGTCAGTCAGAGCGCACGATACAGATATTAGAGGATATGTTGAGAGCGTGCATGATTGATTTTGGAGGATCTTGGGAGGACCATCTACACTTGGTGGAATTCTTCTACAATAACAGCTACCAGGCTAGTATACAGATGGCACCTTATGAGGCACTGTACGACAGAAAATATAGGTCACCAGTATGTTGGAGTGACGTGGGAGAGCATCAGATAATTGGACCAGAGCTAGTGTCACATACAGTGGAGAAGGTCAAGCAGATTCAAAGCCACCTGCGTGCAGCACAGGACAGACAGAAACATTGAGCAAATGCGCATCGCAGACCATTGAAGTTCAAGGAAGGTGGCCATATTTTTGAGAATATCGCCTACTCGGGGTACCATCAGATTCGGAGGCAGAGGCAAGCTGAGTCCGAGGTACATCGGGCCTTTTGACATCTTGGAACGACGAAGTGGCTTACCGTCTTGCATTGCCTCCATCATTAGAGGGAGTGCATGACGTATTTCACGTATCACAGCTGAGGAGATATGTCGCAGACCCTAGCCACGTGCTTGATCATTCGGAGATTACAGTCGGGCCCAGCCTATCTTACGTAGAGCAGCCAGTTGAGATCCTCGATCACAGCGAGAAGACTTTGAGAGGGCAGACTATTCGGCTGGTCAGAGTTGCATGGAAGCACCATTCACCAGGCGAGTCTGCATGGGAGCGCGATGATTCTATTCAGCAGCGGTTCCCGTACTTATTTGAGGAGCAAGGTACGAATTTACGTACGACATTTGATTACTAGTTGTTTTTAAATTCTCTTAGCTATTATCGTGCTTTACTTTTAATTTCGGGGACAAAATTTTTCTAAGTTGGGAAGAATGTAAACCCCCTTGATTAATTCTATAGATAGTCAGGTTTGGATTTGGAAAATTTTGAATTTTTCAGCAGATGTTGAGATTTAGAGTTGAGTTGTCTGTTATTTTATTTAATTAAACCCCTACCATTGTTAAATTATTCGGAGCCCAATATCAGCCCATAAATTCTATCGGACTATTGTACTTCTGACTTGACTCGCCAATTTAGGCACTGGACTTTTCCGTCACACAAAAATCAATCTGTTGTGCCTTAAATTAATCGCACAATTTCCCGTATCATAATCCCATATTTAATTCCGTGTCGGACACCTGTGTCGTTATCCTCAATTCTGAGATACCAACTTAAGTCGTTGAGCCGGACCAACTAAAGGGTCCAAGACTGACTCCAAGCCCCCACTATTTTTGACCTTTGTGTCATTTCCGAATTTTGACCCCAAGTGCCCCCATTTAATTTAAAAGCGCATGACACTTTAATTCTATTTAAATCGGGGATACCAATTTTGTCTAATCATATTTTAATCTCCAATTAATCCCAATGCCCATTTAATTAAACCCATGCCACACACACAACACCTTCTCACCATGCAAATCACCAAACACAATTTTCTCCACAATTTTTGCATCATTTTATGTGTTCGTACAATTTTTCGAATTTAAGGGGCTTAGTTGTAATTTATTAATTTTAGGTGTCCTCACCCCATTGGCCAAGACCAAATGGAGAGGTTACCAATTGTTGACCGTAGTCAACATTTCCCCCCCCCCCCCACACCCCCCCCCCCCCACCCCCCCTTCCTTTGCATGAAGAAACCAAGTCTTCATGTTAAATCCTACCCATCCAATTTAAATGGGAACATCCCCACCACACATCCCTCACACACCCCCCTATAAAATCAAACACAAGATTAGTCAAAAAATAGTTTTCTTATTATTATTTTTTTCTTTTTTTTGAAGAAAAGGATGAATGTGCTTTATCAAAGTTTTGGATCTAGAATCACTAGATATATTCTCTATAAAATACATATAACCATCTGTCTCAAATTCTTTGCTCAAGTTGGCAATTTTATAAAGTCTTAAATAACTTTTTTTTGAGATACTCGACGTACCAAACTTTGTACATATTGTATGTACATGTTATTTGGGTCTACTGTCCCACACTTACTCCCTCATCTTTCTTTTTTTTCTAGCGGTTTGATTTTGAGACCGTTCGTCTAGTCAAAAAAATTATATCTCTTCTCACTTACCACAAAAATCAGTTGAATTTGGTATAAAATTTTAATTATATGTAATGGATAATAAGCAAGTCAAACATCTATTATTCTAGAAATATGATCTCACCACTTTGGTAAAGTCGATTACGTGTATGTAGATGTGAAATAATTTATTTTATTGTTTTTTACAAACTATTTAGAATGGTTGGTTGAGTCAATCATGGAAGTTCGCTTGAATATAGAATGCTATGTCATACTAACTACTTTGCAACTTTTAAAAATTAGTGGATGGAGATGGAAAATAAATTAAGACCCATACGCATATATAACACCTTTTTAAATTAGTGCAAAGTTGAACAAATTGCTATGTCATTGCGAGGGATATGACTTATTTTGTTTGTATTTATCTTCCACTCATGTTACATTTTTTATTGAGCTAATTTACTTTTAAACTATAAATTTTATATTAATTTAGAGTTTAAGTCCTAACATATTCAATTGAAAAGTTTAGATCATACATTTTTATTTTTTTTATCATTTTTTTATGTTTTACCCTCAATATGAGTATAAATGTAAAACTAATTCATGTTGAAAATGAGGTTATAATTAAAAAATTGAAAGTAAAAATAAAAATTCAGGATATAAATTTTTTAGTTGGACATGTTAGTAGCTAAACTCTAAACTGATGTAAAATCTAGGATTTAAAGGCTAATTAACCTTTTTTTTATTTTAGAAATAGCTAATGTTTCTGATAGCTTAGTACTATCACCAGTGGTTTATTTTGAGTTATTTAGAATATATAACATTTACGATATTGATTAATCATAACACAAATATTGACAAAAGTTAATTATTATTTTAGTTTTCTAATAGCTAGTACTCATGTTAAATTAAATTAAATTAAATTAAATTAATAGTTTGTAAAAGAAAATGAGTATGGACTTGTTGATGGTCAAACAAGACACCTATTTGCAATGAACAATACTTATTCTAATCCACAAAGTGTAATAATGAAATAATTAAATGCATCACCATTTTACAAAGGTCTCATATTTATTGTGTGACAACCAATACCTTCAACATGATGGTCCCTCACATTTCATCTCCACTCTTCTCCATGTGGTCCTCAAGGTGCAAATTTCATTACCAAATTGCCCCTTGAGAATCCTATAAAAGTGCAAATTTCTTAGGGGCATATTCGGGAGAATGGGTAGGTGTGAGTTCTCATGGGGTTCAACTAAGCTTTCAAAATTTTAGTAGTTTGGTATGGTGAGGATATAGGAACATAGTGCGTAGTGAGATGTGGATTAGGGGTGAGAAATATAAGGTTTTGGACTGAAAATTAAAGTGAATCAATAAAAGATTTGGTTCGGTTTGGAAATTTTATGGTTTGATTTTGGTTTTTTTTTCGAAAATACGAAAAAATTTTATTCGGTTTCGATTTTGATTTTAGGTTGTGGTTTTGACCCAAAACAAAAATCGAATAAAACTTATAAAATTATGTAAATATTTTTAATTTGTTATATTTAATGATTAAAAATGTGTATATTTTGAAAACGGTAAATTTATATATATTTATTTTGATATCAAATTTTGATAATTTAACAACTAGTTCAACTTTGAACTCAAATTTGAGATACAACAAACGTGTATATAAAAACAGAAAATTTCAATGAGAGCATTATAATATATATTAAAAAAAAAGCATTAAATTTTTAAAATTTACAAACAGAGCATCAAAATGCCCTTTCCAAGAACGTTTTATACTTTTCGTTAGTAAAAAGTTAACTCTCCGTTAAGGGAGAAAAAAAAAATTATTATACAAGAAAAACGTCCTTCCTAGGGACGTTTTCTCCCTCTCTCTCCTCTCCTCTCCTCCCCCCCCCCCCTCTCTCACTCTCTCCTCTCCTCTCCCATCCCCTCCCCTCTCCTCCCCTCTCTCTCTCTCTCTCTCTCTCCTCTGCTCTCCTCTAGGCAAAGTAATATATATATATATATATACTCTGGTTTTTTTACTTTTTTGTGAAACGAGTTTAACATCCAAAATAAAATATGTTATCATTGAACAAAAAAAAAAAAAAAAACTACCGTACGATATTACGTCTGTCGTCGATCAGATTTCGAACGGCCATAAATATTTGTTTTCAAATCCTTTTTCGTCACACAATAGGTCGATTTTTATGTTTTCGACGAGAGTAACACAATTCGTGTAGAGAGAATTTTCATCCGAAGTAAGACGTACATATTACAGACAAAAATATAAAATATAAAATTTTAAAGTATCATAACTTTTGATTGGGAGATTGAAATAAGGTCCAGTTTGTGCCAAAATGATCGTATAGAAAAGTACTTCGGGATAAACTGTTTCACCGTTTGACGGACTTTCCAAATTTTTAGAATCGCAAAAAAACGATGTTTCGACCTCCAAATTTTAATTTTGGTATTTTTTTTTTTACAAAATATTTACTGTACCAATAATAAATTTATTGTTAATAAAATCTTGGGATATTTTAAATAACAGAATACTTTAACAAATTTTAAGGATAAAAATTTGGGATATTTTAAAATTTTGATACATATCGACAACTGAGTTAATTTATTTTATTTTTTTGTTAATTTTGAAATTTCGATACAGTAAAATTTCTGTTAATTTTATTTCGTTAAAATATATTTTCTTAAATAAAACATAAAATTAACAAAATAAATTAACAGAAAAAAAAGAAACTAATTGAAATTTTATATATATATATATATATATATATATATATATATTACTTTGCCTAGGAGAGAAGAGAGGGGAGGGGAGGGGAGGGGAGAGAGAGAGAGAGAGAGGAGAGGAGAGGAGAGGAGGGGAGCGGGAAAGAGAGGAGAAGAGAGAGAGAGAGGGGAGCGGGAGAGGAGGAGAGAGGAGAGGAGCGGAGACGTCGGAGAGGAGGAGAGAGAGAGGGAAAACGCTCTTTGGAATGACGTTTTTCCTAGGAAAAACGTCCTTCCAAAGGGCGTTTTCCTTTATATAATTTTTTTTTTCCTCCGTTAACGGAGAGTTAACGAAAAGCATAAAACGTCCTTAGAAAGAGCATTTTGATGCTCTGCTTGTAAATTTTAAAAATTTTAACGCTTTTTTGGAAAATTTTCATATTATAATGCTCTCATTGAAATTTTCCGATATAAAAAATTTATACTTTTAATATAGTTTAACCAAAATTTAAATTTTGAGTCCGACTTGTTAAATAATACAAATAGTCAACCGAATAAACCAAATCGACTATATCGGTTTGGTTTTTGTTAGGACTAAATTCAGTCCTATTTTGATTTTGATTTTGATTTTGGGTTTTTAAAATTTTGGTTTATTCGGTTTTGACTATTTCGATTCGGTTGAAACCGAATAAACCGAACGTTCACCTCTTGGATAAATATTTTTTTATTAGTTATTTAAAACCAGAGAGTTTTGTTTATGTGTTCCATTTTGTTTATGAAGCTTATATTCCTTGGAAAGTGAATATACCTATTTATGCTATATATATATATATATATATATATATATATATTTAATTTTGATGCATGTAATAGTTTTGGTCGTAGCGACTCTCTATTGGATACATGGTTATGAATCAATATCTGTCTTCTCTTGTTTTGGTGCTATGTTGGAATATGCTATATAGGTTCAACGCGGAGGAGTATAGGAGGCCTTGGGAGAAGAATGGTAAGTTAGGGTCTGCTTGGAAATGGTAGAAGTAGCGGTTATGAAATATTTTTAGAGTACCTATTATGAACGGTTATGAAGATTCAATTTTGAATAATTTTAAATAACAGTTTTTAAACCAGTCAAATTATTTTTTGGTAATTCATTAACGAGCGATTATGAACATTTTTTACACACTTAAAATTATCTATATATCCATATATAAACAAAACGGTTTTAAGGGAAAAAACTGACTCGGAGCACAGGAAACTGTCATCCAGTCCACATCTTGATTAGAAGGTAGAAGTCCATATTTGATCAAAATAATAAAAATATATAAAATAATAGAAACGTTTGGATGATATAGTAGGAGAGAAAGATTTTAAAAACTATCCGAAAAAGTAGCCATAGCTTGAAAGAAATAGAAAAAAAATACATATGAGAAAAAAAAAATAGGATACAATATTAGTAGTTATAATTATTATTATTTTGTGAGAATGTAAATGAAATAAAATAATAAAATCTCTCAAAACCTACAGATTTAGAGTATTTATAAAAATATCCCAAAAATATATTACATCGAATTTGAAAGATTTTTGAGCCAACCAAAAATAGTGCTTCAAAAAAATTAACAAGCAGTAATTTTCATAAACGGCCGGTAAAAAAATATCCCAAAGTCAAGACCATTATACTCACACACCAATGACAAGTTTTATATTCCTTATAACATATAACATAAAACCTTCCTGGTTGGACAGGGGTCTCAGGATCAAACCGCGGAAGAGTTGTGAGAACAGTAGGCCCAAATGACATACAACGCAGCATGCATAAAGTTTCGTGCATATAGCCGGATATCTAAAAAAAAAGAAAAAAAAATTAGTAGTATAAGAAGGACAAAACAAACCAATAGAGACAAAATGATAGTGGAACAAATTAAAAAAGAAAAGAAAAGAAAGATGAAATTGCAACTGCACGGATTTGTACGTGTTATTTATGTAATTATTTATGTAATTATTTTTTTTTTTTTTTTTTTAGCTCAAGTGGTAGAAGAGAATGCATTAAGTTTCATGACGAAATAGGTTCGATCTTACGGAGGAGGTTAATTTCCTACCATTAAATTCCCGTATGAATTTCTGCGTTGGACAAAAGAAAGTAAAAGGAAATAACAACATTTCAATGTAAGTCCTTATGATAAAGCATGTGTTTTGACTCATAAATTGTGCAATTTCTTTGTGTTGAAGCAAATTTTGACTTGCTTTCCAAAGAATGAAGTCAATTAGTAAATCATATTTTAATTAATGGAGGACTAATTTGTAAACAACGTACAAGTGTCCTGATCAACTTCCTACATTAGCCATCGAGCTCGAGTGACTCTTGTGGTCACCGAAGAAAGGTATAAGATTTTGACTGGATGTAGAATATTAGTAGATCGAGTCACGATAATGTATTATTTTTTTCTATTTATAAATGGTGGGAGTTAAAAAATAATGAGCCCACAGATATGCAATACAGTATATAAATTTTTTTGAACATTACGTCGAATTTCGTACGTTATGCCGGAAAGTAAAAAAAAAAAAAAAAATCTACATTAGCCAATAGGGCTGCTGGTGGCAACTTGGTGGCAACTCAAAGTTAGTTAGAACCTGTCAAAATCGTGTACATAGTTTCTCTTTATAAGACAAAATTTGGTCGCCATGAAGAAAGTTGGAAGGGTCTGTAAACACGTTATGTAGTAGCCTAGTCTGAAATAATTCATCTATATTAAACTCTTGTTGGTTTTTGGGAACTTGTTCTAAATTTTCGAGGAATCAACATTGCAACTCTCAGCTATTTCCAAATCTGATGGTGTACTGTCGAAGCAAGTCATGAACCAATCCTAGTTAGTCAACTTTTTTTTTCTTTTAAATGTCCGACGTAATATTTTGAACTTTTTGTATGCAAAAGTTTTGGGTTCACTATCTTCAACTTCTATTATTTACAAATGAAAGAAATAATACATTTTCGTGGTTCGATCTACTGATCTTTTGTCATCCAGTTAGGATCGTATGTCTCTCTTCGATAACCACTCACTCGAGTTCGACGACTGGTCACCTAGAAATTGGAATTTTCTATAAATGGTATGCATGGGCATGTGTTGGTCATGATCCACAACTTTGTTATTAAGGCATTTGACCAAATAACACTCATATCCCAGTCCGAAGGTCCAGTACCTGCATCGCACCCACTCATATTGCTCCCTTATTAATTTTTTCCACAAAGAAATTAGATGTGCTTCCTTCGTGGCTTAAATCCAAGACCAATGGAGGATGCCTCCCTGATGTGCTAAAGGTGATTAGATTAGCTTAGCTTATGTTGAGGATTTTAGTTTGATTGTACACGACAAAATTTTATGTTCAGATTCGTTGAGTTTGAACAAATATTTGGATTCATTGTGTTTGAACGAATATTCAGATTCTTGAGTTTGAACGAATCTCCAAATTCATTAGGTCGAATGAATTCTAATATTCGTTGGATTTTAGTCGTGACTTTTGGATTTTGGTTGTGACTCTTCGTTCATGATTTGTTCACTTTCATATTCGTTCTGACTGTTGGAAGAGGCATACATATTCATGAAAATGTATGAGAGTTTCTATATAAACTCAAGTATACCCTAGTCTCAAACGCACCAAAAGAAGCATACCAAAATCACAAATCATATTCACAAGCATAACACAAGTTACGACTACTCCACAAGAAGAAAATATTCAGGTTTGATGTCTGCATCTTTTGGTCAAGGCTTTGTTGTATCATGGATAAGTATACCCCTGAACCCGACAACAATCTCTTTTCGAGTGGGGGTGAATAACTTTATAAAGAAAGTGTCGGCATACATATATGCCTTAAAGCTATTTTCATTTTATCTTTGTTATTATTTTCCCTAACAATAGCCATTTTTGTTTCATCTTTATTATTATTACTAACAATTTTAGAAAGTTATTTTCATTTTGTCTATATTATTATTTTTCTTAACAGCTTATATATATATATATATATATATATATATATATATATATATATATATATATATATATATACACACCGCATTCGTTGGATTAGATTTTAAGAAAAAATGGATCAAATTAAATCTCTACCGAATAAGATATGATTTTTTTGGTTTCGATTCTTTGTTACTCTCTCTTATTCTGTAGAGATTCAATCTGAGCCATTTTTAAAATCTAATCCAATAGATACTGTGCCGATGATAATTATGGGCAAATTATAAGGGCACTACACATTTTACTCGGGGCTAGCCCATTGGAAATTTACAAAAAATTACAAGTTTGCCATCATAAAACTTACTTGGGGCTAGCCCAAACTCGGGACTGTTATAATCAGGACTGTCAAAATTTTGACAGTCCTACCACTTGGAAGGACTGTCAAAATTTTGACAGTCCTACAAATAGTTAGGACTGTCATAATTTTGACAGTCCCATTTTCCAAAATTACAAGTTTGCCACTCTCATAGTTACTTGGGGCTAGCCTACACCAAAGTATAAAAGTGAAATGGCTTTCTATTTTTGGCATTCCACCTAGACTTGAAGAAACCCTCATTCCACCAAGCCCAAACCTAAATTTGGAAATTGCTAGTTGTGGTTGAAGGAGGAATTTACTTTGGTGATACTCCAAGGAATATTCTTCCGGTATGTCTTCGACAACCTACGATGAATAAGTTTTACAATTGTACGAAAAAGATTTAGTTTATTTTGACTATTGTAGGAACAATGCATGAAAAAATGTTCGATGACGAAGTCTGTCACGCCCCAGTCCCAAAAATATGTAGGACTAGGACACGTAAGCATGCCAGCCGCATGGATATGGCAACTCCAATATATGGAAACCAAATCCATACGTACGCTGTAATATGAATATAAAATCCACAAGTGGTATAAAATGTAATACAAGTCACAGGGTAAAATCTAAATCTCATCCACCAAAATCATATAGAAATAAATAACCAGTATCTATGAAACCAGATCTCAATAAGAAGTATCTAGGATGATAGTTGGATGGAAACAAATCCACTACCAACTCGAATATAAGAGCAAATACAATATGAGTACAACACCACAACATAATATAAGAATACCAGCTATCCATCACAGCTCGAAGAGAAGACATCCTCGGATCACATGTAACCATCCAAATCTGCGCTCCTGCAAATACTCAAGAAAAGATACACCTGGCAGCGGACCAGGTCCTCAGAGGGACGTAACAAGATACAGAAAATACGAGCCAATTTGAATACAGTAAACATGCATATGGTTTGAAAATAAATAAGTACGCTGTACAAGACAATCTATATGAATGCAAATGAGGACAACTTTTCGACGTATGGGCAAGGGTAGGCTACTCGATCTACCTCACAACTCACACACACGTCAATGGACATCAGAAATTGACATACCGCGGGGGTAGCGACCAGCGAAACTCCAGAAATCGACATACCGCGGGGGTAGCGACCAGCGCGACACACGCCCGTAGTGCGAACTATATACTACGGTTTACCAGAGTGGTTAAAAGCCCATACGCCTAATGATTGTCCTCTCATGATACTAGGTGCCATGTGTGTGTCAACATATCTAATACATAGTAATGACTGAAGAAAAACTACACATGTAAGAACTATACAGAAATGCAATAAATATACAGAAATATACTAAGCATGCAAAATACTGTAAACAATTTGGCAAGGTATCTTGCCTGGGGTCCTGCTGCTGGTATGAATCAGAGTCCAAGTCACAGTCCAAATAGCCTATGTATTACAAATTTATCACGTCAAAAGATAATTTATTTTAATTTATTTAATTCTGGAATAATTACTCTAAAATCCTATTTTAATCTTATTATTCTTATTTTATGTTAATTCCTAAATTTTGTCCAAAGAAACTGAATTTTATCAACTCGAGTCTCATGGCACGCAAATCGAGGCGATCTGTTGACCAAAAAGTCAACCGACACAAACTCAATTTTCATGCATGATTTCCTGTAGATTTCAGCGTCAAAAATATGCTGGAATTTACGGCTCATCCGAATTCAAATTCGTTTGGAAATTATGGCACATACAAATTTTGTATTGTGCACCGATGGTTAAATTCTAACCTAGAAGTTCTACAGAATTAACAGTATGTAAATAATTCGAATTAAATTCTGGGAAAAATTTATGTTAATGATCTCGACATTAGCTTTCCGAAACTTTAAACGGTTCATGATTCTGACTCCTGGTTCTCCCGGAATCACGAAAACATCGAAACACGTCTATTTTCGGACATGCTGTGCTCTACGAATTTTTCCAGAATTTAATACTAATAATTTAGAAAAACAATTTACATAATCAGAAAGCTAACCTCATTATCGTTCTAACAAAAAAACTGGAACGCGTTTGGAGTCCGGAGCTAGGAGATATCGTCTTTTTAATTCGTCATAACTAGTAGAAAATGAGGCTGAATTTATGACGAATTTTGACTATTTTTTGGACGAAAAAGAGAGAAATTTGGGGAAAAAAAATATGAAGGATGAGGTATTTATAATGGTGGACACTACTTAATTAAATAGGACTAGGATTGGTTAATTTGGATAGGATTATGATGAATTTAAATAAGGATAGGATATGCATAAGTTGATTTCCTAGTAGGTTCAGGATTTGAATTAATTTAAAATAGAGTTTGAATTTATCTCAATAATTTATAATCTTAAATATAATTAAAGATAATACAAATAATTTATAAAATCTTATTAATATCTATTAACACTAAATTAGCATCTATCTAATATTAAGACTATATATATCCAAATAAATCCTAAATAATTTTAAAATCTAAATAAATTTCTTAAAATTCTAAATAAATTACAAAAAAAAATATAATTAAATATTTTAAACTAAAATAAATATTTGGTAGGAACGACATGCAAGTATGGTCGTATAGTAAATCATAGAAGTCCTAGAAATTTATGTTTTCTAAGTTTTAATTACCAAAAATTCTAGAAAAATCTCCAAAAATCTAAAATAACCTAAAATAATTCTAAATGAATATTTATATAAGTAAATATACTAAAGAAAAAATTATTTTCTAATTAACTAAGAGAATACTCTAAATAAATTCAACATCTATAATAAATATAATAATATAAAATATACACAAATACCTATTTTCGGTGAGGGAGTTTACAAAGTCGGATCGTCCAATTCATTAAATATGCACTCCGGACGTTCCGAAGAACAAGTTGGTTGTTCCGAAGCACGTACGGTATGTAAAACGACAACCCTAATTCAACAGTCATGAGTTAGGACTGTAAAAATTAGACAGTCCTATATAAATATAGGGCTGTCAAATAATCTACAGTCCTAAATTAATAGAGGACTGTCATAAATTCGACAGTCCTATATAAAAGTAGGACTGTCATAATGTGGACAGTCCTATTTAAAAATATGACTGTAAAAATAGTGACAGTCCTGGATAATTATATGAAGTTATTAATTTTTATATTATTTTATATTGGTTATAGGACCAACCTTGTTCAGATATTGTGGTACATTCTGATGTTGGTGTTGATGTGGATAATATTTTCTCAACGGATATTAAATTTGCAAGCCATGAAGAAGCATTAGAGTGGTGCAGAGAAGTTGGGAGACGACATAACGTAGTTATTGTCATTGCAAGATCCATCCGATCTCGGCCGGGCCAAAAATATCTTGAGCTGGGATGCGAAAGAGGAGGTGTGTTTAGGGAGCATCATAAAAAAAAGGGTGTTGTTGAAAAAGAAATCCCTAAGAAAAATATTGGGACGAGAAAATATGGTTGTCCATTAAAGGTGTTGATTGTAAAAGTTGAAGATGTGAAGTGGATAATCGAAGTTAAGAATGGAAGACACAATCATCCTATTCCAGAGACACTTACGGGTCATGCCTACGTGGCATGGTTGAAGGAGGATGAGAAAAAGTTGGTTGAAGAATTGTTCCTTTCAGGAGTTGCACCGAAACAAATTTATTCTGCTGTGCGACAAAAACAAAATGGAAACAAGTCTACCATGAGGACGATCTATAATAGTTTGGCCAGAGCGAAATGCAATAGTATGAAAGGAAGAATGACGATGCAGCAAGTATTGAAGTTGCTTGGGGAGCATCACTACGTGGTGTCACGCCCCGATCTCCCGCAGGCTAATCGGCCGTTCCCGCTAGGCGAGAATCACCCTCGCCAGCGCTCCCACGGAACGATCGCTTGACCCATCCGGGCGTGATGTCGCACGAGCGTGAACCGCGCCCGTACAAGGCCGTGATTCATTGGCTGGCGGTAAGAGTTCTAAGCCACAGAGTCGCACAGATTGTCCGAGTGCAGCGGAGTCTTGAACGCATAGGCGATCGGTAACAGGTTCACTGAGTCGACAAATATAACGGAAGCATTGAAACACAAGTTGAAGTAAAGCAAGCTCTTTATTGATATAAACAAGTGTTACAGGCAGCGTATAGCCGAGATTACAAGTCGCTCAAGCCTCTCTCTCTGAAACAGTAAAAGCGTGCCAAGTGGCTACAACTGTGGAATGATTGTTCAGGCGATGTTCAGGCGAGTTCAGGCTATGTTCACAACATTATGTCTTGTATATGTGCTTCAGTTCCGGACGCACCGTTGCTTCAGAGTGATCTTCATGCCTAAGCACGCACGTTGGAGGCATCCGCACCGAACGAGTTTCTCCCGCACCCTGCACACAAACTGGTGGATTATCAGTACATTGAATGCACTGGTGGGGAAGCTACTCGCCCGCTCGACAAATCCAAACACGTAATACAGGTTCCGTGCACAACTATTAAGTTGTCTTTCTAGTTGCCTTAGGATCAGTTTCATGCAAACATTGAATAGCCTAACGTGTCGGGCAGTGCGCCGTGCGATGTTTGAGGAAACACGGCGAGACTTACCAACTTACCATCTCCTTCCCTGTCCAAGGCAAACATTGAGGCAACATGGTTAATTCAAGCACGGCAAGTATAAGCATTCAGGAGGCATAGCATATGCAAACATGCGGGTCATTTTAACATGATCGTTCAGGTGTTCAGTTGTTCTTGATGCGATGCAATGACTCGCACACGGATAGCCGCTAAGCGAGGATGACTTATCTATATGAACATAAGTCACTGGCGTAGCCATTATGGACGGGTTATGGTCTCGGGACTAAGAATGATATGCAACGCAGGTGGCGAGCCTCGCCACATAACACTCCGTCCGTGACTAACGACCATACAAACTCTTCCGCCCGGATCGGATCGGTCCCAGTGCCCCGGTGACCGTCCGCGGAAGCCAAAAATTCTTGTGCACAGGTTGTCTGCGACATGCAGGTCAGGGTCTATCCAAATCCAAAGCTTGACATGATAATCATGGAACACAAATAAACTTATTCTGAACGAGCACATTGCTCCACGAGCTGGGATTTAATCAGTACAAACACGATCCTCGTTCAGATGCACACTTGCCATGATTATCATTCAAGTATAATTCACATTCCATATCCATTCTTGCTTGATGTGTAAACCCCCTAAATTTCTCAAATTATTAAATCTTGGATTTTTCCCAATTTTCTGGAATTTTCTGGGAATTTTCTGTAATTAAATTCAAGATTTTTAATTAATAAATAATTTTATTTGACAATAAATAATATTAAAATATCATGAAAATAATATTTTTGGGTGTAAAATAAAAATTTGGACTTAGGGTAATTTTCCTGGATTTTTCTGGGCCTCAGACCTATTTTTAAATGCCTAAAAACTATTTAATTAATTAATTAATTAATTAACTGTTTTTATTATTATTATTATAATTATTATTATTATTTATATTTTTTTTATTATTTTCTTTCTTTTTCTTCTGGGCCGGCCCGGCCCAGTGGGCCGAAGCCCAGCCCAGCCCAGCTACCCAGCCCGCCTGCCATCCGGGTCGGGTCGGGTTCAGCGAACCCGACCCGCCGTCAGCCGACCCGCCCGCACGACCCCGTCCCCCCCACGACGCCCCGATTCCTCCGCCGCCCTCCGCGCGCAGCGCCGCCCTCCGCGCGCTGCGCCGCTCCCCGCGGTCACGTCGCCTCGCCCTCCGCCGTGATCGGCCACCCCTAACCGCCCGTTCCCCTATAAATACCCCGACCCCCGGCCGTCCTCCACCACCCTCGCCCTAACCCTCGCACCGCTCCGCCGCTATTCGCCACCGCAAGCCACCGCCAGCGCCGCCTCCTCCCTCGGCGCACCTCCTCCCCTCCTCCGCTCCTCCCCCTCGGCGCCGCCCGCCGTCTCCTCCCGCAAACCGCAGCAACCAGCAGCAGCAGACGCAGCCGCCGCTGCCGGACCTCCCCGCGCGCCGCCGACCGCCAGAAGCTCCGCCTCGCTCCGGCGACCAGTCCCCCGCCCTCGCCGGCCGCCCAGCAGCCGCCCTCCGCCGTCCACGGCCACGCCCCGACGAAAATCCTAACCCTAGCCCTAATTTTGGATTCCGTGTCGGACACGACACGGACACGTCTCGACCCTGATTTTCGGGTCCCCTTCAGGTACGCGTAACTTTCGCCTTGTAGCTCCGTTTCCATTTCCGCAAATTGCGTTATGAAGCCTGTATGACCCTCTCGGTGTCCGGATAAACTGTTCGGGACATCGCGTCCTGTGGTGATCGCACACCGCGATCCAAAAACAGGAAAAACCAGACCCTGTTTCACCCCGGAACTGAGTCTGTCCCGCCAAACGGGACGACTTGGTCACGTGCGGTCTTCACAGATACGTACGCATCGTCGATACGGACGTGTGAGTTTTCGTGGAAGCTGATTCGGGTGTGCGTGCACACCGAAATCAACGCGTATCCGCGGACATCGCCCCGTATCCGCCTTCTCGGCAATTCACCCTAACTTCGTGCACACACGTCGGATCGAGACGAAACTTGCGGCATCGGACTCGTAGAAATACGCTGGTCCTGTGGGTCAAGTTTGGTTCGATTCTGAGAACGTTGACGAAATCGCGTGTCGTGGGCCCCACAGGCCCCGCTCGACGGGCGATTTTGTGTTCGGCTCATCGGAATCCAAATCTGGAAGTTCCTTTGGGTTCGTATCAGCGTTCCTGACCTGTTGACACTAAGTTTGGTGAATTTTGGAGACCTTTGACCCGGACGCATTTTTCGGTGCAAAGCGGGCCCACCGGCGGACCCCGTTTTGACCCGAAACTGTCGTTTTTGCCCTTGTCTCCAAATTGGACCCAAGGACAGGCGTTTCTAGCTATTTGACATCTTCTGAGCATGATGGTAAGTTTTATTTCAGCTTTTGGACTCATCTTTGGACTTTTCCCAAGAACTAAATTAACCAGATCCAAACAAACAGGCAAGTACCTGCACTTCAAGTTAAATCTATATATTGTGATAATTAATTTCCTGCTTTACTAGTAACCTTGATGATTACCCTTAGTGTTAGAAATGCTAGATTTTCTTGTCTTGAGTATTGGAATTCATGTCTTGTTTTTCATGTCGGGTGGGAGAATACTGAAAGGCATGTAGTTACCCTTCCCCTTGCCGTGAATAATAGCTGTTGGTACACGACTGTCCATCAGCCGAATCTCGATTATTCGTGACTAATAGCCGTTCATGACGGCCGGATTAGCCTTATAAACCCCTACATGCCAACTAAGTATTCTAAAACAAACACAAGTTTCATACAGATAACTTCTGGTCATGTTATATTCTTGCTGACTGTGTAGTTTCTTTTCCTGCTCGTTTACTTCTGTTTTCTCATATTCCTGTTTATAGTTTTGACTCTGAGATATTAACATTCTTTTATGCAATTTCCTTAACATGATATCTAATGTTTAATTGTCATAAATATTTAGTTTAACATTGTTGTGCACTGTGTACTTTGCTCCTTTCCTGACTGGATCTGTTGATTTAGGCGATGATGAGGATCTTGCCCCTACTTATTATGGTCCTTATGAGGGTACAGATGATACCTATGATGAGCCAGATCCCACCCAGGAGACCCCTGCTGCAGAGTAGCTAGCCGTAGCTATCTTTTATTTCTGTGTTCTATCTTATTTAATCGGGTTTGTCCCCGATTTCATTTGAAATTCTTGTATTAAACATTTGAATTGTCGTCACATTTATTTTCAGTTGAAATATTAAGTTTCATTTTCATTATTATCTTGCCTATGTTAATTTGTGAATGAGTTAGACTAGTTTAGATGGATTGACCTAGACAGCGTACTACCGCCGACTCTGCGGCGTAGGCTGGACGTACCCACGTACTCGTGCCCGAACTTCCGGGTGCGGGTCGTGACACGTTTTTATGGTGGCCCATGCAGGTCCTATCCTAAAATAGGGTAATACCCTAGGACAGGGTATGGAATAAAATTGAGGATTCTAGGAAAAGCTCATTCACAGTATAGCGTCCTTATTTCAATTCTTGATATCATTGCTGCTCAATTTTTTCCTATCGCCTTTGATTTCCAAGTATTCTATTCTGATCTTCCTATCCCTTAATCTTTCAGAATGGTCCAGACCAGGAACACAGTAGGAGGCACATCAGAACCAGCTGAGCAGAATGTGCCCGAGACTCTTGCACTCCCGCCGCCTCCATCTGTTCCGGCAGTTACCCTAGATGGGGCACAGCTGCTAGGAGTGTTCCAAGGATTGGTGGAATCCCAAAAAGAACAGACGGCACTTCTGCGGACCAGCCTCTCAGAAGCTCTTAAGCCCAAGGAGTCGTCACTCAAGAGGCCAGGGAGTGCCAAAGACTTCAAGAATCTAAGACCCCTGGAATTCTACGGAACTGAGGGCATTCTCTATGCCGATGAGTGGATAGAGAATGTCGAGAGACTCCTGAAGACTGCCCGGGTCCCTGATGACCTCAAAGTGGAGTCCGCAAGCCTGCAACTGTTCGACATTGCTCGAACCTGGTTCAGAGACGAACCCCAACTATCTGCTCCTGACATCACCTGGGAAGATTTTAAAAGGCTATTCAAGGAGAAATTCTACCCCGAAGTGGCTCGGGAAGCTCTCGAAAGCCAATTCGAGAGACTAGAACAAGGTAACCTGTCTGTTGATGAATATACTGCTGAATTTAGCAGGTTAAGCCACTTTGCGGAGTACATGGTTCGTACCCCGGAGGACAGAGCCCGTAGATTCAAGAAGGGGCTGTCTCCGGATATTCGCCTTGCTGTAACCACCAGCCGAGCTCGTACCTATGAAGAAATCCTGAGCGTGGCACAAGGCGTAGAGAGAGATATGGGACACAAACTGAAGCGAGAAAGAGATACCGGAAATACGGGACCCAACAAACGCCCTTTTCAACAACAGCAACAACAACAACAGAGGGCCCCGCAGCAAACTCAGCGTCCTCTCCCTCGAGCTCCAGCACCCCAACACCAGGCTCAGGGACAGAACCAGCGAGCTCCCCCTTGCAACTATTGCCAAAAACCAGGCCACACTTGGCAAGACTGTAGAAAGAGGCTAGGTGCCTGTCTCTATTGTGGCTCCCCAGCACATCAATTGAGGGACTGTCCTGCTGCTCAAGGACGCCCCGCTGCACCAAAGGCTCCAGTCCAGGCCAGGCCCCCAGCAGCACAACAGAGGGGACCCCCGCTTCCAACACAGCAACAACGCTTTGCTCAGCACCAGCAGCAACAGAGGGGTGCACCGCAGCAAGGCCGTGCTTATGCAATGACTCTGGAAGAAGCTGAGGCCACAGCAGACGTGATCACAGGTTCTGTGCTTATAAATTCAATACCAGCTATTACTTTATTTGACTCTGGAGCTTCTCATTCATTCATGTCAGTAGATTTCCTTATGAAGCATAGCTTAACCACTAAACCCCTTAGGAATTATTATAAGATCATTACCGGTGGAGGAATCATCCCGGTTAGTGATGCCTGTAACAATTATCCTATTTCACTATATGGAAGAGAACTGTATGCTAGACTACTTGTAATGCCAGTACCCAGTTTTGACATTATACTGGGTATGGATTGGTTAAGTCAACATCATGCCACAATAGACTGTCACAGAGGCAGTGTAATCTTCAGACCCCCTGGCAAGCCAGAATTTGAATTTGCTAGAGGTTCTAGAGAAATAGGTAATAACATAATTTGTGGATCCCTAGTAACAGAAGAATTGCCACCTATCATCTCTGAATACCTTGATGTCTTCCCTGAGGATCTCCCAGGCTTACCCCCAGACCGAGAAGTTGAATTCTCCATTGACTTAGTGCCAGGAGCAGCACCAGTGTCCCAAAATCCCTACAGAATCAACAAGAAGGAGATAATAGAACTAAATGAGCAAATCAAAGAACTAGAAGACAAATGCTTCATTAGGTCTAGTGTCTCACCCTGGGGAGCTCCAGTATTATTTGTGCCCAAGAAGGACGGAACATCCCGAATGTGTATTGACTATAGGGCCCTGAATGCCTTGACAATTAAGAATAAGTATCCTCTGTCCAGGATAGATGACTTATTTGATCAGTTGAGTGGAGCTCGGATATTTTCAAAGATTGATTTGAGGTCTGGTTACCACCAAGTAAGGGTGAGAAATGAAGACATCCCTAAAACTGCTTTCAATACCCGGAACGGACACTACGAATTCTTAGTAATGCCGTTCGGGTTGACGAATGCTCCAGCAGTTTTTATGAACCTAATGAAAAGAGTTTTTCAGCCTTATCTAGACAAATTTGTAGTGGTCTTCATTGATGATATTTTGATCTACTCTAAGACCCCCGAAGAACATGAAGAACATTTGAGGTTAGTCTTGGAGACTTTGAGGAAGGAAAAACTTTATGGAAAATTGTCTAAATGTGCTTTCTTCCTAGACAAAGTAGAATTCTTGGGACATGTTGTGACTGGAGATGGAATAGCAGTAGATCCTAAGAAGATAGCTGCAGTAGAATCCTGGCCCACTCCAGACTCTGTAGCTGAGATTAAAAGTTTCCTGGGACTAGCTGGCTACTATCGGAAGTTTGTGAAGGACTTTGCTAGAATTGCGGAGCCCATGACAAAATTAACAAGAAAGGATGAAGAGTTCACCTGGACTGATGAATGTCAGCGTGCTTTTGAGGAGTTGAAGAAAAGGCTGACTACTGTCCCTATTCTGACCTTACCTTCTGGAACCGGAGGTTTCGCTATTTATAGTGATGCTTCTGGAAAAGGTCTAGGTTGTGTATTGGAGCAGAATAAGAAAGTAATAGCATATGCCTCTAGACAGCTTCGACCACATAAAAAGAATTATCCAACTCATGATTTAGAATTAGCAGCTGTCATTTTTGCTCTTAAACTATGGAAGCATTATCTTTATGGAGAAAGGGTGGAAATATTTACAGACCATAAAAGTCTAAAATATATCTTCACTCAGAAAGAGCTAAACATGAGGCAAAGAAGGTGGCTGGAACTAATGAAAGACTTTGATATTACCCTTCAATATCATCCTGGGAAGGCAAATGTAGTTGCTGATGCTCTAAGCAGGTATCCTATGGCGATGTACTTGACTATGGACAGACACCTGCTGGAGGACTTGGAAAGTTTAGGTATTGAAGTAATTATCCCAGGAAAAGAAGGCCAAATGATGAACTTGCAGATTCAGTCTACTTTAATGGACAAGATCAAGGAGACTCAGTTTCAGGACGAAGGCCTGCGAAGCCTTCGAGGTCAAGTGCAAGCTGGACTAGTAGAAGAATTCAAAATTCATGAAGATGGATCACTGAGGCTTGGCGATAGATTATGTGTACCTCAAGGAGACATAAGAGAAGAAATTATGCAAGAGGCGCACAGATCGCAATACTCTATACATCCAGGAGCCAACAAGATGTACAAGGACCTGAGGACGCATGTTTGGTGGCATGGCATGAAAAGAGAAGTAGCCAGGTTCGTATCTCGTTGTTTAGTGTGCCAGCAAGTCAAGGCAGAAAGACAAAGACCTGGAGGATTGCTTCAACCCCTACCCATTCCGGAGTGGAAGTGGGAACATATCACAATGGATTTTGTTTCCGGACTTCCAAGGACACCTAGTGGAAAGGATGCAATCTGGGTGATAGTAGATAGACTGACCAAGTCTGCACATTTTTTACCTTTCAAAGTGGGGCTATCTACAGAGAAGCTGGCAGATTTATATATCAGACATATTGTTAGGCTGCATGGAGTTCCAGTAAGTATTGTCTCCGACCGAGATTCAAGGTTCACCTCTCACTTCTGGAAGAGCTTACAAGCCAGCTTGGGGACGCAACTCAAATTCAGCACAGCTTATCATCCCCAAACCGATGGACAATCGGAACGTACAATCCAGACACTTGAAGATATGCTCCGTACATGTGTTCTGGATTTTGGAGGATCCTGGGAAGACTATCTACATCTGGTGGAGTTCTCTTATAATAACAGTTACCAAGCAAGTATTGAGATGACTCCATTTGAAGCTCTGTATGGACGAAGATGTCGTACCCCGCTATCATGGGACGACGTTGGAGAAAGAGCTCTACTGGGACCAGAGATGGTGATCGATTCAGCTGAGAAGGTAAAACAAATAAGGGACAGACTTCGAGTGGCTCAAGACAGGCAACGACATTGGGCAAATAGCCACCGAAGGCCCTTGGAGTTTGAGGTAATTAAATTTATAAAATTTAAGTCAATTTAAAACATTATGATTATGCAACTAAGACTTGATTATGACTCTATTTTAAGGTTAGAGAGCTGGTGTTCTTAAAGATTTCCCCGACACGTGGCACCATTAGGTTCGGAAGGAGTGGAAAACTCAGCCCAAGATTCATTGGACCTTTTGGCATTCAGGAGAAAATCTGAGAAGTGGCATACCGTCTGGCATTGCCACCCTCTCTGGAAGGAGTCCATAACGTCTTCTACGTGTCGCAGCTGAGGAAGTATGTGTCAGACCCCAGCCACATTTTGGATCACTCAGAGCTCGAAGTAGGCCCAAGTTTGACTTACCAAGAGCAACCCGTGGAGATACTGGATCGCTCGGAGAAAGTCCTACGGAACCAGGTTATCTCCCTGGTTCGCGTAGCTTGGAAGCATCATTCTCCCGGCGAATCCACCTGGGAGCGAGAAGACGAGATTAGAGAGCGATATCCCTATCTTTTTGAACCCTGAGGTGTATTTTTCGGCCTTTCCTTTCGTGCCTTGTTATTCTTAAATTTCGAGGACGAAATTTTTGTAAGTTGGGTAGGTTGTAAACCCCCTAAATTTCTCAAATTATTAAATCTTGGATTTTTCCCAATTTTCTGGAATTTTCTGGGAATTTTCTGTAATTAAAATCAAGGTTTTCAATTAATAAATAACTTTATTTGGCAATAAATAATATTAAAATATCATGAAAATAATATTTTTGGGTGTAAAATAAAAATTTGGACTTAGGGTAATTTTCCTGGATTTTTCTGGGCCTCAGACCTATTTTTAAATGCCTAAAAACTATTTTATTAATTAATTAATTAATTAACTGTTTTTATTATTATTATTATAATTATTATTATTATTTATATTTTTTTTATTATTTTCTTTCTTTTTCTTCTGGGCCGGCCCGGCCCAGTGGGCCGAAGCCCAGCCCAGTGGGCCGAAGCCCAGCCCAGCCCAGCTACCCAGCCCGCCTGCCATCCGGGTCGGGTCGGGTTCAGCGAACCCGACCCGCCGTCAGCCGACTCGCCCGCACGACCCCGTCCCCCCCACGACGCCCCGATTCCTCCGCCGCCCTCCGCGCGCAGCGCCGCCCTCCGCGCGCTGTGCCGCTCCCCGCGGCCACGTCGCCTCGCCCTCCGCCGTGATCGGCCACCCCTAACCGCCCGTTCCCCTATAAATACCCCGACCCCCGGCCGTCCTCCACCACCCTCGCCCTAACCCTCGCACCGCTCCGCCGCTGCTCGCCACCGCCAGCCACCGCCAGCGCCGCCTCCTCCCTCGGCGCACCTCCTCCCCTCCTCCGCTCCTCCCCCTCGGCGCCGCCCGCCGTCTCCTCCCGCAAACCGCAGCAACCAGCAGCAGCAGACGCAGCCGCCGCTGCCGGACCTCCCCGCGCGCCGCCGACCGCCAGAAGCTCCGCCTCGCTCCGACGACCAGTCCCCCGCCCTCACCGGCCGCCCAGCAGCCGCCCTCCGCCGTCCACGGCCACGCCCCGACGAAAACCCTAACCCTAGCCCTAATTTTGGATTCCGTGTCGGACACGACACGGACACGTCTCGACCCTGATTTTTGGGTCCCCTTCAGGTACGCGTAACTTTCGCCTCGTAGCTCCGTTTCCATTTCCGCAAATTGCGTTGTGAAGCCTGTATGACCCTCTCGGTGTCCGAACAAACTGTTCGGGACATCGCGTCCTGTGGTGATCGCACACCGCGATCCAAAAACAGGAAAAACCAGACCCTGTTTCACCCCGAAACTGAGTCTGCCCCGCCAAACGGGATGACTTGGTCACGTGCGGTCTTCACAGATACGTACGCATCGTCGATACGGACGTGTGAGTTTTCGTGGAAGCTGATTCGGGTGTGCGTGCACACCGGAATCAACGCGTATCCGCGGACATCGCCCCGTATCCGCCTTCTCGGCAATTCACTCTAACTTCGTGCACACACGTCGGATCGAGACGAAACTTGCGCCATCGGACTCGTAGAAATACGCTGGTCCTGTGGGTCAAGTTTGGTTCGATTCTGAGAACGTTGACGAAATCGCGTGTCGTGGGCCCCACAGGCCCCGCTCGACGGGCGATTTTGTGTTCGGCTCATCGGAATCCAAATCTGGAAGTTCCGTTGGGTTCGTATCAGCGTTCCTGACCTGTTGACACTAAGTTTGGTGAATTTTGGAGACCTTTGACCCGGACGCATTTTTCGGTGCAAAGCGGGCCCACCGGCGGACCCCGTTTTGACCCGAAACTGTCGTTTTTGCCCTTGTCTCCAAATTGGACCCAAGGACAGGCGTTTTTAGCTATTTGACATCTTTTGAGCATGATGGTAATGTTTATTTCAGCTTTTGGACTCATCTCTGGACATTTCCCAAGAACTAAATTAACCAGATCCAAACAAACAGGCAAGTACCTGCACTTCAAGTTAAATCTATATATTGTGATAATTAATTTCCTGCTTTACTAGTAACCTTGATGATTACCCTTAGTGTTAGAAATGCTAGATTTTTATGTCTTGAGTATTGGAATTCATGTCTTGTTTTTCATGTCGGGTGGGAGAATACTGAAAGGCATGTAGTTACCCTTCCCCTTGCCGTGAATAATAGCTGTTGGTACACGACTGTCCATCAGCCGGATCTCGATTATTCGTGACTAATAGCCGTTCATGACGGCCGGATTAGCCTTATAAACCCCTACATGCCAACTAAGTATTCTAAAACAAACACAAGTTTCATACAGATAACTTCTGGTCATGTTATATTCTTGCTGACTGTGTAGTTTCTTTTCCTGCTCGTTTACTTCTGTTTTCTCATATTCCTGTTTATAGTTTTGACTCTGAGATATTAACATTCTTTTATGCAATTTCCTTAACATGATATCCAATGTTTAATTGTCATAAATATTTAGTTTAACATTGTTGTGCACTGTGTACTTTGCTCCTTTCCTGACTGGATCTGTTGATTTAGGCGATGATGAGGATCTTGCCCCTACTTATTATGGTCCTTATGAGGGTACAGATGATACCTATGATGAGCCAGATCCCACCCAGGAGACCCCTGCTGCAGAGTAGCTAGCCGTAGCTATCTTTTATTTCTGTGTTCTATCTTATTTAATCGGGTTTGTCCCCGATTTCATTTGAAATTCCTGTATTAAACATTTGAATTGTCGTCACATTTATTTTCAGTTGAAATATTAAGTTTCATTCTCATTATTATCTTGCCTATGTTAATTTGTGAATGAGTTAGACTAGTTTAGATGGATTGACCAAGACAGCGTACTACCGCCGACTCTGCGGCGTAGGCTGGACGTACCCACGTACTCGTGCCCGAACTTCCGGGTGCGGGTCTTGACATGATGCAATTCCCTGGTTCGGGAATTTGCCTTGGGTGACCTAATGGTCCCGGATACTTGCAGGTTCAAATGCACAGAAGGACTATTTGATAGTCTCCTGGCTAACAAGAATGAATGCACATACAATCACATTAAACATTCGAAAGCAGGCAAGCACGCGTTCTAAGGAACATAAGCAGACACGGTTGCTCGGACCCGAAGGTAAGCCGAGAGACGAAACCGTTAGGGGACTTAGCATGCGAGGGTCTGAATACAAGCAGTATTTCAATTTCCATGTTCTAGCATAAGCAATACAAGTTGGGATTATTCCCTTAGCTAGGTGCGTTGGATTTATTAGTATGCAAGGGGTGAATCACCTAGCGACTAGCATGAATATTCCAGATTTTATGTGTGCTGGCTAAGCAAAGACAAGTTCACCGTAGCCACCCACCTTAGCGATGATTCGCCTCGGTAGAGCGATACGTCAAGCGAGCCTCTGAAAGTCCAAGCCGGATTCCTGTAGGGACAAGTCTGGATATCCTTTGCTTCTTGTTTGAGGCAAAGCGGGTCGGGATAGTTGCACTTTTGCCGATTGAGTCGGCAGTCCGCTAGAACGGAACGGGGTGTTACATCCTACCCAACTCAGAAAAAGTCTCGTCCTCGAGACTTACTGAGGACAAGCAGTATCTAGGGTTGAGGCAATCCTAGACAAGTCGTTGTACTTGTTCATTTGGATATTCACTTGCACAAGCGTCGAAATCAGCATATCGCTTAGACTGGATCGTGCACACTTTCGAAGGGCCCCTCTAGCGTGAACACGTCAACCAGCTTAGTAATAGCGAAGTCTCAGCACTCGAGTTTCACCTTTTCTTAAGTCTTGGATGGTGTACTAGTTCAAGGCGTCCCTCGAATAGATGCATTCAACCAAACTTAGAGTTAGTGAAAATTGGACAAGCTACTAGCGATACTCTTAAGGGTTCGCACAGGTTGGCACAAAGGCCACTCGCAGCACAACAGCATACAAGCAAGCATATCATTCAAAACGTATTTTGAAAGTATTTAGACTTATTGTTGGAACATCCTATCGAGGCATTGAGAGAGAGCGTGCACATAACCCACGAACGAGCTTTCAAAACAGAGATATCGTATCGAAGTCCAAAGGCGTAGAAGCCAGGCTTTGATACCAACATGTCACGCCCCGATCTCCCGCAGGCTAATCGGCCGTTCCCGCTAGGCGGAAATCACCCTCGCCAGCGCTCCCGCGGAACGATCGCTTGACCCATCCGGGCGTGATGCCGCACGAGCGTGAACTGCGCCCGTGCAAGGCCGTGATTCATTGGCTGGCGGTAAGAGTTCTAAGCCACAGAGTCGCACAGATTGTCCGAGTGCAACGGAGTCTTGAACGCATAGGCGATCGGTAACAGGTTCACTGAGTCGACAAATATAACGGAAGCATTGAAACACAAGTTGAAGTAAAGCAAGCTATTTATTGATATAAACAAGTGTTACAGGCGGCGTATAGCCGAGATTACAAGTCCCTCAAGCCTCTCTCTCTGAAACAGTAAAAGCGTGCCAAGTGGCTACAACTGTGGAATGATTGTTCAGGCGATGTTCAAGCGAGTTCGGGCTATGTTCACAACATTATGTCTTGTATATGTGCTTCAGTTCCGGATGCACCGTTGCTTCGGAGTGATCTTCACGCCTAAGCACGCACGTTGGAGGCATCCGCACCGAACGAGGTTCTCCCGCACCCTGCACACAAACTGGTGGATTATCAGTACATTGAATGCACTGGTGGGGAAGCTACTCGCCCGCTCGACAAATTCAAACACGTAATACAGGTTCCGTGCACAACTATTAAGTTGTCTTTCTAGTTGCCTTAGGATCAGTTTTATGCAAACATTGAATAGCCTAACGTGTCGGGCAGTGCGTCGTGCGATGTTTGAGTAAACACGGCGAGACTTACCAACTTACCATCTCCTTCCCTGTCCAAGGCAAACATTGAGGCAACATGGTTAATTCAAGCACGGCAAGTATAAGCATTCAGGAGGCATAGCATATGCAAACATGCGGGTCATTTTAACATGATCGTTCAGGTGTTCAGTTATTCTTGATGCGATGCAATAACTCGCACGCGGATAGCCGCTAAGCGAGGATGACTTATCTATATGAACATAAGTCGCTGGCGTAGCCATTATGGACGGGTTATGGTCTCGGGACTAAGAATGATATGCAACGCAGGTGGCGAGCCTCGCTACATAACACTCCGTCCGTGACTACCGACCATACAAACTCTTCCGCCCGGATCGGATCGGTCCCAGTGCCCCGGTGATCGTTCGCGGAAGCCAAAAATTCTTGTGCACAGGTTGTCCGCGACATGCAGGTCAGGGTCTATCCAAATCCAAAGCTTAACATGATAATCATGGAACACAAACAAACTTATTCTGAACGAGCACATTGCTCCACGAGCTGGGATTTAATCAGTACAAACACGATCCTCGTTCAGATGCACACTTGCCATGATTATCATTCAAGTATAATTCACATTCCATATCCATTCTTGCTTGATGCAATCCCCTGGTTCGGGGATTTGCCTTGGGTGACCTAACGGTCCCGGATACTTGCAGGTTCAAAAGTACAGAAGGACTATTTGATAGTCTCCTGGCTAACAAGAATGTATGCACATACAATCAGATTAAACATTCGAAAGCAGGCAAGCACGCGTTCTAAGGAACATAAGCAGACACGGTTGCTCGGACCCGAAGGTAAGCCGAGAGACGAAACCGTTAGGGGACTTAGCATGCGAGGGTCTGAATACAAGCAGTATTTCAATTTCTATGTTCTAGCATAAGCAATACAAGTTGGGATTATTCCCTTAGCTAGGTGCGTTGGATTTATTAGTATGCAGGGGGTGAATCACCTAGCGACTAGCATGAATATTCCAGATTTTATGTGTGCTGGCTAAGCAAAGACAAGTTCACCGTAGCCACCGACCTTAGCGATGATTCGCCTCGGTAGAGCGATACGTCAATCGAGCCTCTGAAAGTCCAAGCCGGATTCCTGTAGGGACAAGTCTGGATATCCTTTGCTTTTTGTTTGAGGCAAAGCGGGTCGGGACAGTTGCACTTTTGCCGATTGAGTCGGCAGTCCGCTAGAACGGAACGGGGTGTTACATCCTACCCAACTCAGAAAAAGTCTCGTCCTCGAGACTTACTGAGGACAAGCAGTATCTAGGGTTGAGGCAATCCTAGACAAGTCGTTGTACTTGTTCATTTGGATATTCACTTGCACAAGCGTCGAAATCAGCATATCGCTTAGACTGGATCGTGCGTACTTTCGAAGGGCCCCTCTAGCATGAACACGTCAACCAGCTTAGTGATAGCGAAGTCTCAGCACTCGAGTTTCACCTTTTCTTAAGTCTTGGATGGTGCACTAGTTCAAGGCGTCCCTCGAATAGATGCATTCAACCAAACTTAGAGTTAGTAAAAATCGGACAAGCTACTAGCGATACTCTTAAGGGTTCGCACAGGTTGGCACAAAGGCCACTCGCAGCACAACAGCATACAAGCAAGCATATTATTCAAAATACATTTTGAAAGTATTTAGACTTATTGTTGGAACATTCCATCGAGGCATTGAGAGAGAGCGTGCACATAACCCACGAACGAGCTTTCGAAACAGAGATATCGAATCAAAGTCCAAAGGCGTAGAAGCCTGGCTTTGATACCAACATGTCACGCCCCGATCTCCCGCAGGCTAATCGGCCATTCCCGCTAGGCGGGAATCACCCTCGCCAGCGCTCCCGCAGAACGATCGCTTGACCCATCCGAGCGTGATGCCGCACGAGCGTGAACTGCGCCCGTGCAAGGCCGTGATTCATTGGCTGGCGGTAAGAGTTCTAAGCCACAGAGTCGCACAGATTGTTCGAGTGCAACGGAGTCTTGAACGCATAGGCGATCGGTAACAGGTTCACTGAGTCGACAAATATAACGGAAGCATTGAAACACAAGTTAAAGTAAAGCAAGCTCTTTATTGATATAAACAAGTGTTACAGGCGGCGTATAGCCGAGATTACAAGTCGCTCAAGCCTCTCTCTCTGAAACAGTAAAAGCGTGCCAAGTGGCTACAACTGTGGAATGATTGTTCAGGCGATGTTCAAGCGAGTTCGGGCTATGTTCACAACATTATGTCTTGTATATGTGCTTCAGTTCCGGACGCACCGTTGCTTCGGAGTGATCTTCACGCCTAAGCACGCACGTTGGAGGCATCCTGTAAACTCCCTCGACCAGATTTCAGTATTTTAAAATTATTTTTTATAGAATTATTGCAACTTTTTAAAAATTTATTTATTATATATTCTATTGATTGTGCATTTGTTCATTAATTAGGGCATTACACTAGCTGTTAACCCTAAACAAAGTCCATATACCTGCCCTAGACATGTTAGACTATATTTTCTGTATTTTGTGCAACTCCCAGATACTTCGTTTCGTGCCTCGTTTTAGTCGCACAAATATCGTTACAGACGTACATATTTAATTCCTATTTAATTTTCTGCTCTTTACCCATCTCTGTACCCCTAGGGATTTGAGGATCAGTAGGAACCTGTTTTGCCCAAACGAAAATACGATAATGTTCTACACTGAATATACTACAATTAGTGTATTGACACCGTAGAAAAATTATGATCCTAACTGCCTCTAAATAATTAGTGAACACCGTGCGCAGTATTTATTAAATAATAAATACGGTGACCCGTATTACCTAAATGAATCAGACCCTGCCCCTGCCCAGGCTCACCCCCACAGCCCCAGGACAGTTCCCCAACTTTTCCCCTCAATTCTGTGAATTTTAGTAATTTTTAGAACCAGGTGATTTTCCAGACAAATTGCATAATTGCGCAATTTCCCAATTTTTGGACCTTTATGCAAATTGTGAAAAGTTAAGGGTTTTTATGCAAAAATGCATGTGAGGTGGCATAACCTCATTGGCTAGACAATAGGTGGCATGGGACCCACCTAAATATCCAGAAAAATCAGCTCAAAATATCCCAAAAATCGAAATTACCTAATTACCCTTAAATATTTGAACTATTTACAAAACTACCCAACCCTAAATTCCTATATATACTCCCCTTCCCTTCACCCGAACTCCCTACAACCCTCCCTCAGGCCACCGCCCTCCGCCGGACCTCCGCCGGACGCGTCGCCACCCTCTAGCCTCCTCTCCAGCCACCGGACCACCGCCCTAGCCTCCGCCACCCGCCGCCAGCTTCGGCTACACCACCATCACCAACAACAGCAGCATCACCACCCCACCACCCGAACGCCTCGACCGCCACCACCCGCCGCCGTAGTCCACCGCCACCACCCCCATCTACTCTGCCACCCTTGTCACTACCCAATTCTAGAAAATAAGGTATATTTTTTTTATTTTGATAAATAGTGTATTGTATTTAATTATTTATATTTATATTTAATTAGTGCTTGTCTTATTTTTTATTTTGATTGTTTTAGGGTTTTGGCTAGCCTGGACCCATGTCCGACCCTAGTGGACCCCTGTCCGACCTAGCCCACACCCTTGTGAGAATTATTTTGGGGCTTAGATTTATTATTTTATTTTTAGGAGGTTAGTTGGAGAGATTTGGAGCTAGTTTGAGTGCATTTGGAGGCCCGGAACCCAAAACCGAGTGAGTAGGGGCGTTTTGGGAATTTGGTAACTTAGTGGAATCCCTTTAATAGCATTGGCCGGCCTACCTACCCCCCCCCCCAAACCGTGAGCACAGCAGCCTCACTTCCCCCTCTCTTCATTTACTTCTTCTTCTTCACTTCTTCTTCTTCTCCACTTCTTCTTTCTTCTTCCTTCTTCCCCAAGGTGAGTTTTCTTCCACTTTTCTTCTTTCTTTCTTTCATTTCTTCTTCCTTAAGCTAACCCTCACCTTGCATTTTCTCTAACCTAGGTGTGAGAAGCTTAGATCTAGTGTGAGAGCTAGAATTGGTGGCTTGGAGCTTGAGGGAGTTGATTTGGAGGGAATTTGAGACTTTGGCCTTGGGATTCCAACTCCCAAGAGGTAAAACCTAACTTTCCCCTTCCTAATTATTTTTGTGTAGTGTAATTAGTGTTGTAGAACCTTCCTAGACCCTAACCCTACCCGTAGGAGGAAGTTGGAACTAGTTTGGGTGAGTTTAGAGACTTTGACATTAGGTTTTGTGTCGAATTCGGGTGGAATCCGAATTTGGCCCAATTTTGGGTGATGCCCTAGGTTAGATGGACCTAGGTAGACGTTGTCGGGTGTCTAGAGGGTGAGTGCGTGTCTCCGTTCGGACACGGGAAGCCGTGTCGCGGAGAAACGGGCGTTTCGGGCGAAATTGGGGCTTTTCATCGTCGCCAATTCTAAGTGCGTGTGCGTTTCCGCCACGGGCCTAGAATCGACGTGGGAGCGCATTTTCTAGGATCTAGACATCGTGTAGAGCGCGTGGATAAATTTTGGGCCGATTCCGAGTTCGTTTGGTGTGCGTTTCAGGAGGTTTTCCGAGCCGCGCACCACGTGTTCGTCGAAATGACCGAACGGCCATTTCGACTTGGTTTCCTCGTTTCGGCTTTGTGCGCGCGTTGGGTTAGTATCGGGGAGTGTGTGCTAGAGTTTTCGGGCTATATTTTATATATTTTAGGGTATTGGTGAGTGTCGGGGTCGTTGGGCGTGAGTAGGGCGTGTGGTTTGAGTGTTGTGTGCGTGGTTGTGTTTGTTTTGATATGTGTATATATATATATATTTATATATATATGTATGTTTGTTTATGTATATATATTTATATATATATGAGTGTATTTATATCTATGTGCTTGTGTGTATATGTCTATGTGTATATATATATATATATGTGTAAGTGTGCTCGTGTGTATATGTATATATATATATTAATATGTGTGTGTGTGTATATATCTTAGAGTGTGTGTGTATTGATATATATATATATATTAATATGTGTGTTTATATATATATTTGTAGCTATGTATATATATATTTATGTGTGTGTGTGTTTTAGTGTGTGAGTGTGCTAGTGTGTGTGTGTTAGAATGTGTAGTTAAGTGTGTGTATATATATATGTATCTAGTTATATATATATAGATATATATGTATGTATATATATATATAGATAGTGATATATATATATGTATATATATGGGTGTGTGTGTGTGTGTATGTGTGAGATGGAGGGGGGGAGAAAACAGCAAGTAGCAGCAGCGCAGCGGGAACCAGCAGCTGCAGCAGCAGCAGAACCAGCAGCAGCAGCAGTAGCAAGTGCAGCAGCAGCAGAATCAGCAGTAGCAGCAGCATGGGCAGCAGCATCAGCATGTAGGAGCAGCGGCAGCAGCAATATGCAAGGGCAACAGTAGCAGTACGCAGCGCTAGAGCAGCAGCAACATTCGCAGGGAGGTAGTTGGTTTAATAGTTAACTAGATAGACTATATAGATATTAGTATTATAGATAGGTAGTTGGATAAATAGGTAAGAATAGTTATTAGATACTTAGATAGATAGATACCTATATCTATGGATACTAGATAGGTAGATAGGTAGTTTTATCTATCTAGGAGATAGATATCTATATATCTATAGTTAGTTATATACATATAGATATCTTGATAGGTAATATATATATATATATGTTATGATTAGGTAAGGTAATGGGTAATCGGGTAAATGTGTGTGGATATCTAAATACATAGGTATATACATACTTAGATGTATATATATATGGTAGATATATATATTACCTAGCCTAGATTAATAACTAGGTATATAATTAATAGCTAGACAGCTAGTTAGAGGGCCTTAGGGCGAAACTTCAATACCTTGAGATACCGAGGTATCTCGATACCTTGAGATATTCAAGGTATTGAGTTTTGAGCGGGGTATTTGAGCATTAGCCTAGGAAATGCTTTGGAGTGATTTTTATATGTTTATATATATATAATTACGCGTGCTAGCATAGGTTTTAGCGGGTTTAGGCGGGGTGCGTGGCCTAGGGCGAGGTATCGGATACCGAGGGTATCCCGGTATCTCGATTAGGCGAGTTTGTGAGTTTAGTAGCTTAATGAGCTCGGTTTGACCTAGAATTTCAGGGGCACCCTAGTTTGACCTAGCTTTGACCATAATTGTCCCCGTTGACCGTAAAAGTCAACGTTTGACCTAGTTTTGACCTAGAGTTGACTTTTTGGACCCCGTGTTGACTTTTTGACCCGAATTTCACCGGTTTGACCCGTTCGACCTAGAATAGCCCTAGAAGCCTGTTTTTAATTATTTTATATCAGTTTAAATGCTTAGAACCCTGTTTAATCCTTGTTTTTCGCATTAGGTCCCTGCGACACCGGTCCGGACCTCGATCCTCATCAGTTGCTCAGGACATCAGGCGAGTACCTACCTCTGATAGTTTCCATTTCATGATAGCGTTTATATCACTTGTTCTAGAACTGTAATACTTGATTCTGACACATTATTACACGAGCTGGTACTAGTGGATCCCGTCATGAGGTGCTATCCCCCTTACCGTGTTCAGCGGGTACTCTATCACGTGTATTTCATCATGTGCTTCGGGTATTGATTATCATGTGCTATCATGTGCTTCTTGTGCTCTCGCCTTCGTGTGCGCGAGCTATTATCATGTACGTAGCGTGTTGTGGTTGGATCCAATGGTATTAGTGGGGGAGGGGAGTAGTGAGTTGGTTATGTGATCAAAGCCAAACAGTATTCATGTGTATGTCGGTTATGCAACTCACGCATAACGGAGTTATCTTAGTGTTTTTCATGTGCAACCTAAGCCGATCACATAACGAACTTGTGCTCAAGGCACTTAGCTGGTATTCATGTTTCTCACCTGCAGTTACTCTTCCACTACTTGTATTGTTCTCCAGTTTATATTACAGCTATTTATTGTGCTCCAGCATATATTTATTTCCTGTGCATCTTGATTACTTTTCTATTGTTCGTCATATACACCTTACCATGCATTTGGAGTTGCTTTCAGAGTTATGTACTTCGCTCCAGTCCTGACTGGGCATATTTTTTTCCAGAGGATCCTGAGGACTATTGCCCTACGTTCTACGGGCCTGGTGTTGACGACTGTTGTGACCCCGAGGAGGAGTGCGCCGAGGAGACGCCTATAGCACCCTAGTTAGCTAGGTGGGTTTCCTGGGTTTTTCCAGTGGTTGTATTTTGGATGACTGTACTTATTCTTTTGATGCTGTGATGTTGTAGCTTTTAGACCTGGACTGTATTATTTTGGATTGTCTTGCCCTCTTGGTTCTGGTTTTCTTTGTTTATATCATATCTTGCTTATTTCTTCCCCTAGATTTTGTGATTGAGATTCATATATATATTGCGTGGTTGCCCTCCTTCGGGAGAAGATTATTTGATATATATATTGCGTGGTTTTGCCCTCCTTTTGGAGAGGTCATGCCGGATTTTTCAGTGAGATCTAGATAGTTGGTTGACCTAGAACGGACCTTTACAGCGTTCTACCGCCGATTCTGCGGCGTAGGCTGGACGTACCCACGGCTCATGCCCGATTTTCGGGTGCGGGTCGTGACAACCCTCCCCTCTATCGAACAACCACCGCCACACCTCCCCCCACGACACCCTCCGCCACCGGCAGCTCCCCCGCAACCCTCCACCGCCTCACTCTGCCCATCTCTCCCGAGCCACTCCGACCGTCCCCCACCGCCACTCCGGTCACTCCCAACCTCCGCCACCACCACCAGGGCCTTCGCCTCCCTCCCCTCCGTCCACCCATCCGCCTGCACCGCCCCCTCCGCCACCCCGCTGGCCGCAGTAGCCCCCGCAGCTGCTGCTGCTGCTGCAGCCGCCGCCGTAGCCTCGCCGGAGCTCCACCGGCGACGACGCGGGCCCCCCCTAACGTGGCAGGTGACTCATCTCTCTCTCTCTCTACGTATTTAAATACGTATAGGTATATGTATGTATATATATATATATATATATGTATATATATATATATATTAACATATATATGTATTTATAATATATAATATATATTACTGTATAAATACAGTATATATATGTATTATTGTTATTATTATTATTATTATATGTATATATCTATGTATATATATGTATATATATATATATATATATATATATATATATATATATATATATATATATATGTATATATATGTATTCAATATATATATGTTATCATATATATATATATATATTATTATTATTATTATTATTATTAATATTACTATATATAATAAATACAGTATATATATATTTGTATATTTTGTTCATTATTATATATATATAAATATATATATGTGTATATATATATATATGTAAATATACATATGTATTTTCTTTTTCTTATATATATATATATATATATATATATATATATATATATATATATATATATATATATATATATATATATATATTATGTGTGGTATAATTTTATGCATATATATTATATATGTATATATACATATGTAAGCTTTTCATTCTTTTAATTCATTCCTGCATTTTTCTTTATTATATATATATATATATATATATATATATATATATATATATATATATATATATATATATATATATATATATATATATATATATATCTATGTATATATGAATTACCTATATAAATATATATTTTGTACATAAATATATGTAGATATATACTTATATATATCTATATATATATAATACTCTATATAATTATATATATAATATATAATTATATATATTATATAATACTGAATATACAGTATTTATATACGTATTTCCAATTCCTGCACTATCTTTTTCTTTATTATATATATATATATATATATATATATATATGTATATTACCTACATATAATATATACTATAAATATAGTACTGAATAATACAGTACATATATATATATATATATATATATATTTATTTACTTTCTGCACTGTCTTTTTCATTTATTTACTATATATATCAGTGGATATACCCTGCTAAATATTATATTATTTTAAATATCAGGGGTTACACCCTGCTAATATTATATTACTATATATATATCAGTGGTTATATATACCCTGCTACTATTATATTGCTGGATAATACAGCCTATATATATATATATATTTATATTACCTGCATTTTTCTTTCTTTATTGTATATGCTATATAAATATATATACTACTATATATATACTACTATATATATATACTATATATGTATATATATATAATCTATATGTATATCCTATATATTATAAGTATATTATATTATACCATGATATTCATAAACCCTGTATGTTTTAACAGAACCCAACTCCAGCATAGCCAGCGACCCCCTGTCACAAGCAACCTCAAACTTGACTGTGAAATCAAGTTTTCAACACAATCAGGGAGTAGGCAAGTATACCTTGCCAAGTTTACTGTTTAATTGCAAATATTGTTATATGCTCTTGTTTCTGAATTTCATATAACTATGAGTACCTGAGACTGCCTCGGGTATAGTCAACTGATACGTTGACATTTAATTTAATTAACTTAGTCTTACAGACTCACCAACAATTGTGAGGGTATCCTAATATCTTCTTAGACCCTATTACGGGTACACGCAACAAGGTTGTACTTTATTTTGGGATGCAAGTTTGCGTAGTTGATTAGCTACCAGTACGTACGACGTGCATCACGGCTTAGAACAAAATTAGGAAGGTCACGAATTGGCATTAGTTACATTGGGCGGGGAGAACGACTAAAAGACGTATGGGACACCCACCTCTTTATCATGTGGCCGCACTCGACGGAGTGATACGGTTGTTATATATATATTCATGTGACCATACTCATCGTAGATGGAAAATTGTATAGTGCCCTTGAACAGGAGCATATGTGGCATATACTACCCAGTCACTACGGATTGGTGAATTACGTCAGCATATGTCTAGCCACACATTTTCCATACGTACTAGGTTATCTCAAATTGCATTCACTTAGCTGGTTAGCACCCTGTATTTATTTATTCAGTATTTACATACATGGTATATTATTTTTCTGTATCTTGTTACGTCCCTCTAAGGACCTGGTTCCCTGCCAGGTTTAGCTGAGACACTCTACCCCACAGTACCTGGACCTGGACAGCAGACTGGATATGCCCTGAGAAGGAGTTAGAGGAGATGCCATCAGAGTCTGCCTGAGTACATCTGGAGTTGGAGCTATATATATTTAGAGGACGATGTGCTAGTTTATCCTACTTCACTTTTGCTTATCTTTTGTAGTGGGTTTGTTCCCACCTGACTTTATCTGATTTGTGTATGACATTTCAGACTCAGCATCTATATATTCAGCACATATTTCCTGATATTTCTGTGGATGAGATTAGATTTACCTGTATTAGACTTGTAGTATTTTTGGACAGCGTAGCATGTTACTTTGGGTCCATTAAATTGGGTAAACCCTTAGTGACATGTCAGCTGGCCAATGCCACGTGGCCTAGTTCCGTATATTTTTTGGACTGGGGCATGACACGGTTTTAGTGGTGGCCCATGCAGGTCCAGTTAATTGTTAGAAGCATGATATCATGTTTAGCAAACCTGCTATAGGATAGGAATACTAGGTCTCATCCACACTAACTTCATCCATAAATTTTTGCATCCTGCTTGATTATCATTTATTATTTCCTTCGTACTATTCTAAATTATTCTATTTTCTTCAGAAATATGGACATACCCGGGAAACCTGCGAATAATGGGGCTGACCAAGCAACAGACCCTTCGCCAAGTGTCCAAGGAACCCCGTACAATCACCAGAACACTAGCCAGGAGACAACACCAACACCGCAGGTGGAGACACCTTTGCCTTTACCTCCAGCCCTTGCAGCCCTGATGCCACAATTTGAGGGACAGCCTCAAATGTTTCAGTTTCTTCAAGCCATGTTACAACAAACTGAAGCCCTGAGACAGGCTCAGTGGCAACAAACAGAAGCCCTGAGACAGAGCTTGATGACAGCTCTGGAGAGGACAGCTACCCCAGCACCAGCACCTGCCCAACCAGCTGGCACTGTCCAAGGCTTTCGCCGGATGAACCCAAGAACCTTTAAGGGCAGCGAAACTCCGGAAGAGATCTCAGACTGGATCTCCAACACGGAAATGCTGCTAGAAGGTTCACAGCTTTACCCCGACCTATGGATGACTGCAGTGAGGGCCCAACTAAAAGGCAACGCCCATCACTGGTAGAACTCCATCGAGCACAGCATCGGCAGAAACCATACTTGGGAACAATTTCTGGAATACTTCAATGCAAAATACTTTCCAGCCACGGTCAGAGATGATCTGTACTCCCAGTTCCTGCATTTGGAACAAGGAAATATGACCGTCGACGCCTACGACGCGGAATTCAGTCGACTAAGTCAATTCGGTGCCATCCTGATACCAAACAAGCTGGAGAAGGCCCTAAAATTCCATAACGGCCTTACCCTCGAGCTCCAAGGATATACTACGGCACAGTCTAGGATTTTCTACGAGGAAGTTCTTTTAGAGGCAAGGATACAAGAAGCCATTGGCCGAGAAGCACGATGCTCAAATCCAACCATATCAACCAGAGACCAGACCAGAGCAGAAAGACCAATCTGTCACCCGGGAAATCAGGCACAACACAAGACGGGGCCATATCAATACAAGGAACTTCCGACTTGTCACTATTGTGGCAGGAAAGGACACTATGCCAAAAACTGCCGAAGAAAGTATAGACTATGCCTGATATGTGGAGACAATCAACATAAGGCCAGAGACTGCCCACAACACAGAGAAGCATTACTCCAGAATGGGCAAGGACCAGCAGCACCAGCCCAGGGAATGCAACCTCCTACTAGAGGTCAGCATCTCCTAGCAGCTGGAAGATTTCAGAGGGGACCACCCTTGGCCACTCAAGGAACGCAGTACTACCTAGCCAGACAACAAACCAAAAGACAAAGGCACGAGCAGGCCTTTGCACTAGCTGCAGTTGCAGAAGAACCGAAAGGTAAAACTATTTCAGGTACCCTTATAATTGCAATAATACCTGTAAACCGCATTATTTGATTCTAGCACTACACTGTCATCACATCTAGTAGTTTCGTAGCCATGCAAATAGCCACTTTTACATGAGAAGGCCTTGTTCCAGTTACCAACATTACTAAAGCATGCTAGTAGTCATGTATAGTAGAATAATAAGGACGCAATTCTTGATACTTCCAATACCAAACTTCGACGTTGTCTTAGGCATGGACTAATTAAAGCCAGTACAAATGCTATACTAGACTACGGGAAGAGAAGCGTCATCTTTAGACCACCAGGTTACCCATTCAGAAATAGATAGTACCTAAGATAGCCAATCATAGTAGATCACCCCAGTTACCTGATGACCTATAGTATCCAACCTAAATTATGTTCCACCCTTAGATAATGATCAGGACTAAGCAAAAACAGATAGGTAGATTGCTAGACATTACTTGCTAGGCTCAATCATATGAAGGTAGTAGTAGCTGAGTACTGCAGGTAGTTTCCAAATTAGATTTAACTTATTAGGGTAGTCAGTAACTTCTAGTCTCATGTGTTCACCATCGATAAATAGATTAGTTATAACTACTATTGGGAATAGAGCAATTAGATTGAAAGAGAAAGGGTAGGCAGATGTTAGCCTTGAGAAAAACATCATGAACTGCCAATATTATACGACCTGTTAAACCTGGTGATACCCATAAAAATTTGGATAAAGGGTACACATAAGGTAAATAGGAGGACATGTGTTCTCACCTATCCGAGGAGCTATCAGACTTGGAAGAAGAGAAAAACTAAGCTCGAGGTACATCGGACCCTTCGATGTGTTGGAACTCATCAGAGAAGTTGCATACAAATTAACAAGTACCTCAGACATTGGAAAGTACATGACGTCTTCTATGTATCCCAGCTACGGATATACTCTCCGGATCCAAGTCATGTGCTGGACCTTTTAAGGCACCATAGAAATCCTAGATCGTAGCGAGACGATGTTGCGAGGCCAGACTATTCCTTTAGTTCATATTGCATAAAAACAGCATGCACCAGGCAAATCAACCTGGGAACGGGAAGAGGATATTCGATAATGTTTCCCCCATCTATTTCCAGACCAGGGTATGTCCAAATATTTCAAATTCAATCTTCAATAATTATTTTATGTCCTAAATCAATCTTTCATTCTCATTATATGTTTGTTTTTATTTCGAGGACGAAATATTCTAAGGAGGGTAGATTGTAAACTCCCTCGACCAGATTTCAGTATTTTAAAATTATTTTTTATAGAATTATTGCAACTTTTTAAAAATTTATTTATTATATATTCTATTGATTGTGCATTTGTTCATTAATTAGGGCATTACACTAGCTGTTAACCCTAAACAAAGTCCATATACCTGCCCTAGACATGTTAGACTATATTTTCTATATTTTGTGCAACTCCCAGATACTTCGTTTCGTGCCTCGTTTTAGTCGCACAAATATCGTTACAGACGTACATATTTAATTCCTATTTAATTTTCTGCTCTTTATCCATCTCTGTACCCCTAGGGATTTGAGGACCAGTAGGCACCTGTTTTGCCCAAACGAAAATACGATAATATTCTACACTGAATATACTACAATTAGTGTATTGACACCGTAGAAAAATTATGACCCTAACTGCCTCTAAATAATTAGTGAACACCGTGCGCAGTATTTATTAAATAATAAATACGGTGACCCGTATTACCTAAAAGAATCAGACCCTGCCCCTGCCCAGGCTCACCCCCACAGCCCCAGGACAGTTCCCCAACTTTTCCCCTCAATTCTGTGAATTTTAGTAATTTTTAGAACCAGGTGATTTTCCAGACAAATTGCATAATTGTGCAATTTCCTAATTTTTGGACCTTTATGCAAATTATGAAAAGTCAAGGGTTTTTATGTAAAAATGCATGTGAGGTGGCATAACCTCATTGGCTAGACAATAGGTGGCATGGTACCCACCTAAATATCCAGAAAAATCAGCTCAAAATATCCCAAAAATCGAAATTACCTAATTACCCTTAAACATTTGAACTATTTACAAAACTACCCAACCCTAAATTCCTATATATACTCCCCTCCCCCTTCACCCGAACTCCCCACAACCCTCCCTCAGGCCACCGCCCTCCGCCGGACCTCCGCCAGACGCGTCGCCACCCTCTGGCCTCCTCTCCAGCCACCGGACCACCGCCCTAGCCTCCGCCACCCGCCGCCAGCTTCGGCTACACCACCATCACCAACAACAGCAGCATCACCACCCCACCACCCGAACGCCTCGACCGCTACCACCCGCCGCCGTAGTCCACCGCCACCACCCCCATCTACTCCGCCACCCTCCCCTCTATCGAACAACCACCGCCACACCCCCCCACGACACCCTCCGCCACCGGCAGCTCCCCCGCAACCCTCCACCGCCTCACTCTGCCCATCTCTCCCGAGCCACTCCGACCGTCCCCCACCGCCACTCCGGTCACTCCCAACCTCCGCCACCACCACCAGGGCCTTCGCCTCCCTCCCCTCCGTCCACCCATCCGCCTGCACCGCCCCCTCCGCCACCCCGCTGGCCGCAGTAACCCCTGCAGCTGCTGCTGCTGCTGACTGTGCAGCTGCTGCTGCAGCTGCAGCCGCCGCCGCCGTAGCCTCGCCGGAGCTCCACCGGCGACGACGCGCCCCCCCCTGACGTGGTAGGTGACTCATCTCTTGTCACGCCCCAGTCCCAAAATACCGTGGGACCAGACACGTGGCAATGGCCAGCAGTACGCACCGATGGACCAACTCAATATAATGGATCCATCAGGGCATACTTAAGCTGTAAAACAAGTCTACGACAATCATGGTACAACTAATCTCATCCACACAAGATATAAAATATGATCCACAGAATAATAAAGAATGTAAATCATCATCTAGTCTCACCAAGTACTTCGGGGAACAACCCGATAAATATCTAGTACAATGGTTCATCTGACCAGAATATAAAAGACTGAAATAAATAATAAAAGCTGAGCATGAACATGGATGCTCAAGAGAAGTCTTCAGCTAAGACATCGTCCTCGGATGGTGGTACAGCTCCTGGATCAGCTCCTGCTCCGGTCCCGTAAACCTCGTCTGCAAAATCTGGGGACAAAAATCCGGATCCAGGTCCTCAGGGGACATAGCAAGGTACAAGAAAGCTCATGCCAATAAATACAGATAAGCAGTGCAGCAAATAAATAACTAAATGAACAATGGGGGTAAATATGTAACCATCTAAGTGTAAATGCAAGTGAGAGCAGCACTAGTCTCAGGCTGAGCCACTACAAGCTCTGTGTCGGGGAGCCGGTAGCGGTAATAACCGGTAGTGGGTCTAGCTCTGCTACGAGAGTCTACGACCTCTCAATAATAGAAGATATATATATGTAAACAGCCTGTAGCCTGTGTGTCTCTCCCCACCCAATGTAACCACGCATATCATGACCATAACGTCTCATGCCCATGTCAAGCGCGATCATAGCTAAATGCAACAAGTCATAAAGTATCTAAGAATATAATGTCCATGTCCTGTATCCTATACAGAATCACCACCAATATCTCGGGAAAATCCTGTCTCATGAATAGTGTCAAGTGTCCTGGGTCATAGGGTACTTGATAAGACAAGTACGGGAATAAAGTGTCACGGATGTCCATCTCTAGATGACCGTACCCAACACTGCGTACAGTGTCGGCACCCGACTGATAATCGGACGCTAAGTACGTCACACGGTCCTAGGTTGAGCATGTACGGTAGTATATATAAAACAAGGAAAATAGATAACTAAGCTGCAGAGTTTGGCAAGGTACACTTGCCTGGGGTCCTGGATCCAACAACTGTCCCTGGATCAGTGGGTCCGGTGGGTACTCCTCCAAAAGCTGTAATAAACATCACCAACAGTCTCAGAAGATATCAAATAGCTAGAAACGCCTGTCCTTAAGTCCAATTCGGACACAGGGGCAAAAAGGTCATTTCCGGACCAAAGCGGGTCCACATGTGGGCCACTTTGCACCGGAAAGCGTGTCAGGGTCAAAGGTCTCCAAATTGCTCAAACTCAGTGTCTACAAGTCAGAAACGATGATACGAACCCAACGGAACTTCCGGAATTGGATTCCGATGAGCCGATCACAAAATCACCTGTCAAGTGGAGCCGGTGGGGCCCACGATACGTGATTTTGTCAACGTTCTCAGAATCGAACCAAACTTGGCTCACAGGACCAACGTATTGCTACGGATCCGATGGCGCAAGTTTTGTCTCGATCCGACGTGTGTACACGAAGTTACAGCATGTTCCAGAAAGGACGGATACGGGGTGTCGTCGGCGGATACGCGTTGATTCCGGGGTGCACGCACCTCCGAATCGACTTCTGCGAAATCTCACACGACCGTATCAACGTCGCGCACAGTTCGGTAAAGACCGCGTGCGACCAAGTCATCCCGATTGGCGGGGCGACTCAGTTCCGGGGTGAAACAGGGCGTTGTTTTTCCTGTTTTTGGATCGCGGTGTGCGATCACCACAGGACGCGATGCACCGAGCGAGTTGCACGGGCACCGAGAGGGTTATACAGGCTACGCATAGCAACTGACGGAAACTAAAACGGAGTTACGGGTTGAGGGAAAACGATACCTGAACAGGACTCCGTGAACGCTGAAGTTCACGTGTCCGAGAGTCCAATTCCTCAATATTAAGCTGAAGCTTCGCTACGGTCTTATTAGCCTGTTCATCTTCTATTCCTTTGCTCTTAATAATACCAGCGTAGTCGCTCTTCATTTTTTTTTTTCTAAGCTGGTGCCATACAAAATCTTCTCTTTCTTTTCTTTTTTTCTTTTTCTGCCAACAAGGCAGAAACCTCAGCCTGTGTCTTCGAACTGAGCTTCTTATAAGAAGCCTTCAGTTTGTCATTCTCCATAAACCCTGGCTCCGGTCCCAGTGGCTGCCTCTTTGTGCTGATGACCTCACCACGAGCCTTTGCCTCCGCCTTCAGTTTCTTATTTCCCCTTCCAGAGTCAACCTATGCTGCTCTCCTTTTCAAGATTAGCCAATTAGGGTCATATATACATGACGATGGAAAGCTTGAAGAATTGGCACTTTAATTTCCAAGGGAATGCTAACATCGTCCTCTTCTCAATCTCATATTGTTCTTTATGTGCAAACCCCTTGGCTTCAAGTTGCTTGTCAAGCAAACCAATAGTTTATGTGATGGAAGAAAATAGGTTGCCTCCGGTTCCAAGATTAAACCTGTCGTATGAATCGAATCTCTTACTATCTGGTACCAGCCTGACAAGTGCCTATTATTGGTTTGGATGCCATGTGTGAGTAAAGACACCCACGCTTGCAGAGGAGTTGGTACTGCTTTAAATGTAGGTAAGGAAAATCCAGAAACATCCCCAAATGTTCCCATAGCCAAAGGAATTATTCAACTGGAGACATCCTTCAAACGACCACGCTCTGGCCTAGAATTCTGGCAGCTCCTCTAGGAACTCAGGAGGGAAGATGTCTGGCCATGTCCTACCTTGACGAAGGTCGGTCCCAATCTGGTGAAGATATTATTCTCTCACCATCGCGTCTTCCTCCAGCAGCGGAGAAGCCATGGAAGGTGCCTCTTCCGCGCATTGGCGATCCTGGACTCGACCCGATGGTAGAGGGAGGCAATCTGGATGAGCAGCGACTCCCATCGCAACCGGGACTCCCCACGCACCCTTCGCTTCTCCTTGCAGAACCATCGCTACTCCTCGTGGAGCCACCTCTGCTACTATCTCTCCCAGAAAGAGAAAGAGGAGGAGCAAGCAAAGATGGAGGATTTGGGAGGGGAAATCTAGGGTTAGGGTTTGGGATGACGGCTGCTGTTAGAGTTAGGTTAGGTTTTCTTAGGGAAAATAAATTATAAGGAAAAGGAAAGGAAGAGGTGTTTATATACATGTAGGATTTTGGTTTGGGTTGACCTAGGAATTAGAGCTTGGTCCACTTTTCTAGAAATTGGCCTTGGGCTCATATGGAAATGTTGGGGAGGGCTAGAATTTGCATTAATTGATGCAAAGATAGATTTAAATAACGGATTTAATTAGGTTTAATTACACAATAGTTTCTAGGATTTTAAAGCTGTTTCTGGAGTCCAATAAATTCACAAAAAATTACCCTATGTCCGGTTTTCCATTTTACACCATAAAATATTATTTCTATAATATTTTAATATTAATTGATAACATTTAAAAATCTTTTATTCACAAAATCCCGTAGTTTTATTTCTAGAAAATACAGACAAATTGGAAAAATATATTTTAACGTTTTTTAGAAAAATTAGGGTGTTTACATCTCTCTCTCTCTCTCTACGTATTTAAATACGTATAGGTTATATGTATATATATATATATATATTAACATATATATGTATTTATAATATATAATATATATTACTGTATAAATACAGTATATATATGTATTATTGTTATTATTATTATTATATGTATATATCTATGTATATATATATATATATATATATATATATATATATATATATATATATATATATATATATATATATATATATATATATATATATATATGTATGTATGTATATATATGTATTCAATATATATATGTTATCATATAATATATATATATATATATTATTATTATTATTATTATTATTATTAATATTACTATATATAATAAATACAGTATATATATATTTGTATATTTTGTTCATTATTATATATATATAAATATATATATGTGTATATATATATATATATGTAAATATACATATGTATTTTCTTTTTCTTATATATATATATATATATATATATATATATATATATATATATCTATATATATATATATATATTATGTGTGGTATAATTTTATGCATATATATTATATATGTATATATACATATGTATGCTTTTCATTCTTTTAATTCATTCCTGCATTTTCTTTATTATATATATATATATATATATATATATATATATATATATATATATATATATATATATATGAATTACCTATATAAATATATATTATGTATATAAATATATGTAGATATATACTTATATATATCTATATATATATAATACTCTATATAATTATATATATATTATATAATTATATATATTATATAATACTGAATATACAGTATTTATATACGTATTTCCAATTCCTGCACTATCTTTTTCTTTATTATATATATATATATATATATATATATATATATATATATATATATATATATAATAAAGAAAAAGATAGTGCAGGAATTGGAAATACGTATATAAATACTGTATATTCAGTATTATATAATATATATAATTATATAATATATATATAATTATATAGAGTATTATATATATATAGATATATATAAGTATATATCTACATATATTTATATACATAATATATATTTATATAGGTAATTCATATATACATAGATATATATATATATATATATATATATATATATATATATATATATATATATATATATATATATATATATATATATGTATATATATATATATCTATATATGTATATTACCTACATATAATATATACTATAAATATAGTACTGAATAATACAGTACATATATATATATTTATTTACTTTCTGCACTGTCTTTTTCATTTATTTACTATATATATCAGTGGATATACCCTGCTAAATATTATATTATTATAAATATCAGGGGTTACACCTTGCTAATATTATATTACTATATATATATATCAGTGGTTATATATACCCTACTACTATTATATTGCTGGATAATACAGCCTATATATATATATATATTTACATTACCTGCATTTTTCTTTCTTTATTGTATATGCTATATAAATATATATACTACTATATATACTACTATATATATATACTATATATGTATATATATATAATCTATATGTATATCCTATATATTATAAGTATATTATATTATACCATGATATTCACAAACCCTGTATGTTTTAACAGAACCCAACTCCAGCATAGCCAGCGACCCCCTGTCACAAGCAACCTCAAACTTGACTGTGAAATCAAGTTTTCAACACAATTAGGGAGTAGGCAAGTATACCTTGCCAAGTTTACTGTTTAATTACAAATATTGTTATATGCTCTTGTTTCTGAATTTCATATAACTATGAGTACCTGAGACTGCCTCGGGTACAGTCAACTGATACGTTGACATTTAATTTAATTAACTTAGTCTTACAGACTCACCAATAATTGTGAGGGTATCCTAATATCTTCTTAGACCCTATCACGGGTACACGCAACAAGGTTGCACTTCATTTTGGGATGCAAGTTTGCGTAGTTGATTAGCTACCAGTACGTACGACGTGCATCACGGCTTAGAACAAAATTAGGAAGGTCACGACTTGGCATTAGTTACATTGGGCGGGGAGAACGACTAAAAGACGTATGGGACACCCACCTCTTTATCATGTGGCCGCACTCGACGGAGTGATACGGTTGTTATATATATATTCATGTGACCATACTCATCGTAGATGGAAAATTATATAGTGCCCTTGAACGGGGGCATATGTGGCATATACTAGCCAGTCACTACGGATTGGTGAATTACGTCAGCATATGTCTAGCCACACATTTCCCATACGTACTAGGTTGTCTCAAATTGCATTCACTTAGCTGGTTAGCACCCTGTATTTATTTATTCAGTATTTACATACATGGCATGTTATTTTTCTGTATCTTGTTACGTCCCTCTGAGGACCTGGTTCCCTGCCAGGTTTAGCGGAGACACTCTACCCCACAGTACCTGGACCTGGACAGCAGACTGGATATGCCCTGAGAAGGAGTTAGAGGAGATGCCATTAGAGTCTGCCTGAGTACATCTGGAGTTGGAGCTATATATATTTAGAGGACGATGTGCCAGTTTATCCTACTTTACTTTTGCTTATCTTTTGTAGTGGGTTTGTTCCCACCTGACTTTATCTGATTTGTGTATGACATTTCAGACTCAGCATCTATTTATTCAGCACATATTTTCTGATATTTCTGTGGATGAGATTAGATTTACCTGTATTAGACTTGTAGTATTTTAGGACAGCGTAGCATGTTACTTTGGGTCCATTAAATTGGGTAAACCCTTAGTGACATGTCAGCTGGCCAATGTCACGTGGCCTAGTTTCGTATATTTTTGGGACTGGGGCGTGACACGGTTTTAGTGGTGGCCCATGCAGGTCCAGTTAATTGCTAGAAGCATGATATCATGTTTAGCAAACCTGCTATAGGATAGGAATACTAGGTCTCATCCACACTAACTTCATCCATAAATTTTTGCATCCTGCTTGATTATCATTTATTATTTTCTTCGTACTTTTCTAAATTATTCTATTTTCTTCAGAAATATGGACATACCCGGGAAACCTGCGAATAATGGGGCTGACCAAGCAACAGACCCTTCGCCAAGTGTCCAAGGAACCCCGTACAATCACCAGAACACTAGCTAGGAGACAACACCAACACCGCAGGCGGAGACACCTTTGCCTTTACCTCCAGCCTTTGCAGTCCTGATGCCACAATTTGAGGGACAGCCTCAAATGTTTCAGTTTCTTCAAGCCATGTTACAACAAACTGAAGCCCTGAGACAGGCTCAGTGGCAACAAACAGAAGCCCTGAGACAGAGCTTGATGACAGCTCTGGAGAGGACAGCTACCCCAGCACCAGCACCTGCCCAACCAGCTGGCACTGTCCAAGGCTTTCGCCGGATGAACCCAAGAACCTTTAAGGGCAGCGAAACTCCGGAAGAGATCTCAGACTGGATCTCCAACATGGAAATGCTGCTAGAAGGTTCACAGCTTCACCCCGACCTATGGATGACTGCAGTGAGGGCCCAACTAAAAGGCAACGCCCATCACTGGTGGAACTCCATCGAGCGCAGTATCGGCAGAAACCATACTTCGGAACAATTTCTGGAATACTTCAATGCAAAATACTTTCCAGCCACGGTCAGAGATGATCTGTACTCCCAGTTCCTGCATTTGGAACAAGGAAATATGACCGTCGACGCCTACGACGCAAAATTCAGTCGACTAAGTCAATTCGGTGCCATCCTGATACCAAACAAGCTGGAGAAGGTCCTGAAATTCCATAACGGCCTTACCCTCGAGCTCCAAGGATATACTACGGCACAGTCTAGGATTTCCTACGAGGAAGTTCTTTCAGAGGCAAGGATACAAGAAGCCATTGGCCGAGAAGCACGATGCTCAAATCCAACCATATCAACCAGAGACCAGACCGGAGCAGGAAGACCAATCTATCACCCGGGAAATCAGGCACAACATAAGACGGGGCCATATCAATACAAGGAACTTCCGACTTGTCACTATTGTGGCAGGAAAGGACACTATGCCAAAAACTGCCGAAGAAAGTATAGACTATGCCTGATATGTGGAGACAATCAACATAAGGCCAGAGACTGCCCACAACACAGAGAAGCAGCACTCCAGAATGGACAAGGACCAGCAGCACCAGCCCAGGGAATGCAACCTCCTACTAGAGGTCAGCATCTCCTAGCAGCTGGAAGATTTCAGAGGGGACCACCCTTGGCCACTCAAGGAACGCAGTACTACCTAGACAGACAACAAACCAAAAGACAAAGGCACGAGCAGGCCTTTGCACTAGCTGCAGTTGTAGAAGAACCAGAAGGTAAAACCATTTCAGTTACCCTTATAATTGTAATAATACCTGTAAACCGCATTATTTGATTCTAGCACTACACTGTCATCACATCTAGTAGTTTCGTAGCCATGCAAATAGCCACTTTTATATGAGAAGGCCTTGTTCCAGTTACCAACATTACTAAAGCATGCTAGTAGTCATGTATAGTAGAATAATAAGGACGCAATTCTTGATACTTCCAATACCAAACTTCGACGTTGTCTTAGGCATGGACTAATTAAAGCCAGTACAAATGCTATACTAGACTACGGGAAGAGAAGCGTCATCTTTAGACCACCAGGTTACCCATTCAGAAATAGATAGTACCTAAGATAGCCAATCATAGTAGATCACCCAGTTACCTGATGACCTATAGTATCCACCCTAAATTATGTTGCACAGATTGTCCGAGTGCAACAGAGTCTTGAACGCATAGGCGATCGGTAACAGGTTCACTGAGTCGACAAATATAACGGAAGCATTGAAACACAAGTTGAAGTAAAGCAAGCTCTTTATTGATATAAACAAGTGTTACAGGCGGCGTATAGCCGAGATTACAAGTCTCTCAAGCCTCTCTCTCTGAAACAGTAAAAGCGTGCCAAGTGGCTACAACTGTGGAATGATTGTTCAGGCGATGTTCAGGCAAGTTCAGGCTATGTTCACAACATTATGTCTTGTATATGTGCTTCAGTTCCGGACGCACCGTTGCTTCGGAGTGATCTTCACGCCTAAGCACGCACGTTGGAGGCATCCGCACCGAACGAGGTTCTCCCTCACCCTGCACACAAACTGGTGGATTATCAGTACATTGAATGCACTGGTGGGGAAGCTACTCGCCCGCTCGACAAATCCAAACACGTAATACAGGTTCCGTGCACAACTATTAAGTTGTCTTTCTAGTTGCCTTAGGATCAGTTTCATGCAAACATTGAATAGCCTAACGTGTCGGGCAGTGCGCCGTGCGATGTTTGAGGAAACACGGCGAGACTTACCAACTTACCATCTCCTTCCCTGTCCAAGGCAAACATTGAAGCAACATGGTTAATTCAAGCACGGCAAGTATAAGCATTCAGGAGGCATAGCATATGCAAACATGCTGGTCGTTTTAACATGATCGTTCAGGTGTTCAGTTGTTCTTGATGCGATGCAATGACTCACACGCGGATAGCCGCTAAGCGAGGATGACTTATCTATATGAACATAAGTCGCTGGCGTAGCCATTATGGACGGGTTATGGTCTCAGGACTAAGAATGATATGCAACGCAGGTGGCGAGCCTCGCTACATAACACTCCGTCCGTGACTAACGGCCATACAAACTCTTTCGCCCGGATCGGATCGGTCCCAGTGCCCCGGTGACCGTCCGCGGAAGCCAAAAATCCTTGTGTACAGGTTGTCCGCGACATGCAGGTCAGGGTCTATCCAAATCCAAATCTTGACATGATAATCATGGAACACAAACAAACTTATTCTGAACGAGCACATTGCTCCACGAGCTGGGATTTAATCAGTACAAACACGATCCTCGTTCAGATGCACACTTGCCATGATTATCATTCAAGTATAATTCACATTCCATATCCATTCTTGCTTGATGCAATCCCCTGGTTCGGGGATTTGCCTTGGGTGACCTAACAGTCCCGGATACTTGCAGGTTCAAATGCACAGAAGGACTATTTGATAGTCTCCTGGCTAACAAGAATGTATGCACATACAATCACATTAAATATTCGAAAGCAGGCAAGCACGCGTTCTAAGGAACATAAGCAGACACGGTTGCTCGGACCCGAAGGTAAGCCGAGAGACGAAATCGTTAGGGGACTTAGCATGCGAGGGTCTGAATACAAGCAGTATTTCAATTTCCATGTTCTAGCATAAGCAATACAAGTTGGGATTATTCTCTTAGCTAGGTGCGTTGGATTTATTAGTATGCAGGGGGTGAATCACCTAGCGACTAGCATAAATATTCCAGATTTTATGTGTGCTGGCTAAGCAAAGACAAGTTCACCGTAGCCACCCAACTTAGCGATGATTCGCCTCGGTAGAGCGATACGTCAAGCGAGCCTCTGAAAGTCCAAGCCGGATTCCTGTAGGGACAAGTCTGGATATCCTTTGCTTCTTGTTTGAGGCAAAGCGGGTCGGGACAGTTGCACTTTTGCCGATTGAGTCGGCAGTCCGCTAGAACGGAACGGGGTGTTACACGTGGAGTACCATAGAAGACATCCACAAACTGATGAACTCCTTTCATTATTTTGGGCTCATCCTGATTGCACACACTTGGCTCGGTCCTTCGCAGACGTGTTGGTCCTTGATTGTACATATAAGACCAACAAGTTCAAGATGCCTCTTTTTTACGTTGTCGGGTTTACGTCTATGGGAAAAACATTTACAGTCGCTTTTTGTTTTATGAAGAGTGAGACAGTAGAGGATTACACATGGGCGTTAAGGAAACTACAATCCCTTTACACAGGTTACAAAGAGCCGTCTGTTTTTGTTACTGACAGAGAATATGCGTTGATAAATGCTATAGATATTGTATTTCCTCATGCGCATAGACTACTATGCACTTGGCATGTAAATAGAAATATCCAAGCTCAATGCAAGAGAAAATTTGAAAATGTGGACGGTAAAATTGACATGCTTCGCTTCGAAAAATTCTACAGTGATTGGAGTCTTGTATGGCGAGCAAGTACTACATACAGTTACGACGCAGCATGGTACATGTTCCAACAAAAGTGGGAGACGAGTAACCCGACATGCATATCTTATATCAAAGATACTTGGCTAGAACCACATAAAGAGCAATTCGTCTTAGCATGGACCAACATGGTGAAGCATTATGGCACGATCACTACGAACCGGGTCGAAGGAGCACACTCATGTTTAAAAAGATATCTACAGTCATCGGTCGGTAATTTTGTCTCTGTTTGGCAATCGATTCATTTGATGACTATTGCCACGGTGAACGATATTGTAGCATCATTTGAGATGAGCCTCAATATTGCAAAGCATGAATACAAGCAAGAACACCTCTTGGATGGTTTAACCCATGTGGTATCTCACAAGGCCTTGGGGTTATTGTTTGAGAAGATTCGTAGGTCGAAGTCGGTGGGTTATGATCCCGAGGTTTGCGGTTGTTCATATCGACATTCACTCGGACTTCCGTGTGCACATGAGATCAACGAATATCGTCGTGAATCTATACCTATTCCAATAGATGGTGTTGATCAACGTTGGTGACAACTGTCGATAATGCCGACGGTGGAAGTGCAAGATGATTTCTTTGCGTTGCCCCAAGTGAAACTACTTCACGCAAGGTGGTGTGGCGCATCGGAACCGGAGAGAAGATCCATTGAGTTTAAAATCCAAGAGATTGCAATCCCGGCAACAACTCGCTTGCAAGAGCCATCCGTTGTTCGAACTCCTAAGGGAAGATCACAGTCAAGAAAGAGTAGAGCAAAAAAGAAGGAGGATGAGTCAACTAAAAGAGATCCATCCTTATTTGAACATATCGAACGCAGTTTGGAGGCAAAGTCCGTAATGGATGGGGGGGTATTTCCGCCGAAAAAGAGTAAGCTAACTATTCGAAGGGGGAAGAAACAGAAAATGATAGATGCAGGCACGACGGAGGGTGTTGAAAACTTTTCTGTTTTTTATAGTCTATACATTAAAAATTTCCTACCTGAGATACGGAATTTCATTTGGTCTATTGTTGATATTCCTGCGGATGGCCATTGTGGATACCATGCACTAGCAAGACAACTAGGCTATTCAGTTGAAGCAGGATGGAGACAGGTTAGGACAGAGCTGTACGAGGAGTTGGAGTCGCGACTAGCCTTCTATAGCCAGATACTTGGCGAAGAAATTGTTGGAGATTTGTTGGCAGGCATACCTTGTACGAAAATAGTTACCGGACCAAACTATTACATGGATGTCCCGCCTGCTGCTTACGTATTCTCTAATAGGTATAAGTTACCTATTGTAATTATCTCACAAGGTATTAACAATACTTTCTTTCCAATGTGTGCCCCCCCGGCCGAACACCGAGTATCCAATCTATGTTGCATAGGGCTTGTCGGACAACACTTCGTCATCCCAAGATTGATCGCTCATTCTCCTATTCCGCCACCTTCTACGCTTTGGTATAAACACGCACCAGAGGAAGCAATCGCATGGACGACACCCTACAAGGATGCAATGGCTGCCTATAAGAAGATGATGAAGATGGAGGATCCAAAAATCATGCCGGACGACTACTTTGATATTCTAATCGATTGATACTGTATATTGAAAATGTATTTTGTGTTGATCCATGTATATTGAACTATATGTTGTATGTTGTGTGTATGTTGTGTAATGAAAGGAGTTATTTAATTGATACTAATAGATTTTGACTGTATGTTGTGCATTGCTACTAATAACCTAGGACTGTCAATATGTAAAACTGCCAGGATACTAGGACTGTCACAATTTTGACAGTCCTAGTATATAATAGGACTGTCACTATTGTGGCAGTCCTAAAGTTTACCCACTGTATATGTAACTTTAGGACTGACACTATTTTGACAGTCCTAGTATATACTAGGACTGTCAAAATTGTGACAGTCCTAAAGTTTACCCACCGTCTTATATCACACTTATATGTAACTTTAGGACTGTCACAATTTTGACAGTCCTAGTATATACTAGGACTGTCACAATTTTGACAGTCCTAGTATATACTAGGACTGTCACTATTTTGACAGTCCTAGTATATACTAGGACTGACAAAATTGTAACAGTCCTAAAGTTTACCCACTGTCAATTAGCAGTTATATGTAACTTTAGGACTGTCACAATTTTGACAGTCCTAGTATATACTAGGACTGTCAAAATAGTGACAGTCCTAAAGTTTACTCACTGTCTTATATCACACTTATATGTAACTTTAGGACTGTCACAATTTTGACAGTCCTAGTATATACTAGGACTGTCACTATTTTGGAGAACAAATTTGGGTGTAATAATATATCGTCTGTATACTGGCTGTATGTCGTCGTTTTACCTGCAATATACTGGTAGATCATGACGGTATGCTATATGTTAGACAAAAACTTTCTGGAAGTTGATTTAATTAGGCCAAAAACTGGTCTAACAATATACTGGCGGTATATTGGTTACCGTTATACCGCTGGTATACTGCTAAGTTAAAAATATAATTTAAATTGCTAAAGTTTTGGAGCTTTCGTTTGCCATAACCTAGCTAGAGATTATACTAGAGTCGAGGTCTTAATAGTTTGACTTCTTCAAGTTGTTCATATTTGTTAGAACTTTGGCTTTGTATAGTTCGAAGCGAAACAAATTAGCTTTCGGAGGCTTCGTCCTTGAATCCCCACAGGGATGTTGCCCCCGAAACCCTTCCTGCTGACTGGTCATTGGGACCCTCGAAATCCTATTCGTGGGCCAGAGATATCATGGGTCGTTCAGAGAAATCATTGAGCTAATGCGTCTTTGGTCCGTAATAATTTTTTTTATTTGCATAAGTTCATATTTAGTCTTACTTATTTTTTTTTTCTACAAAATAAATGTTAGTCGAACAAAACAATATACATAGTAGCAAAGATGATAAAATTTAATTATACTAAGCCTATGCCAACTTTAAGTACTAACAATATAGTTATTGTATAATTTTATAACATAAATTTTAATCAGTTAACCATTATAAAAATACCAAAATAAATCATTGGGTTAACAACTTTATCAGAATTCTACAGGAGAAGCTGAGCACTTTCATTAATATCACAAGACCTATGGTCATGGTGTATTAAGGGGTTCCTTCCTTGTTGGTGATTATGCTATGATGTTGTTTATTTTATTTTGTTATGATTTTTTTTTTTTTTTTGGTGTGTTTGGAGTGAAAGAAATCAAATAATCTTTGTGGATCCGAATTCTTATATAATATCATGCTTCTACATATGCATCTAACTTACTAGAGTATTTTTTACATAGGTTGAAAATTCCACCCATTCCAACACATTAGAGGTCTTTTTTTTGATCAATTCGACAAAAAAAATTAAACAAAAAAGACCAATCAATAAGGATGTAATAGCATAGCAAGAATGTAAAAAAAGAATACTTATCTAACGTATATAAATCAATCGACAATGTGACTATTATTTTATTCAATTTTAAAACTACTAAGAAAAAATATAAAAAATATTTAAAATTATGTCCAAATGTGTAAAATATTTCTTCTAAAATGTTAATAGTTTATTAATAATTATTTAATACCGAAAAATTCGATACTCAGATTTGATACCGTCGATCCCGATATCGATACTGCGAACCTTGACAATGAACCTATTACCGGATCACACTAAAAAAAAAACTCGGATCCTGATGATTTCTCTTGTCCGATCAATCCCAAATATAGATATGACATAAGGACATAGGACAAAATGCAACTATACAATTTGATGTGGAATTTTCTTTTTCTTTTTGAAGAATTGTTCATAATCTTGTTTTATTGGAGCCAAGAATTGTGTAGCCTGCAATGCTCTAGCAAATATTTAATTATATTAAGTACCTAAACTAAACAAATAAATTAAGCGATACAAACAATAGCCAAAAAGAAATACCAACTGTAGAAACAACACAAAAATATGATGAGTTAATAATTATAGAACTTTACGCGTTTCATATTGTAAAAAACGCCGCCAGACTGACGATATCTACAACTAAAAAAAGAAAAGAAAAGATTAACATTATTTTATTTTATTTTGTTCACGACAATCTAATTGAACAAAACTAGAGATTAATCAACTTCTTGAAGTAGCTATGTATTGTATAACAAAGTTAAGATCGAAAGGAATGCACATGGATCGATATGCATAGCCAACATTTTATTTCAATATATAAGCTTAAGAGTACAATATTAATTTATTATATATATATATATATATATATATATATATATATATATATATATATATATATATATATATTATCTATTCGAGACTAGGGCTGTGAAACGATTCAAACAGTTCATGTTCGGTTCGCGTTCGGCTATAATAGAGACACAAGATACCGTTTCATTATCTTAAGCTCAAAATAAAATGTTGAAAGTTTCAAGAAAGAGAGGAAAAAAAGGGGTCTCTTCCTCATTTATCAAGAAAGATTCATCCCATTGTCGTCGATCGTTCTCGGTAGAGGAGTCCCAGGAAATAAAGATGATGTATTTGAATCATATATATATATATATATATATATATATATATATATATATATATAGTAGTCTTGAGAAAGCGAAGATATGTAAATGTAGACGGTGTAAATGGCATAAGAAGATGAGGTGCATCATAATAAGGAAGATGCTTAAAGAACGATACGTGACATAGAAGCATTTACAAGAGTCCATGTCTCATGTTTAACTCAACTTAGATCTATTTGGCCTCCTAACAACCCCCCCCCCCCCTAAAAAAAAAAGGTCGTGATGTTGCTTGTTGTTCAAATAAGTGGTTGCCTATTGAGAATCTCGAGAGAAATCTTGCTAACATATGTATATTATGCCCGAAAAAAATAAAGCACTATGCTAGCTCACACATGGATCAAAAAAAAAAAATTGGGATTCTTGTTGGACTGATTGGATATTCACGAATATTGTTGCAAGTAATCCAACATGAGATATTGGAACCAATGCATTATTACGGTGCATATATATATATATATATATATATATATATATATATATATATATAAACAAGATTGAACGGTTCACTACCAAAATATAAAAAAATAACGACGTTTTTAGCGACGTTACTTACTGACGTCGCTATCATTTATGAATTTAGCGACGCCAGAAAGTAACATCGCAGAACGTCGCTGTTAGCGACTGTCCGCAACCCTTAGAGACTAAAAAAAAAAATTACGAAAGCAGATGTCGCCAGATGTCGTAAAACGTTACTATTATTTTTATTATAGCGACGTTATCTTCCATACGTTGCTAAATATAGTGAAATCTGTGACGTTTAGCGACGTCATATTCCATATGTCGCTAAAATATTTTCTTATAGGTTTACAGACCGATTTTATTTCTCCCCATTCCAAAAAATTTTAAACCCGATTTATCCCCTCCTTCCCCACACGACCCCTCCGGCGTCGACCGTTCTTCCCCCTCGACCCCCTCCAGCTCCGACGGTACTCCTCCCGGGACCCCTCCTGCTCTGTCGGTAAACCCTAACCCTCTCTCTCTGTCACGCCCCAGTCCCAAAAATGCCGAGGGACTGGACACGTGGCAATGGCCAGCAGCACGCACCGATGGACAACCCAATTTAATTGATCCATCAGGGCATGCTTAAGCTGTAGTCTAGCAATTAAAGTGTTACAGTCTCAGGTATTTCTAATCTCATCCACAGATAACACAGATTAATTGCCAGGAAATAAATGCAATGGAATTAAATTAGCTATAGCAAATAAGGTTATCTCGGGGAAACAATTCCGAGAACTTAGTTTGTTACATTTAAGGAAAAGACAGGAAATAAAATGCTGGAAAATGTAAATACTGAGTAGTTGAAGCCGGTGCTCAAGAGAAGTCTTCGGCCACTATCTCGTCCTCTGTTCCTGGTTCTGTTCCGAGGAGTGCTCCGGTACCGTACACTTCTGGGTAGTTCTCTTCAACTGTACCTGGGGACATCATCCATTCCAGGTCCTCAGGGGACATAGCAAGGTACAGAAAAACTCAAGCCAAATGAATATCAATGCAGCAATAAGATAATCAGCAGGGTAAACTAAATAACCAACTATGTGATATGCAATATGAGAGTAGCACTAGATCTCAGGCTGAAGCCACTACAAGCTCTGTGTCGGGGAGCCGGTAGCGGCAATAACTATGATTTACACTCTGATATAAACTATGTTTTATATATATAATATCAGCCTGTAGTCTGTGTGTCTCTCCCCACCCAATGTAATCACACGTCTCATGTCCATGACACGCATAATCATAACAAATGCAGTAAGTCTGATAGCTATGAATCAAAATGTCTAGGAATGTAAAGCCTATGTCATATAACATGCATTCTATACAGAATCACCTTGAATGTCTCAGGAAGACTCTGTCTCATGAAGTAGTGTCAAGTGTCCTGGGTTCTGGTGTACTTGATAGGACAAGTACGAGAATAAGGGTATCGAATATCCATCTCTAAATGACGTATCCAACACCGCGTACGGTGTTGGCACCCGACTATGATCGGACACTCGGTACGTCACACGTTTCCTAGGTTAAGCAGTTAAAACAAGTTATAATTAAAACAAGAGAATATGCAACAAGACTGTAAAGTTGACAAGGTATACTTGCCCTCTGATATATAACTAAACCAAGGAATATTTAGCAAAGACTGCAAGTTTTGGCGAGGTACACTTGCCTGTGGTTCCGGCTCTGATTTCGGCTCTGACTTCAGTTGGAATTGCAGGCGGTACTCCGGTTGCTGAAACAAACATCACCATCAGATCCAGAAAATATCAATCAGCTAGAAACGCCTGTCCTTGGGTCCAATTCGGAGACAAGGGCAGAAACAGCAGTTTCGGGCCAAAACGGGGTCCACCGGTGGGCCCGCTTTGCACCGAAAAATGCGTCCGGGTCAAAGGTCTCCAAATTCACCAAACTTAGTGTCAACAGGTCAGAAACGCTGATACGAACCCAACGGAACTTTCAGAATTGAATTCCGATGAGCCGTTCACAAAATCGCCCGTCGAGCGGGGCCTGTGGGGCCCACGACACGCGATTTCGTCAACGTTCTCAGAATCGAACCAAACTTGACCCACAGGACCAGCGTATCGCTACGAGTCCGATGGCGCAAGTTTCGTCTCGATCCGACGTGTGTACACGAAGTTAGGTCGAATTGCAGAAAAGGCGGATACGGGGCGATGTCCGCGGATACGCGTTGATTCCGGGGTGCACGCACACCCGAATCAGCTTCCGCGAAATCCCGCACATCCGTATCGACGAGGCGCACGTATCTGTGAAGACCGCGCGCGACCAAGTCGTCCCGTTTGGCGGGGCGTACTCAGTTCCGGGGTGAAACAGGGTCTGGGTTTTTCCTGTTTTTGGATCGCGGTGTGCGATCACCACAGGACGCGATACCCCGAACAGTTTGTCCGGACACCGAGAGGGTTATACAGGCATCGCAACACAATTTGCGGAATCGAATTCCGAGCTACGATCAAAAAGTTACGGGTACCTGAACTGGTCCGAAAAATCCGAGTCCTTCGTGTCCTCGTATCTCGAGTTAGGGCTGTGTCCGGTCAGAAAACCCTGTATCCGGCCGTGTCCGACACGCCAGGGACCCTAGGGTTAGGGTTTCGACTCAGGCGGCCAGAGGCGGATGCACTGCGGCGGGGAACCGGCCGGAGGGAGCTGGGGGCGGTCGTGGGGCCTCGGGTCGGGTGCTGGGCCGCCGGAGGGAGCTGCGGCGGAGGCTCTGGCCGCTCGGGCTGGGCGCTGAGGGGTCGAAGAGGAGGGGAGAAGGAGGCGGCGGCGAGGAGGAGGATGGGGGTCTCGGGTCGCCGGAGGGGCTCGCCGGCGGGGTGGTTTAGGGTTAGGGTTCGGTTTGGGGGTGGAAGAGGGCTGAGAGGGGAGAATTTTATAGGGGACGGCCGGGTGGTCGTGGCCGTGGGATCCGGCGGGGGAGGCGACGTGGAGGAGGGCGCGGCCGGCTCTCGCGGAGGGGAGGCGACGTGGCCGCGCGTTTTTCGGCGCCGGCGGGGGTCTCGGGGGAACTGGGTCGTGGGACAGGGGAGATGGAGCGGGTCGGGTCGGGCGGCGGGCTCCGGGTGAGCGGACCCGCCCGACCCGCTAAGAAGTGGGGGCTGGGCCGGGGTCAGGTTGGGCCGGGCTGGGCCATGGGCCGGGCCAAAAGATATATAAAAATATATTAATAATAATAATATTTAAAAATCAGTAATTAATTAAATAAATAATTAATTAAATAATAAAATACTTTTTAGGCATTTAAAAATAGGTCCGGGGTCCGATAAATTCCAGAAAAATTGCCCTAAGTCCAGTTTTTCATTTTACATCCAAAAATATTATTTTCATAGTATTTTAATATTGTTTAATACCAATTAAAAATCATTGAATAATTAAAACCCTGTTTTAAATTACAAAAAAATCCCTGAAAATTCCAGAAAATTGTGAAAAGTCCAGTTTTTAAAATTTTGAAAAATCAGGGGGTTTACACTCTCTCTCTCTCTCTCTCTCTTCGCGACCGCGAACCCCTCCGGCATCGACCGTCTGAGGGTTAGGGTTCCGACCGTGCTTCCCCCGTGACCCATCCGACCCCGACCCTGACCCCCTCGGTCAGGTAACCCTAACCCCCTATTGCCGATATGACACACACAGACACACACAGACACACTAACATGACACACACGTTATGTGTGTGTGTGTGTGTGTGTGCGCGCACGCGCGCCTAAGGCAAGTCTTGATTTTATATATATGTGCATAACATGTTTGTTAAAAAATCTCTTACATGGATTTTTGAGTTGGAAACTCTTACTTGTACTTATTATGTTTGGGTATGGGTAGCACCTTGTGTGTTTGTGTCAAGTGTCAAGTGTTCTCTTTATAGTTTATAATTAAGTTTAATATTCCAACTTCAATACTCCAACACAGAACAACTTATATTGATATAAATTTGGGTATGTGTTTTAGTCAAGATATTGTGTTTGGGTATGTGTAGTACCTTGTGTGTGTTTGAGTGATGGATGAGTGAGCTAGTGAAGATTAATAATATATATAGATAGATACATATATAAGGGTATAGAAATATACAGTTATAGAAGTAGGTATAAATATGTATTGAGTGTCAAGAGAGAGTGACCTAGAGTGTATGTTGGTACCAAGATACCAAGTGTCAAGTATAGTTAGTGTCATGGGTATTTGAACTGTATTCTAGTGTCAAGATACAAGAGAGTATCAATGTGATATTGTGTACCATGGTATAGAAATATATAGTTATAGAAGTAGATATAAATGCTATATCTATTTGATGAACATAGTTGTTACTTTGATGTCTAGTCATGAATCACGATATGGATACTCACGCATCACAACTCGAATACTCACGCATCAATCAGATTTGTTACTTTGATGAACATGTGTATCCATCTTTGCATCCATTTGGATAATATAATTGAACGATGTCTATTCATTTTGCAGAATTATCTAGAAATGGATCTGAATTACCACCTGCGTCATCGTTCGTGGATGTACAACCGTCATCCTGATGATATGTACAGTGTACGAGATTAATTCATACAGGGGTAAAATAGTTTCTACAGTTCGCCAATGCGTTCCTTCAGTACATGGACGACACCAAAATTAAGTGTCCGTGTATGAGATATCACAACTTAAAATATCACTCAAAGGTGGATGTGACACATCATTTGTACTCGAGGGATTTTATGACGAATTACTATCAGTGAACCTCACACTGAAAACTTGTGTCTTTAGTATCAGAGCCAGAGCCTTATGTGGAGCCGTATATAGATGTCCATGATGACGTTGATTATGACGACGGGTGCGTGAACATAGTTTTTGACGCTGGTGGACCTAGTTTCAATTCGGATAATCATGATGCAGCTGAGGAGGCACCGAATATCGATGCTTCAAAGTTCATGGAGTTACTGGAGAATGCAAGGACTCCATTATATCCTGGTTGTGAGAATCATTCACCGTTGGAGGTGGTTACAAGATTGTTGAGCATCAAGTCTGATTTAACATGTCGCAAGCATGCTACAACCGACTGATGGAGTTGATTATAGAGATCTTGTCGGAGGGTGCTAAGTTGCCTAAAGACTTCTACCGATCTAAGAGGATGGTGAGATCGCTCTGGATGGGATACGAGAAAATTGATGCATGTCGTAACAGGTGCATGCTGTACTACAAAGACGACAAGGATGAAGACAAGTACAGATTTTGTGGTGCTGATCGCTACAAGGCTACTCGTAGAGGAAGGTCTGTCGGTGCAAGGAAGCCTACCGATTCGATGCACTACTTGCCTTTGACGTCGCGGTTGCAGAGGTTGTTTATAGTGAAGGAGATTACAAAAAATATGAGTTGGCACAGGCAAAAACAGATCGAAGGAGTGTTGGATCATCCATCCGATGGAGAAGTATGAAAGTATTTTGATCGAGAGTATCCAAATTTTGCTTCTAATCTGTGTAATGTCAGATTGGGGCTCTCCTCCGACGGTTTTACCCCATTCGGACTTTCGGGCTCTCAGTATTCATGTTGTCCTGTGATCGTCACTCCATACAATCTACCACCTTGGATGTGCATGAAGACTCCGTATATATTCCTAACCGTTATTATCCCGGGTCCGAACAATCCGAAGAGGAACATAGATGTGTATTTACAGCCGTTGATAGATAAGTTAAATCAGCTGTGGGAAGTAGGTGCCAACACGTACGATATTTCTAGAAAGAAAAATTTTCAAATGAGGGCAGAACTTATATGGACCATCAACGACTTTCTGGCCTATGAAATATTATCGGGATAGAGCACCCATGGCTATCTATCATGTCCGTATTGCATAGAATGCATTAAGGCTTTTCGTTTGAAACACGGAGGCAAACCATTCTTCTTCGATTGTCATCGATAATTCCTGCTGAAGGATCATCCGCTGGAGCAATATAAATGCGTTTTCATACCGACGTTGTGGATAAGGCCAATCACCGCCAAGGTGGCCCGGATACACGATATGAAAAGAGATAAAAGATTTACCAAGTGCTATCGAAGAGTCTGCTAAAGGGTACAAGTGTGACGGATTTGGCCGCACTCATAACTGGACGAAGAGGAGTATATTCTGGGATCTGCCATATTGGAGCACCAATCTGATAAGACATAACCTTGATGTCATGCATATCAAGAAGAATGTGTTTGACAACATAATTAATACTTGTAAATACCGAGATTTTTAAATTTTAATTATATTTTTTTGAAATTTTTCTGTAATTTTTAATTATTTAAAAATAAATATTCTTCAGGAATTAATATTTTGTGAATTAAATTAAATATTAAAATATTATAAAAATTATACTTTTGAGTGTAAAATAAATAATTGGATATTGTGTAATTTTTTTGAAATTTATTGGGCTCAAAAACTATTTTTAAATAGCTAAAAATATCGTTTTTAAATAAACCAGACTAAACCAGACCGAACCAACTCGAACCGAACCAAACCAAATTAAACCAAACTGAACCGAATCAACCCTAATGGATTTGGATCCATACCCGAACCCATAACCCGACCTGAACCCGACCCGTACCTACAACCCGACCCGCTAAGCTACAGTAACTGGAAATTAAACCCTCGACCGTTGCAGCCGCCGCGACTCCGACCGCCGACCGTTCGCCTCCCCGCCACCGCGACCCGCCGGCGACCCCTCGGTTCCACTCCCCACCGCCGGCCGACCATCCACCTCCCGTTAACCGCCGGCCACCCCCTATAAAACTCGACCACCACCATCACCAACACAACCACAGCCACCACCGCTTCTCCACCTCCGGCCAGACAACTCCGGCACCCCGAGCCGGAAGCTGCTACCCCGGCGCTGACGACCACCACGACCACGACGACCATCGCAGCAACCTTCTACCGCCGCCAACGATCGACATTGCGCCGTCGCCCCGTTCACGCGTAGCACACCGCGGCCGACCCCTGTTCCGGTGAGTTTTTCTTCCTCCTCATTGTGTCAATTTTCGAACGGCTTATTAGGATGTATTTTTTGTGTGACCCTCTCGAACCCTGTACAATTAGATTGGGGTATCGTGCCATGTGTCGGTCGTAAACCGGGATGCAAAAACAGAAAAAATAACCCAATTTTGGAGTTTAAAAACTGTCCCGAAACCCCAAGTTCATGGCCGTTTTACGTCCAACCTATTTAATATTTTCAAAATTCACTTGAACAGTAAATTAGATAGCATAACCGAGTTTTTAACTCTGTAATTAGTTTATTTTAATTTGCTGTAAGTTTAGTTTTATTCGCGGGTAAAGTTGACCAAAAACTTGGTTTTTAAAATCTAAATTTTTCTGAAACTTGATGCATTCATCAATGCGGATGTGTAAAATTTTGTAAAAGTTAATTTGGATGTGCGTGCACACCGAAATTAACGTGTATCCGTCGAAAAGTCTCGTATCGGGCCTGTTCTGACACTCGTCATAATTGCGTGTGTGCTTGTCATTTCGCAACGAAACTTGTGCCGTCAAATTCGTAGCGTTATGCTGGTCCTGTGATCCAAGTTTAGTTTGATTCTGAGAACGCTGACGAAACCTCGTATCGTGAGCCCCACAGCTCCACTTAACGGACGATTTTGTGATCGGCTCATCGGAATTCAGTTCTGGATATTCCGTTGGATTTATATTATCATTCTGGAATCGTAGACACTAAGTTGACAAATTTGGAGAACTTTGTCTCTGGCAGATTTTTTAGTGCGAAGTGGGCCACATGTGGACCCCGCTTTGACCAGAAACTGTCAATTCTGTCCCTGTGTTCAAATCGGACTTTTGTGTAGTCAATCCTAGCTATTTTATGTCTTCTTAGAGTAATGGTAATGTTTATTTCAGCATCCGAAAGCGTACCTGAAGATTCTACATACACATGAGCAACTGTTGGAGCTCAAATCCCAGGCAAGTGTACCTTGCCAAACTTGTAGTACTTGCTTTCATATTATTTTTTTGATTTATTTCTGTGATATATCTGTTCAACCAAGGGCCGTGAGATATTGCTTAAAGTCCGAATAATATTCAGATGTCGACGTTGTACGCGGAGTCGTGTAACGTCACTTAGAGAGTTGTTATCTCGATCATATACTTTACGTGCTTGCTTTACTAAATACGTTATACCATAGGACACCTGACACTATTTATGTGACAGAATATTTTCTGAGCTATTCATGGTGATTCTGCATAGGCTTACAGGATTCGTGACATAGATCTTGCATATACAGAGATATCATTATGACTCGCTGTAATAGTTAGAGGTCATGATCTTGCGTGTTATGGACATGAGACGTGAGGTTACATTGGGCGGAAAGAGTCTTACCATACTAAAGGCTGATTATGTTATATATATAGATATTTTGGGAGTGCCTTAGACTCTGACCAGAGCTTTGGCACACGTACTGGCCCTTCGAGATTATACATGCTGCTATGGGTTTCTCCGACACAGAGTCTATAGTAGTTCAGCCTGAGTATGATTAATGCTCTCATTTATATTTCACATAGCTGGTTGGTTACATAGTTTGTCCTGTTGATATATATATTTTATTTACTATATTTTATTTGGCTTGAGTTATTCTTGTACCTTGCGATGTCCCATGAGGACCTGGATCCGGATTATGTCCCCAGGTATAGCAGAGGAGATATACCCCGAGGTATATGGGATAGGAGCAGACACTGGAGAAGTATCAGCACCAGAGGACGAGATGGTGCCAGAGGATTTCTCTTAAGTATTTGTTATATACTCAAGTTATATCTGTTTTTAGATACTCTATTTTCTGTCTCTTGTATTACTGTACTAAGTTCATTATTAGGTTGTTCTCCGAAATTACTTTTTATTGAAACTTGATGTTGGATTATATATCTTTTTGATTAGTCTGACATTTGAATTGTATTTACTTTCTGTAGATGAGATTAGAATTAGACTGTGACATGTATAGTAGACCATTATAATTATTTTACAGCTTAAGTACACTCTAACGAGTCCATTAAATTGGATTTGCCCATTGGAGTGTGTTGCTGGCCATTGCCATGTGGCTAGTCCCTCGGCATTTGGGACTGGGGCGTAACAATACTATAATGGACGTAAAGGAAAAAACGAAAGATAATTTGAAGGCCAGGTTGGACTTGGAAGAAATATGTAGACGTCTTGCGTTGCATTTGATCATAGAGCAGGGGAATGGAAAGTTAAAGCAGCCTAAGGCAATTTTTTCACTGGAGAATAAGGATAAAGGGAGACTTTGTAGGTGGATTCGGGGCCTAAAATTTTCAGACGGGTACGTGTCAATCTTGAAAAGATACGTCGACCTCAAGGAGAACAAAGTGACGGGTATGAAGAACCACGATTGTCACATATTCATGGAGAGGTTAATTCCGATTGCTTTTCGGAAATTCTTACCGCAGGTCATCTGGGTTCCATTGACAGAGCTCAGCATATTCTTCAGAGATCTTTGTTCTACTAAGTTGCTCGTCGATCGTCTAGAAAAGCAAAAGAAAGACATTACGGTAACACTGTGCATGCTCGAGAAGGTATTTCCTCCTAGATTCTTTGACTCCATGGAGAATTTACCAATTCATCTTTTCTATGAGGTACGTGTTGGTGGACCTGTCGGTTATCGATGGATGTATCCATTCGAGCGGCAGCTAAATCACCTAAAGAGAAAGGTAAAAAATAAGGCAAGGTAAAAAATAAGGCACGCGTTGAGGGTTCTATTTGTGAAGCTTATGTTCTCGAGGATATTATAAACTTTTGCTCGATATATTTTAAACGTCATGTTGCTACCAATAGAATGAGAGCTCCGAGAAACGACGACAGATATCAAGAATCTAATGATGCAATACTGAAAGTATTCAATGTGTCCGAAAAGCCTTAGGAAAAAATAAAGAAGAGATTTGAGTGACGACGAGCTAAGGGCTGCTCAGTTGTATATATTACTCAATTGCGACAAGGATGAAATGGAGAAGCTTGAGGGATAAATAATTAATACATCCACGTTTATGTCATTTCAATGTAATAGTATAAGCTAATATTATGCTACTAATCGGCGGTTGCTTCATTATTTTTTAGAACATAGAGTGATGAGCTGAGGTCGATTAGACCTAACATGACAGACGAAAAAGTAGAACAAGAAATGTGACACCATTTTCTTTCACGACCCGCACCCGGTATAGGGGCACGAGTACGCGGGTACGTCCAGTCTACGCCGTAGTATCGGCGGTAGAACGCTGTCTAGGTCACAATAATACTATATAACTAAATACCTGTCAATGATATCAATCTCCATAAGGATGACAGTATACATCTCACAATATCTCATAATGTAAACTCAATCACAACAACTATAAAAGTATAAGGCACGATAAGAGATAAGAAGAATGACATAGTTAAACACCATGTCTCAAATATAGATAAATCACAGTCTAGCTGTCCAACATAAAGTCTCCACAAGTCTCAAATTAAACTTAACATAAGTCTAAATATAAACTGAAATAAACCTCAATAAGTCTCAGGTGCATAATATAAATACTATCTAGATAGCTGCAGGCAATGTCTCCTCTAAAAGAACAGTCTCCTCTACGATCTTTGGTGTGTAGTCTGCATCTATACCCGGTCCATAGTGTGTAGTACAGAAATCCTCAAGATCCTCTGGAAAAATATATCTAGTCAAGATTGGAACGAAGTATAAGCACTAACAGCAGTTCCACATATATTGACAAAAACTATAACACTGTGTAAAGAAATACAAGACACATATAAAAATTGGCAATAAGAAATACTGAAATAAAAAATACTGAAAATAAAGGAATGCTGGAATAAATGAAATACTGGAGCATATGTCATCATCAATGTACATCTAGCAATAAATATAGAAATACAAGTACACGCTAGAACAATGAACTGGTATATATGTGAATGCTGGAATCATGACTAGAACATAAGGAATGCTAGATCAATATACTAGAGATACATATCAAGAACATCTAGCTAAGTGTGTGAAACATCAGCATATCATGTGATCGGCTTGGGACTGATCAGGCTCGCTATGTATGACTAGCTATGATTCATGTAAGGTCAGACTAACCATCGGAATAGCTATGATGCGAGCAATAGTTAGGCTAGTCACACATAACAGGCTATGAGGCATGTAATGGTCAGGCTGCACTGACGTGAGGTGTGGGTGAGCTATGATGCATGTAAAGTTTGGGTATGATCACATAAGCTACTAATATTTCTCCGTTTCCTCAGCTAGCACGATGGATTCCAAATCACAACTCCTCGTGACAGGTCTCGATGATGCCAACTCATATAAATAACAGTGTCCAAGTCATGTACGCTATACAACAAGAATTATAGAGATAATCAACATAATGGAAACTGTCAGAGAATGTACTCGCCTGTGGTCCTTAGCTGGCAATACCAATGTCCTGGTTCCAAAGTATCGTCTGAATGATCCAACAGTCCTATAGACATATCATATAACATAATACTGCATCAGACATTACTCTAACACACAATCAACACAATGATCTCAGAGACTACGCTAGGGGGTATCACGTCTGTAGTTGCTGTGCATAACAGACAGTCAATGCTACGGTCTTGCCAGTACGTAGGTGTACATATGGCAGTCTGCTATCATGCTACATGGTCACAGGTCAATGTAACTACGGGGTATCCGTGGTCACATTCTAGTCGTCTAGTACATATAATACATAGTACATAATATGAACTAACATATACATAATATCCATTGGTTACAATTATAATAGATATATGTATATATATATATATATACTTTTAAATAGAATTAATACTTTAGGGAGGTATATACAATATGTCTATATATATGTATATATATACTAAGAGAATTTATACTATATATATACCAATCAATTTTATACATATTACACGTATACTAGGGAATACCCATACAATACATATACATAGGTGTATATACTTAAATGAAAATTATATTATACATATATATATGTATATATACTTATATACCATAGCCATATACTAATACGTATGCCAATACGTATATACTAATCATCTACCAATATACCACGGCTAAATACGTATGCATTACGAAGAATATGCGTATGCACGTACATATACGTGTACGCAAGGGGATGAAAATCTGAACCTATGTACGTGGGATGAGTCGTGCGTTGAGGTTGTCGCGGGGTGTTCGGTCGAGGGAAGTCGGAACAGCGTATTCTGGCGAGTGGCAGCGGCTCCGGCATGCTCTGGTCGTGCTCCGGCGGTGCTCGTCTTCAACAGCGGTTCGTCGATTCGTCGAGGGATATCGATGCGGGGGAGGGGTTGTTCAGGCTCCGGCGAGTCAGCGTTGACAGGAACGAAGTTAGAGACAGCGGGATGACGTCGGGCTTCTGGTGAAGACGATGTGCAGGCGACGTTCAGTCGACGGTGTTCAGGCGAACAGCGGCTCGTTGCAGACGGGTTCGATGTCGACGGGAGCGACGGGCTCTGGTGGAAGCGTCGATTTTAGGCAGGTACAGCAGACTCTGGCCGAACGGTGGAGGCATGGTCGTGGTGTCGATGGTGATGGGAGACTGTGCAGAGGAGATGGCTGCGGTGATCGCCGGGGGATGTTCGACTGCTGTCGAGTCGAAGGAGTAGGCGTCCTGCGGGGTCCGGTGGGTCGTGAGGAATGTCGGGGAGAAAGTTCAACAGGTCGGGGTCGTCTCCGGCTTGCTGGTGGCGGGGTCAGGGTTTCGGTCGGGTTCAGGTGATGGTGGAAGGAAGGAGATGGGGATTTGGTCAGCTGGTGTAGGTTAGGTGTTAGGTTGAAAACAAAGAGAGAAGTAAAGTATTACTATTTATATAGGTATAGAGTTTTTGGTTGACCTAGAATTAGGCTTGGTCAAAGCCCTCTTGGGATTGTGCTTGCCATGGATATTTTCAAGGCTAGAATTTTAAATGAATTCAATTAAAATTGCTAGGATTTCATTGGTTCAAGGTTTTAGGGCCATGGTTCAAGGAGGTTGATGTTGCAATTGCACACTCCCGAAAATTATGAAAAAATACACATGAAGAGAAAAATAGGTTTATTTACGCGTCGTGTCCAACGGGATGGACACCTTAATGCCTTGTGCGCAAAAGTGCCCAACAGTTGAAAAATTACACGAAGTTAGGTTTATGGTTTTAATTGATTAAATAAATGCAATATGTGTTCTAAAATTAATTAGGAGCACAAGGAATGAATTTAAATGGGACACAAGTGTCATAAATGAAGTAGACTCAGCATAGAATATTATCCTAATTTGGGTTGCTCAAAATGGATCGAGATTGTGTCTCCAATTTCGATTGGAACACACAAGGATACAAAGTTAAATTTATATAGAATTAAATGTAGTCGGTTGCGACGAATGTTGTGCGACTAAGATAAAATACAACAAGACATAATTATGAGTTACACAAGGATCAGGATAACAGTCTGGCACGTCTAGGACAAGGGTGTAAAATCTGTTGGGAGACCATGGCTAGTGTAGTGTTCTGATTATCGAAGCAACGGTAAAGTACAACAATTAAATAGAATCACAGCAATTTAAATATAATTAATTATCATGCAATCATTTACACATTAATTATGAAAAGACAAAAATACCCTTAATCTGAAATATGGGGGTGACAAGTCTACCCTCCTTAAAAGAATTTCGTCCTCGAAATTAAAATAAACTAGCACAAGAACAAAATCAAACAATGAAATATACCTTAAGTCTCAAAGAGATACGAAAACTGCTCGCGCATTTCGTCCCCTCTCTCCCAGGTTGACTCGCCTGGAGAGTGATGTCACCATGCAACACGAACCAAGGGAATAGTCTGGTTCCGCAATGCCTTCTCTCTACGATCCAAGATCTCAACGGGTTGTTCAGGATAGCTGAGTGTCGGTCCAACCTCGATCTCCGAGTGATCTAGTACGTGACTAGGATCTTCCACATACCGTCTCAGTTGTGACACGTGGAACACGTCATGCACTCCATCTAGAGCAGGCGGCAAGTCAAGTCTATAGGCCACTGCACTGACCCTTGCAAGAATACTGAAGGGCCAGATGTATCGTGGACTAAGCTTTCCATCTCTGCCAAAATGATTCGTGCCCCGTGTCGGAGAAATCCGTAGGAACACCAAATCTCCAACCTAGAACAAACAATCTTAACACGCAATCTAAAACAAAACAATCACAACCCAAATAAACAAAGTCTATACCTGAAACTCTAGGGGTCTACGGTGGCTTTCGGCCCAATGCCGCTGTCTATCCTGCGCCACTCGCAGTCTATCTCTAATAAGTTTCACCTTCTTTACTGCATCCACGATCATTTATGGTCCTAACAAAGCTCTCTCTCCAACATCATCCCAAGATAACGGTGTACGACACATTCGTCCATATAAAGCCTCGAATGGTGACATCTCAATGCTGGTCTGGTAGCTGTTGTTGTAAGCAAACTCTACTAGGTGTAGATAATCTTCCCAAGAACCTCCGAGATCCAAAACGCAAGTGCGTAGCATATCTTCAAGAGTCTGAATAGTCCTTTCAGACTGCCCGTCTGTCTGGGGTGATACGCGGTACTAAACTTGAGCTGAGTGCCCAAGCTAGCCTGCAGACTCCTCCAGAAATGGGAAGTGAAACGACTATCCCGATCTGAGAAAATACTCACAGAAACTCCATGTAATCTGACAATCTGCTGTACGTACATCTCTGCTAACTTCTCTGTCGAAGTACCCACTTTGAATGGTAAAAAGTGGGCTGATTTGGTCAACCTATCTACGATGACCCAAATTGCGTCCTTTCCTCCCGGAGAACGAGGAAGTCCTGAAACAAAATCCATAGTCACGTGCTCCCACTTCCATTCTGGAATGGGTAAAGGTTGAAGCAATCCTCCTGGCCTCTGTCGATCTGCTTTTACCTGCTGGCACACTAAACATCGGAATACAAAACGTGCTACTTCGCGCTTCATACCATACCACCATACATGCTCCCTAAAATCTCGATACATATTGTTGGCTCCGGGATGCATCGAGTACTGAGAGTGATGTGCCTCCTGCAAAATCTCTTCGCGCAGCTCTCCACTCGGCACACACATCCTAGTGCCATGCCGTAAAGATCCATCATCCGCAATAGTGAAGTTATATATCAATCATGTCTGAACTTGTGCCCTAATATTCCTTAGAGTTTCATCATCATACTGAGCAGCTCTAATTCTGTCCATCAGCTCCGATTGTATCTGCAATCCCCACATATGAATCTCAACTCCTGGAACTAATACTTCAATTCCCAAGCTCTCAAGATCAGCTAATAAATGTCTATCTGAAGTCAAGCACATAGCCATCGGATACCTGCTCAAGGCATCGGCGACTACGTTAGCCTTTCCTGGATGGTACTGTAATGAGATATCAAGGTCTTTCATCAACTCTAACCACCTTCTCTGTCTCATGTTCAGCTCCTTCTGTGTAAACACGTACTTCAAGCTCTTGTGGTCTATGAAAATTTTCATACGCTCTCCGTACAGATAGTGTTTCCACAGCTTTCTCTGAGAACTCCAAAGCTCGGATACCAATTGTTGGGCGCACAGCGAAAATAGACCCAAAAAAATCAGATAAACACCTCAGAGAAAGTTCACAACCACAAAGACAATGATTTACGTGGTTCGGCCAAGATGCCTACTTACACGAACGAGGGTGATTCAATTCCACTATGAAGAAAAAAAAGAATTACAATTGCTCTCAACACTTCTCTCCTTGCTCTCAAGAACTCTCTACAAAAAACTCTCTCAAAACTTTTGTGTTGAACTTATTCAATAATTTTTGCTCTCTTATGTCGAACTTATTCAACAATCATTGAGCACAATTTGAGATATACTCTTGTGTTGAACTTATTCAACAACTTACATGAGCACTCTTGAGATCCTCTTGGAGAAACCTTTGGCCCATTTATATAGCATGTCATATGTCTATACATAGAAATCCAACATTATGTAGGAATAAGAATCCAATATTATGTAGGCTTATGAATCTAATATTATTCTTGTCAAAGATTTGGTCAAAGGTCAAAGTCAAACTTTTTCAAAAGATATGGTCAAATATATTTTTCTTCGTATCTCCACATTGTCAATGATTTGTTCTTCTTCAAAGATATGGTCAAAGATCAAAGTCAATCTCCTTCAAAGATATGGTCAAATATATTTTTCTTTAATATTAGATTGAGCTCATATGCCTTAAAATTGAAATCCCTGGTCTTGACCAATTCCACTTATTTATACATCATGCTTCCACTTTCTATCCTACGTGAGACTAAACTATCAACTCCATGTGTGTCAACTATAGAAGCATATCCTACTTGTCCAAAAATGCCAGATAACCCCAAATGCCAGATAACCCCCTCCTATAACACCCAGGTAACAAGCAGAAGTCTCTTATAATGAAGCCAACCCCACTACAAATAGATGACTCAAATGAATATAATTATATGTATAAGTTCATGTTCATGTTAGGCAAATTGGGTTTGTTCAGTTGTCTGTCTTTGTTGTACTCTTTTCTGAATAAGGAAAGAATATATGTTCATCAGTTTCAGTTGGTAGTTTTCCAGGACCTGTATCACTTTGATGATGGCCCTGTCAGAAAAATGGTTCTGGATTATTAGGGAACACTTTGTTGAAAATAAATTAGATTTTGTTTCCATAATTTTGAGCCCCCAAATTATTTGGTCCAATGTCTATTATATTTGTTTTTATCATTGGGTCTTTTTGGAGCATAGTCTAATTTCTAATAAGTTGTATCTTTACAAATCTTTATGTAATATTAAATTGTCTATGTTTTAATGATATTCAAATATTATAGTTACTACTAATTTGCATGTGCATTGCACGCACGTAAAAAAAATTTATTAAAAAAAGTTGAATATGAATTTATTATAAATACTATCGTTCCTAGAAATTGAACTCAAGCAACAAAGAAAAATATCTCCCGACTTAATCACTTGAGTGAAAGTTGTTTAGTTATAATTAAATCATATTAGATATTTAAATAATTAGTTTTTTTTATAATTAATGAAATATTTACAAACGACTTTAGACGACTCAATTTTGAGTTGTTTCTAAGCCAGCTACCTTATATTAGTAGAGATAAAAGAGTCTACAATAGTCCCTACACATTTTTAATAAAGCGAAGACTCTTCTAAAGGTCCTAAAGTCCTATAAAAAGGGGTTTTATCCCCAGTTATCCCCTCACTTTGTAATAAAATAAACATTGGCGTAGACAAATTTTCATCTACGAACGCGACGCTTATTATTAAAAATAAATAAATTATAATAAACATATTAATAATTTCAAAATATTATATATTAATACTAATTGTTATAAACTATTAAAATCACTAAATAATTATTTTCTTTGGCAATAAAATCCTTCGAGACAGCATATACTTACAATATTGAACGATATCTTCATTGTCAACGACATCCAATACGTCTTCTTCAATATATATCACCATATAATCATTCATTATCTCATCTCCCAATCGGTTGCGTAATGAAGTCTTGATAATATTTATTGCAGAAAATAGTCTCTCTACTTGTAGCCAGCTAGTGGTTATATCAGGTCGTGAGAGGCCAATGGAAACGTATGCGTATTATAATTAATTACGTAATGCATCCCAATTTTTGTGTCTGCAAATATTTGTAGTGGTTAGTATTAGGTCGTGATAAGCCATAAACGATACAATGTGGCCGATACTGCGTGTAGGTGTGGACTGATATTGAAAACCTTGTTACGTATTGAAAAGTTCATCAAGAACAAAAAGGGGGAAAAAGTGCTAGCTAGTGCAGAAATCCAGTCAACTAATAATGTGATGAATGATTCAAAGTGGATCTACAAACAAGTTTTGAAATTTCCTTTGTGTTGGATAGATTAAAACTTTCAAATAAGCAACAACTTGACATTTACAGTCGGCCGGCCTTAGCAAAAATGGGAACCTGAGTGCAATACTTTAAATGGGGGTTCTTATGTAAATTTTTCGGGACATTTGTAAAATTTAGAGGGTCTGTGTAAAATTTTGGGCCTTTCTAAAATTTTATAGCCTATGTAAAATTTAAGAATCCTTTGTAGATTTTGGGCCCTTCGTCCATGTATAGGTCGTCTAGACTTGGAGTCGGGACTTGTGTGAGATGGTAGCTTGACTTGGCCTATGATAACAACAGCTTATCATACAAAATTTCATGACGGATGGTTTTGAACATTTGTAGGAAGAGCCAAATCAAAAGGCTTTAGATAATCAAGCAACTAAGACTCGATCCGCTTCCTAAATTTGTATTAGAAATAAAGTTCAAACTACCTATGAGGAGGAAAAAAAAAAAACCCACCTCCTACCAATCTTCTTGTCCACTATTCACAAAAAATTAACCCTAGAAAAAAGTTTAGCAAAACTAGTAATAAATAAAATTTGCTAAACATAAAAATAAAACAGAAGAATCAGGTGCTAAACAATAAACCATAGAAAATCATGATGCATTAGACATTTAGATTGGACAAGAATGTTTGGTTGAGGTTTTCCCAATACTTTTCTCAATTGTTGAAAATAGTGATGCATTAGTTTACTCCCGAGGTTGCTGGAGAAACTGATATAATTTTTTTTTTTTGAATTAGGAAGAAACTGATTTAGAATGGTGTATTTATGGTTAAGTCCATGTCTCAAGTTTAACTCAACTAGATCTATTTGGCCTCCTACCAGATCAATATGGACAACCTGTCTCACAAAAAGCAAAAAAAAAAAAAAAAAAAAAAAAATCAAGATGTGGCTTGTTGTTGAAATAAGTTGCAGACTATAGAAAATCTCATGAGTAAGGCATTCATTCATCTTGCTAACATATATACTTCTCCAACAAATTTGGATTCTTGTTGGACAGATTGGATATCAACGAATATTATTGCAAGTAATCCATGAACATGAGATATTGGAATAATGTATTATTGTGGTGCATATATATATATCAAGAAAGAAATAATAAAATCATTCATAACAAATTATCAAACCTGGATAAATGCACATCAAATAAAGGGAAGAGAAAGGCTGCAAAAAACCCTCTATCACTATGTACCAACCACAAGGAGTAGCATTCAATCTTGTGCCAGAGAGAGCTCTCCAGTTAGTGCGTCAACTCCAGTTTCCGATGTCATGCAGCTTGAAAACATAAAATTTAGTCATGTCTACTAAAGAAAACATAGAAAAATAGGAAATAACCAGCATAAAGACAAATAAATTAAATAAAAAAATTCTCTATTCAAAACTAGATATTTCCATATTATTTATCTTCAAAATTTTACAACTCCAACCCATATATCTTCAAACAATAAACAGGTGTTATTTATTTCTATATAAATTTATTTTTTTACAATTATTTTAATATGATCATATACGCTATATTATTATATATAATTTATATAGAATAGTTTTGAGAGAAGAAGCGAAATTATTTGAATTCAGGAGACGATCCCAATATTCTCTGCCTTCAGACTAATAACAAATATATTCAAATTTATACTAGATCTCAAAAAAAGAACTTTTTTAATGGTATAATTATTATATTAATTATATTTATAAGTTAAAAAAAAGAAAAAGGCAATTGGGTGTAAATATTGAAGCTATAGTTTCACGTACCAAGAAATGAAGACAGACGGTTTACGGTTCCCAGTTGAACTTTATCTCATGAAAAGATTTGTCGTTGTTTCCGTACTCTCGTTTCAATCGAGGATGGCATCCATCTATATTCACGTGTTTCAATGAAGCAGGTAAGTTGGGCAGTGACTCGATCTTCGGGCAGTCCGATAACCACACTACTTTCAATGAAGCAGGTAAGTTGGGCAGTGACTCGATCTTCGGGCAGTGCAATAAACGCAAAACCCTCAGGGAAGAGAGCTTCTCCAGATTGGCAGGCAAGGATGGTAGACCCTCACAGCAGCTGAACCTGAGCTCTTCGAGGGAGGTTAGATGTTGGAACAACTCCTCTTGCTCGGCAGTGAATGGTATATCCTGAGTAGACTCTAGGATTGACAAGTACTTGAGCGAATTCAGGCAGCACCCTCTCCGGGTTAATGCAGCAGTGAGCAGAGATAGATCATCGATAGTCACATTACGAAGAGATGACGGCGACGACGACGATGATGATGATGGCAACAGTGGGTCTCCTCCTGATTTGATTGTTAGCTTGGGGCACCGCATAACTCTCAAATCTCGGAGGGATGTGAACCAGTTCAAATTCCACAATGAAGTCAGCTCGGGGCAGCCTTCAACGTGTAATTCCTTGATCGCTACTCCCGGGTCATCTGGTTGCTGATACTCCTGCTGCACTGTCAGCCTAGGACAGTTGCTAATATAAAGGGATTCGAGAGATGACACTAATGAGTTCCCGATTGACTTGAGATTCTCACAACTTTGAATTCTTACATGCTCGAGCGCTGTCAGGTTGAAAGTACCGAGTAGGAGGGATGTCAGCCATGGCAATTCAGTAAATGTTAATTCAGTGAGAGAGGTGAGTTTATCTAGGCAGAGTTTCTTCTCAGCACCGAGGATAGAGCATCCCTCAATGCGCAATCTTTTCATGACAACCCCCACTTGGATGCTGCTGCCATTTTCACCGTTACCTAATGACATATTGGACAACATAGTTTCAACTCCACCACATCCCTCGAGATTGAGCTCTTCAAGACCAGGAGGGAGATGAGGCATCTCGGAGAGTTTCGCACATCCCCGAATAACAAGTCTCCCAAGCATGCGAGGGAGAGAGGGAACTTGTAGAAGATTGTGGCAATTCACAATTTCGAGAGATTCCAGACGTTCCAAGTCAATAAAATACAGATCGGAGAGGCTTCCATCGTTTCGTGTCCATTTAGGAAGCCGGACACCGTTGTAGCCATCTAGCTCGAGCGCACGAAGATTCGGAGGTGGCTGAAGGCCTTGGAGTACTTCCTCGTCCATACTACCATCTCGTTCAGATGACAGCTTCCAGTGTAACACCAACTTGTCAACATGCTTTTTCTTGTTCAGCGATGCCTTGGAGGCTTCTGCCTTATCTTTCACATTCTCGAGGTTGTATATTGGGAGTGATCCTCGAAGCTGTTGTAGATTCTTCAATTCTCCTATCCCAAATTGTTTCTCCATATGGCGGACTTCATATCTATCAATTTCCTGAAGACATGTTAGTTTTCCAAGCGATGGTATCTTTGTAATCACTCCATTATTTTCACGTATATATCTCAGATTGATTAAGTTGCTCAAATTTTGATGTACTTTATCAATTGTTATATTCCCGATTACTAAAAACTGTAGATGGTAGAGTTCACCCAGTGATTTGGGCAACTTATTCACTTTTCCCATTTGGAAAGACCGAAGATGTTTTAAACGACCAACTGATTTACCAAGTTCCAACACTCCATTATATCTAAGATGCAGCACTCGCAACTTCTCAAACTTAATAAAAACTTTTGTAGTGAAACCCAAAATATCATTGGAGTGAGGCTTGAATAGTTGATGTGTGTTGGGTGAAGAAACAATGATGAAAGTGCGCAGGTTTACCAGCTTGAATATATAGGGTATATGGAAGGATATGTCCTGGTCGCACACAATAGAGAGATGCATAACATTTGTTGGAACGCGTTGTCGATTATCTTCAATTCTAAAACAATAATCCTTTGAAACCTCTTCAGCTAAATCATGCAATAAATCGTGCATCCCATAATATGCTTCTCCCGGATAATCAATATACTTTTGAAAGAAAGAATTAGATAATAATTCATTGAAATAGCATATTGCTTCATTCTCTACTGTAATTGTGTTATTGATCGGAACCTCAACAAAGCCTTGGGCAATCCAAAGCTTAACAAATTTTTCTATGTTTCTGAAACGATAACCTTTAGGATACAAACTGCATAGAGCAAAACATCTTTGAAGGTGTGGGGGCAGGTGCTCGAAACTCCAATAAAGATAACCCAAAGTGTCCTTGAGCATGTCTCCTCTCTCGAGAGTCTGTTTCCAATACTCAACCGTCGGTTTATTCCTTAACGAACTTCCCACCATTCTAGCGGCCAAAGGAGACTTATTTAGCTTCTTAACAATTTTTCTTGCTATATCTAATAGTTCTGGATCATTAATAACTTTCTTAACATCACCAAATGAATAGTACTTAAAAATAGACCAATAATCTTCTTCATGTAGTTCTGCTAAGGGAAATGAAAGCTTTACTCCCAACACTGATGTCACTTCTTCAGCTCTAGATGTGATAAGAATTCTACTTGCCATGTCCCCAACTTCATTTAAAGGAATGAGCATCTGATCCCACAGCTGTTTCTCCAAGAGCCAAACATCGTCAAGAACAAGAAGAAACCTTTTGGATCTCAACATATCCTTGAAAATTGATTGAAGAGCATCAATATTTTTCACACGGGGGCATTCACCTTTGTTGATAGATTCGATAATTTTCTCGGTGACCGTATGCGCATCAAATTTGCGAGACACGTGAACCCACATCTTTGCATCAAAATGCTCCACAATTTTTGGGTCATTATAGATAGACTGCGCAAGAGTGGTCTTGCCTGCCCCTCCAATCCCATAGATTGCAAGGACTGGAATACGCCTTTCACTACTCGAACAAGGCATATTGTCAACTGAGATCAACATGTTTACAAGAGAGTCACGCTCATGGCCCCTACCAATGACTAATGATGAGGGGGAAGAGACACTAGCATGTTGTTGTTGTTGTGGTGGTTGTTGGTTTATAGGATCTTGACCAGTAAATCTAGCAATAAGCCCAGTAAATTGGTCTGTTTCAGCAGCAAGCTTGATTAGTTTCTCCATACTCTTCTTTAGCGCTGTTTTGAGAGAAAAAGGTGCAGCAACATCTCTTGCCTTCTTCTGAATAACCTTGACAAAATTAGGGACGGAACTGACCTGAGCTTTGAGGCGCTGGTATTCATACATGTCGAGCACATCTTCTGCCTCATAGGCAGCTTCTTTGAGTCTCATCAGCCATGGCTTCAAAGCATCCACATCCTTTGCTTCCGCCGCCAGCAGTACAGCTTTGATCTTGGGAAGAATGGTATTTTGAAGATGTTGTAGCTCTTCCTCGGTAATATCTCCTCCAAAGTATGGTAGCACCATGTTCTCCAACTTACGGAAGATGGGAGATACAATCGGCCCAACCAAACTCAGTGCAATTTTTACTTCCATGCCTAGCTAGGGAGAAATCAAACAGAGAAATTTGTGGAAAATAAATGGATTGATTGATGAGTCAAGAATCAAGAATGGGAGATTGGTGTATTAAAAGCTCAAATGACTTCTTCCATACCTGTTAACCAACTGGTACTCGGAAGGAAGGAAGGATACTCTGAAGATGAGTAGCAGTTCCCAGTTCTCTCTCTCTCCTTTGCCTTTACATCCGGCAATAATGCACTCCACTTCCTGCCAAGTTGATAGGGACCTTTGGCCAACTAGCAGATGTTCATCTGCCATTGTTGTCACCTTCATTAAGTTAATAGGACCTCGATCGGTCTGTAATGCATTTCTGGTCATTGTTGTCACCTTCATTAAGTTGCAGCCAATGTTGCACCAATCGCTGTCCAAGGGGCCAACTTGGTGTTAGGTGCACTCCACTACTAATAATTTCTCGACTTCTATACGATTTTATATATACATTAAAAAATAAAAGTTTAACCACCACCTAAAATAAAATGTGCTTGGTGTGGGATCGAACCTACAACATCTCTTGTTTGACCAACAACACTCAACCAACAACATAAGTGTTGGAAACAAAAGCGCAAAAATTGTTTTCCAAATCAAAAAGTCCTGCAAGAGAACCGAACAAAAGTACAGAAACCAAAAACGTCAGATACAAATCGCAGACACAAAAAATTTTACGTAAAAAATCCAAATAAAAAAAATTACGGGACGATCGGAGTCGAACCCTGAAAACCTTCACTAATGAAATAAGAAATACACCGACTCCTTACAAACTTCTCACCGATGCAAACGGATCACCACAACTCTTTGGAATAGAAAATAGATCACAGACAAACGAAGAACGGAGATGACGAAAAAAGAATTACCAGAAACCGATCTCCTCTTCGAAATAGCCTTCAATCTCTTCCTCTCTTCTTCCAATGTGGTAAAAGCACTTTTGCCTCATTTTGCAAATTTTTTTTGAGATATGAGATATATTTTATGGCTAGGAGACACCTAATATATATAGCCTCAAACCCACAACTAGTATTCCTATTATATATAGGAATATTCAATCCAAATCCAAATCCAAATCCATTGACATAATCATATTATATGTAGGAATATCCAATTCAAATCTAAATCCATTGACATATTCCTATTATATTTAGAAGTACACAATCCAAATATATTGAGGTAATCCTATTATATTTAGGAATATTCAATCCAACTCCGGGGTATTTTTCACATAGGTTGGAAATTCCATCCACTCCAACAAATCTTCCCCTTCACAACTATGTGGAAGGGGTCGTCATCCCTATGATCCGCCTGCAGTACTCAAACTTTTTTCTTGGAAGAAATTTTGTAAACATGTCTGCTCTGTTGTCATCCGTATAAACCTTCTCAAGCAGTGCTTGCTTCTTTTCAACCACATCCCGTATCCAATGATACCGGATATCATTGTGCTTGGACCGGCTATGAAAAGTCTGGTTCTTTACAAGGTGAATTGAACTCTGGATATCGCAAAACAAAGGGTACTGCTATTGCTTTAGCCCAATTTTTTGTAGCAGCTTCTTCATCCACAGCAACTCCTTGCAAGCCTCCGTCGCCGCAATGTACTATGTCTTTGTCGTCGACAAGACAACACACTTCTGCAACCGCAACTGCCACGATACCGCTCCACCAACAAACATCATCACATAGCCCGAAGTCAATCGTCTCGTGTCTATATCTCCAGTCATATCAGCATCAATATACCCAACCAGCTTCGACTCGTCACCATGAAAAGAAAGTCTCCAATCGGCAGTTTCCTGAAGGTATCGTAGAATCCACTTGACCATACTCCAATGTACCCTTCCAGGATTGGAAGTATACCTGCTAATTATTCCAACTGCGTGAGCGATGTCAGATCTCGTACACACTATAGAATATATGAGACTCCCCACAACTGAGGCATATGGAACCCGCTCTATATCTTCCTTCTCGTCCTTGGTAGATGGACATTGCTCCTCAGTGAACTTAAAGTGAGCCACAATAGGGTTACTCACTTTCTTGGACCCATCTATCCCAAAACGTTAAAGTACCCGATGAATGTACTTTTTTTGGGACAAATGTAGCAGCTTAGACTCTCTCACTCGGCTGATCTCCACCCCAAGAATAGTCTTCGCTGCGCCCAAAACCTTCATAGAGAAGGTCGCGCCCAGTTGGTTTCACGCCCTGATTTCGCCCAATAGATAATCGTCCCCCGGGCGTGATGCCGTGCACGCGTAGGGCGCGCGTGCACAAGGCCTAGGCATAATGATAATCTTTAGAACATATGCAACAGAGTACACAAATAAGATAGCACATATTGAGGCATAGAAAAGTTTTCTTTTTATTGATAATGAACATCTGATTACAGACTCTTGACCCAAAATGATAAGAATGCCACACGGGCTTACAACTTGGATACAAAATGAGATAGCCGTTACATACATCACATCCTTTACTAAAACTTTAAAACAATATAGACACCTGCTGGCGAAGCTATCGCCTTGCCGCGGAGCCGCATATAAGGGTTGCGCTGCTTCCGAGTGCTTTGTACAAGCTCCAAAAAAGTCACGAACGAAATGCGTCAGATACTGGACTGGTTGGGGGAGGAAGAAGCTTCAGCTCCTTGCCACGTCGCTCGGGCTCAGGGAACCTGCTGCACCGAGGGTCAGTACTTTGAAAGTACTGGTGAGGGCGAGCTAACCCAACTAACCAAATCCAAGTTTGTTCATATGAAACATGCAACATTATTGTGGTCTTTCTATCTTGCCTTAGTTCAATTTTACATGCAAGCATTGAATATTCGATTTACGGAACAACATGATACCGTTTGGTAACTTTTACCTTTCCGTTTGAACTTCCTGCATAACACTTACCATGTCTTTCTCTGTCACGAAGACACCATTAGTTTGAGCAAGTAATACAGATATATGTGTACATTGGGTCATGGCATATCCTTGCCACCGTGGACAATAGCTACAGTAAGCGGTGACCCTTGTAGCTCGGGTAGCAAGCCCCAGTGCAAGGCCTCCCCCGCCTTACCCGTGCTAGACTTTCTAGCGTAGCTATCCGAGTTTCGTTTGGAACGAATCACCCCCAGTGTCCCGGACGCCGTTCACAGGAACTAAACCTTGTGCACAAGTTATCCTACCGAACTACGTATTGACACTAAATTAATAGATAAAGCATTTATCCCACAAGAATGTGTACATCTACTTTAGCATAGAGCATTTGGCATAGTCTTCCTGTCCAAGTGATTGCATTTCAATATAGTTTGCACAATACATCTATACAGTTATATAGAATAATTCTACCTACAACTGAAACATGAATATATATATGCATAACGGACAAGTACGCATCAATGTGATCGTTTGAAAATTCTAAGTGACAAGCATTTCATGTGTTTCAAGTCTAACTCATCTTTCATTTGACTCAGTTTTAATCTTATTATGATATCGTTGGAGCGGGATGCATAATGAGTCAATTATTATTTAGAGTAAAGACTTGGCAGAAGGGTGCTAATCGAATTAAAGCCACTCACAAGTTGGTGAACTAGGAGAGAAAAGGGAGAACTTCAAGACTCCGTGCGTGCGTCGTCTACCCGATCACCTGCACGCACCAACAGATGATCAATATCTCCTGCTTCGGTCTCCGAGGTTTGATATAAAATTGCGAGATCCTAAGAACGAAGGCAATAAAATCCATCGAAACCGTTCAAGAAAATGCAAGTCATAAAGCCAACAAGAAAGCAACCAAGCGGCACAAAATCAGGCAAGTAAACCAGCGCAACGGAAAGGCCCCAATCGACTTTGTCGCCGAGTCTTTCCTTGAGGCATGATCCGTTGAAAATGGGACCTAATTCCAAAGAAACCAATATATAACGAGGAAAGAATCTTGATTCAATCTGTCCCGATCGAACGGTCTTAAGTATTTTTTGGCCGCGCTCCCCGAATAGGGGGAATGGGGCATTACATCATAACCATCTAATAGAAAGTTTCGTCCCGAAACTCAGGAATAGTACCTACCCCTAAGGAATAATGAGGAATTTTTTTCTCATATCAGATTCGAGTTTCCACGTCGATTCTTCGACCGTGTGGTCTCGCCAAAGGATGCGTACAAGCAAAATTGGCCAATTCCGCAACTGCTTTTCCTTGCGATCTAAGATCTGAATGGGCTCAACAACGTATGACAAGTCCGCTTGCAGTTCTAACTGTCACTACCATATTCTAAAAATAGGGGTATTTTTGACTTTTTATATATTATTAATATTGTGTGTATTTAATTTAAATAATTGTATGAGATGTGTATTTACATATATATTATGTACAGTGTTCGTTAATGTTGAGCTAGAAGACTTGACCTAGAAGCCCACTAGATGAACACCTGACCGAAATGTAGGGTTATGAATTTAAATTATATTATTTAGGATTTAATTATTGATGTTGTAATTAATTATCATAATTTTATTTAATTGTTGCGCCTTACCGTTGCTTCGATATTTGGAGCGCTACCATAGTTTTTGCCTTCCAACAAATTTCACAACCTTGCCCTAGACGTGCCCGCCTTCCATTCTGACCTTTTTGTAACTCGTAAATATGCTCTCTTGTGCTTCATTTTAGCCGCATAATATTCGTCGTGGACGTTTATTTAATTTCTAAATAAAATCCAACTTTGTATCGTTGTGCGTTCCAATCGAAATTGGAGACACAATCTCGATCCATTTTGAGTAACCCAAATTAGGATAATATTCTGTTCTGAGTCTTCTTCACTAATGATATTTGTGTCCCAACTTAAATTTAGTCCCATGTATTTCTAATTAATTTTAGAACATCGCTTGCATTATTCTTTAATTAAATTGGGGATACCAACTTTGACTAATCCCATTTTAACCCAATTTAATCCAAACATCCCATTAATTAAGCCCATACAAAACACACAACACCCTCCTCACCCTACAAAATACCAAACAGCAAATTGCCCACCAATTTTTTATCATTTTATGTGTTTGTGCAAATACCCAAATTTAAGGGGGCTCGTTTGTTAATATTGCATTAGGTGTCAACACCCTATTGGTTCGAACCAAATGGAGAGCCCTAATATTTGACTAGTCAACCCAACCCTCTCCTTGCATGAGTAATTTTCTCATGTCAAATCTGAGCCACCCATTCAAAATGGGGCTCATCATCACCACACACCTCCCATCACATCTCCTATAAGATGTCTCTTCAATGCACATTTCCCAAGCATGTCCTAATCCCCAAACCTAGGAAAGCCCCCACCTCCCAACGTAGGAATTTTTCCTTTTCTCTTCTTCTTCTTCCTCTTCACCTATTTTTTTTTTGGTTTAAAAACCACTCCACCACTGTTCAGCCCGGCCGGCCCCCTACTCCGGCAGAACCCTGCCAAGCTCCGGCTGCTACGACTTCTTCCCCGGCTCCTTCTGCACTCGGCCTTCACTCACCATACCACCTCTCCCTTCCGACCACGAGAACCCAGCACCTTCCCCACCTGAAGCCCCGCCGACTGACATCACCCCGACCCGCTCCTCCTCTACCACTGCAACCTTCCCCGGCCGCATCTCCCTCCATCACCACTCCACACCTGAGCCATTAACCCTGAGACCTCCCCCTCAGTCGAGTTCCCCCTCCTGAAGCTCTCCCCGACCCTGCAGCATCATCCACCTCCGGCCAAACCTTGCCTCGACTCCACCACCTTCTCTTCCCGCTCATCCCTTCTCTCCTCTTCCCATTTCGCTACACCACCCCGTTCACCTCAACTCTGGCAGACAACCGAGCCCACTCCTTCTTCCCCAACCACGCTCCAACTCCGGCCAACCAACCTTCCTACACCCGACGTGTCGTTCCCCCATGAGCCACCACGAACACCATTAACACCGACATCACCATGAGCTACCTCCACTGTCACTGAACCAGCCCTGCTCTCCTCCCCTCTTCCGCTCTGGTCGGCATCACCCCGACGAGCTGACCACCCATAGCTTCTTCCCGGGTCGAGCTCCACCCTTTCACCTCGCCGACGACCCACCGGACGACCACCCGCTTCTCCTCGAGCCATCTCTTCCGTGCACCTCCTGCTGGAATCACCACCACCATCGTCATCAGCAGCCTCGACCACCCCCTTCCTTTCCTCGACGAGCACCACTTTTCCTTCTCCGGCCACTGTTCGACCCCGACGGCCGAACCACCAGTGCCACCCTTCATCACCACCCTGTTCCACCAGCCCCCACCACCAGGACCACCACCTCGTCGTCGTCTTCGCCGTCGTCGTGCACGTGCACAGGTATGGTTTCTCCCCCCTCGCATACACGTACGCGTGTATGTATGTATATATGTATGCATGTATGTATGTAGTATATATATTGAATATGTAGGATTCGTATACATACGCATATACATATATATAGTATGTTTTTCAAATTAATATATACGTATTCAATAAAACATTTTAGTATGTATGTATTAATATATATATATACCGGCATATAGTATATGTATAAAATTGGTATATATATATAAATATAGAATACGTATATTTTTACTTGATAAATATATATATATATATATATATATATATATATATATATATATATATTCAGTATACGTATTCTTTTGATACGTATAAATATTGGTCGTTATATATATATATATATATATATATATATATATATATATAGTATATAATTCTATTTAGTATATATACACTTATACATATTTTTGTTTGTAATTATTGGTATACATATATATATGTATTATATTTAATTAATGATATATGCTAATTGATAATATGTATAATTATGAATGTATTAGGCGACCCGAGTGTAATTACGGATACCCCGTATTTACATGGACCTGTAACCCTGTTAATTATTAGAAGGCTGCCATATGTACACTCACGTACTGGCGAGACCCTTATCACCGACTGTCTGAATTCACAGCAATTACAGACACGACACCCGTACAATTAGACGCACACTTGACCCTAGTTGACCAGTGTAATATCTAGCATAGCCCTAAGTTTATCGTGTTTTGTATGTTAGTGTAACGTCTGATGCAATTATTATATTTTATGGTATGTCTATAGGACTGTTGGATCATCCAGACGATACTCTGGAATAGGATATTGGTATTACCAGCTAAGGATCCGAGGCGAGTACATTCTCTGATAGTTTTTTATTTATGATATTCCCTATGTTCATTGTATCTAGTGTAAATATCCATATTCTTGACACGATGGTTACACGGATTGGTATATCTGGATCTCGTCATGAGATATTATTCCTTGTTCATGGTGTATCTTGTACAAGTCTTTGTTTCATTGTTTATCTTGTACATGTATAGACACTGATTTTCGAGAAGAGTCGCTATCTTCTTGGAAAATCCCGTCAAGTGGAGCTCGTAGGGCCCACAATACGCAAATTTGTCAACATTCTCAGAATCGAACCAAACTTGGGTCACAGGACCAGCGTATCGCTATGAGTCCGATGGCGCAAGTTTCGTTTCGATTCGACGTGTGTACATAAAGTTAGGACACATTCCAGAATTGACGGATACGGGACGGTGTCCGCGGATACGCGTTGATTTCGGTGTGCACGCACACCCGAATCGACTTCTGCGAAATCCCGCACGTCCGTATCAACGACGCGCACGTATCTGTGAAGACCGCACGCGACCAAGTCGTCCCGTTTGGCGGGGCGTACTCAGTTCCGGGGTGAATCAGGGCATTGTTTTTTCTGTTTTTGGATCGCGGTTCACAATCGCCACAGGACGCGATGCCCCGAGCGGGTTGCACGGACACCGAGAGGGTCACGCAGGGTTCACAACGCAACTGACGGAATCAAAAATGGGTAAACGAGCAGGGCGATACGTGTACCTGAACAGGGTCCAAAAATTCAAAATTTACCGTGTCCGACACACGTGTCCGACACACACGTGTCTAGGGTTTAGGGCTCAGAGGGTGCTCAGGCGGCCGGAGGGGGCCAGGGCAGCGGGGCGGCGCTGGCGAGGGTGGCGGCACAGGCCGGCAGCGGTGGCATGCCGGAGCGGGTGGGGGACGGGCCTGCAGGGGCTGCTGGGCTGGATCGCGGTCGGGGTTGGCCGCTGAGGCTGAGGGGGAGGAGAAAGGAGGAGGAGAGGGGAGCGGCGTCGCGGCGAGGCTGGGAGGAGGCTGCGGCGCGGGCACGGCGGCCGGAGGCGGCGGGATTCGCCCTTTGCTGCTGCTGCTGCTCGGTGCTGTCTGGGGAAGCCGCCGGAGGGGCTGGCGGGGCGAGTCACGGCTGGGAGGCGGCGCTGGGAGCGGGCGGCGCGACATGGCGGGGGCGACGTCGGCGGCGGCGAGATCTGGGGAGGGAGGCGGCGCGGCGGGTCTGGGTGGTGGAGGGATGGCCGGAGGGGAGAAGGCTACGGGGGGGTTTTTTATAGGCGGAGGAGCGGGGGAGGGTAGGCCGAGCTAGGCGGCGGAGGAGGCGGATCGAGGGCCGGGCAGCGCGGAGGGGGCAGCGACGTGGCCGGAAGCGCGGGAAGCGGCGCCGGAAGCGGCGGTAGGCGCGGGTCGTGCGGGGGAGAAGGCTGGTAGCGGGTCGGCTTCGCGGGCGGGTTCTGGTCTGACCGACCCGACCTGAGCCCATGGGCCGGGTTAGGCTGGGCTGGGCCTGGGCTGGGTTAAGGATGGGTTTAAATAAAAATAAAAAATAAATAAATAATAATAATTAAAATAAATAATAAAACAGTTTTTAGGTGTTACAAAATAGGTCCGGGGCCCAATAAATTCCCAAAAATTTACCCTAAGTCATTTTTTCATTTTACACCAAAAAATATTATTTTCATAATATTTTAATAGTAATTAACAGCAAATAAAAATTATTTAATTACCAAGAGCCTAGGTTTTAATTACAGAAAAATCCCAAAAATTCCAGAAAATTGTGAAAAGTCCAAATTAATAATTCCTAAAAATCAGGCGGCTTACAGCAATACCATGACAAAACAGACCATAACCATGTATGTTTTCTCTAGATTGTATGATGTATGACTGTAGGAAGAATTTTCTTGGACCTTGATTATTGGGGGTTTTGACCATAGTGAAGATTTATGAAGAGGTTATGACTTGACAAGAGAGACAAGATGCTTAAATTTTGAGGATAATCATTAGTTTAAATAAAGAGTTAAGAATTTAATATGACAGAATTGATGAAACATTGATTTTATGAAGATTAAAATATGGTTGAAATTATCATTAAAATTCGAGGAAATTAAGGAGATTATCATTATTTGATTGCAATATATGAATTTAAAAATTTATATTATGAATATTGTATTTGAAGATTTCATAAGTATCACATTGTTTGAGTATTTTGTGAAAAAATAAATCAAGGAATAAGATCATTAATAGATTAGTGTTTGAATTCAATTTTTGGGATGAGGATTTAGATTTTATAAATATGCATCGATTGGATTTAAATTAGAGGAGTAAGATGATTAATAGAGTTTGAATTCACATTTTTGGGACAAGATTTCAGTTTTATAAATATGTATTGATTGGAATTAAATTAGAGGATTGGATATTAAATTTTGAGTATTTAATTATTAACTTAAAATTTTGGAGGAAATTGTGAAAAAAATAGAATTTGATTTTGTATTTCGAGGATTTTCAGGAATATGATAACTACAGAATTTTGAAAAAAAAAATTGTGAAATGACAATGTGGATTTACTTTATGATTATAGGTTTGGTGAATTTAAATTTTGATGGAAAATATATAATGAGTAAATACAACTATGAGGATTTTAAATTTCGAGGACGAAATTTTTTTAAGGAGGGTAGACTTGTCACTACCACATTCTAAAAATAGGGATATTTTTGACTTTTTATATATTATTAATATTGTGTGTATTTAATTTAAATAATTATATGAGATGTGTATTTACATATATATTATGTACAGTGTTCGTTAATGTTTAGGATTATGAATTTAATTTATATTATTTAGGATTTAATTATTGAGGTTGTAATTAATTACCGTAATTTTATTTAATTGTTGCACCTTACCGTTGCTTCGATATTTGGAGCATTACCCTAACTTTTGCCTTCCAACAAATTTCACAACCTTGCCCTAGACGTGCCCGCCTTCTATTCTGACCTTTTTGTAACTCATAAATATGCTCTCTTGTGCTTCATTTTAGCCGCACAATATTCGTCGCGAGCGTTTATTTAATTTCCAAATAAAATCTAACTTTGTATCATTGTGCGTTCCAATCAAAATTGGAGACACAATCTCGATCCATTTTGAGCAACCCAAATTAGGATAATATTCTGTTCTGAGTCTTCTTCACTAATGATATTTGTGTCCCAACTTAATTTT
>JAYESA010000011.1:182126267-182311267 GCA_036927795.1 Iris macrosiphon | reverse complement strand
TCTTCTTCCTTCTTCTTCTTCCTCTTCACCTATTTTTTTTTGGTTTAAAAACCACTCCACCACTGTTCAGCCTGGCCGGCCCCTACTCCGGCAGCACCCGGCTAAGCTCCGACTGCTACGGCTTCTTCCTTGGCTCCTCCTGCACTCGGCCTTCACTCACCGTACCACCTCTCCCCTCCGGCCACGAGAACCCATCACCTCCCCCGCCTGAAGCCCCGCCGACTGACATCACCCCGACCCGCTCCTCCTCTACCAGTACAACCTTCCCCGGCCGCATCTCCCACCATCACCACTCCACACCTGAGCCATTAACCCCGAGACCTCCCCCTCAGTCGAGTTCCCCCGCCTGAAGCTCTCCCCGACCCCGCAGCATCATCCACCTCCGGCCAAACCTCGCCACGACTCCACCACCTTCTCTTCCCGCTCCTCCCTGCTCTCCTCTTCCCATTTTGCTGCACTACCCCGTTCACCTCAACTCCGGCAGACAACTGAGCCCACTCCTTCTTCCCCGACCCTGCTCCAACTCCGGCCAACCAACCTTCCTACACCCGGCGAGCCGTTCCCCCACGAGCCACCACGAACACCATTAACACCGGCATCACCACGAGCTTCCTCCACTGTCACTAAATCAGCCCTGCTCTCCTCCCCTCTTCCCCTCCAGTCGGCATCACCCCAGTGAGCCGACCACCCATTGCTTCTTCCCGGGTCGAGCTCCACCCGTTCACCTCGTCGACGACCCACCGGACGACCACCCGCTTCTCCTCGAGCCATCTCTTCCCTGTACCTCCCGCTGGAATCACCACCACCATCGTCATCAGCAGCCTCGACCACCCCCTTCCTTTCCTCGACGAGCACCACTATTCTCCGGCCACTGTTTGACCCCGGCGGCCGAACCACCAGTGCCACCTTTTATCACAACCCTGTGCCACCAGCCCCCACCACCAGGACCACCACCTCGTCGTCGTTTTTGCCGTCGTCGTGCACGAGAACAGGTACGGTTTTTCCCTCTCGCGTACACGTACGCTTGTACGTATGTATGTATGTATGTATGCATGTATGTATGTAGTATATATATTGAATATATAGGATTCGTATACATACACATATACATATATATAGTATGTTTTTTAAATTAATATATACGTATTCAATAAAACATGTTAGTATGTATGTATTAATATATATATATATACTATATATATATATACCGGCATATAATATATGTATAAAATTGGTATATATATATATAAATATAGTATACGTATCTTTTTACTTGGTATATATATATATATATATATATATATATATATATTCAGTATATGTATTCTTTTGATACGTTTAAATATTGGTCGTTATATATATATATATATATATATATATATATATATATATAATTCTATTTAGTGTATATACACTTATACATATTTTTGTATGTAATTATTGGAATACACATATATATGTATTATATTTAATTAATGATATATGCTAATTGATAATTTGTATAATTATGAATGTATTAGGCGATCCGAGTGTAATTACGGATACCCCGTGTTTACATGGACCTGTAACCCTGTTAATTATTAGAAGGCTGCCATATGTACACTCACGTACTGGCGAGACCCGTATCATCGACTGTCTGAATTCACAGCAATTACATACACGACACCCGTGCAATTAGATGCACACTTGACCCTAGTTGACCAGTATAATATCTAGCATAGCCCTGAGTTCATCGTGTTTTGTGTGTTAGTGTAACATCTGATGCAATTATTATATTTTATGGTATGTCTATAGGACTATTGGATCATCCAGACGATACTCTAGAACAGGATATTGGTATTACCAGCTAAGGACCCGAGGCGAGTACATTCTCTGATAGTTTTTTATTTATGATATCCCCTATGTTCATTGTATCTAGTATAAATATCTATATTCTTGACACGATGGTTACACATATTGGGATATCCGGATCTCGTCATGAGATGTTATTTCTTGTTCATGGTGTATCTTGTACAAGTCTTCTTTCATTGTTTATTTTGTACATGTACAGACACTGATTTTCGGGAAGAGTCGCTATCTTCTTGGGGAATCCCGTGCCATGATTGGATCTACTATACCAGTCGGGGGTGGAGAGTATTTTAGTGTAGATATGTGATCATATCCTTCATGTACAAGTCTTGCTTTCTCGTAAGTGTTTTTTCATGCCCTACACGTATGACCAGCCATGCCATTATTCTCGTACAAGTCCCAAGTCGATCACATGTTAAAGCTAGTACTCACACACTTAGTCATAGCATTCTTGTTTATTGACATATTTTTCCTTTCCGCATTTATTTACAGTATTTCCAGTATTTCCTTTATTGTATATCTCTCGTACATATATATGTATCTTGTATATTTCCATCTATTTACTGCTACATAGCTTATATCATTGATATAGAACTGCTATTAGGGATGTACTTTGCTCCTTCATAACTGGAAATATTTTTCCAGACTATGCCTTAGAGGACCGGTGTCCGACATTTTATGGACCATAGGGAGAGTAGCTGCAGACTTGGACCTGGTAGTTCAATTATGATTTCTAGCCAAAATTACTAGTTATCTAGTTAGTTTCTTAGTAGATTATTTGGTACCAGATTTGTCTCCGGCATACTTTGTTGAGACTTGGATATTATTGTTGAGTTAGATTATTTCTATTTAGACTTGTGTTGTATTTTATTTATTTTCTTCGATATCTTACCGTGCTGTAGTTAAGTGATTATGTTGTATCATGACCTAGACAGTGTTCTACCGCCGATGTTGTGGCGTAGGCTGGACGTACCTACGTACTCGTGCCCCGATACCGGGTGCGGGTCGTGACACTAACTGACCAAAGTCTACCACATGGTTCGGGTCATGCACATAATTTCTTAGCTGAGTCACATAAAAAATATCGTGCACATCTGATAGGACCGAAGGCAATGCAATTTGGTAAGCAACTGAAGTCACACGCCTGAGAATTTCAAACGGCCCAACAAATCTCGGACTTAACTTCCCTTTTATCCCGAATCTCGTAATACCACGCATGGGCGAGACTTTTAGGAACACATGGTCCCTGTCATGCCCCAGTCCCAAAATACCGAGGGACCGGACGCGTGATAATGGCCAGCAGCACACACCGATGGACAAACCCAATTTAATGGATCCATCGGGGCATGCTTAAGCTGTAGTATAAGAATAAGTAGGTCCAATGATACCAGTCACAGTCTATGCTAATCTCATCCATAACAGAACAGTATATGACTAAATAGCAACTGGAATAGATGCTGAAAGTAAAGATACTGTCGAATATCCAGCAAGAAATAATACTAAGTCGGGTGGAGACAAATCCACTACCGATAAATAGGAAAAACAGAGACAAGGAAATATAACTAAAACATGCTAGAAAGTAACTAAGTATAAGCAGGGCCATCAACTGCAATCGTATCCTCATCTGGTGTCGATCCGTAAAGCTGCGGATACTCCTCGTCTGCTAAATCTGGAGAACAAAACCAGGTCCTCAGAGGGACGTAACAAGATACAAAAGAATACGAGCCAAAAGTACAGTAAATGAACATGCAAGATAGACAAGAAAGTAAACACAAGAAAGCAAATAAGACACGAGAAATCACTGCATCTAAGATGGTAGCGTGCCGATGGTGCTATCAACCATGACTACAAAATAGGGATAACCGCAACTCAATGGGAGATCACGGTCCTATAGAAAGTAGGCCAATGGGGACTCCCAATCTATAGTATAGCTCTTTCGCTGCCCAATGGGAGCTCACGAATGAGGTAGTCAAATGAACAAGTCTCTATTGCAGCACTATGGGTACTCACAATCGAGAATGCTCAAGTGTAGTCAATGCCTAATGACGATCATCTAGGAACGTAAAGAAACCAATCGAGTCCACTCAAGGAAGCGTAGAGTAACCATATACCATCACAATATGTCTATGGAACAAATAGTGATCCAGAACAGACGAATACGGGGCGGTGTCGACGGATACGCGTTGATTCCGGTGTGCACGCACATCCGAATCAACTTCTGCGAAATCCTACACGTCCGTATCAACGACGCGCATGTTTCGGTGAAGACCGCGTGCGACCGGGTCGTCCCGTTTTGCGGGACGTACTCAGTTCCGGGGTGAAATAGGGCGTTGTTTTTTCTGTTTTTTATCGCGGTTTGCGATCACCACAGGACGTGACGCACCGAACGAGTTGCACGGCATCGAGGGGGTCACACGGTCTACGCGTCACAACTGAAGGAATCAAAAATGGGGCATCGAGGAGAGAGAAAACGATACCTGAACAGGGCTCCGTGAAGGCCGATTTCTCGTGTCCGAGTGTGTCCTTCGTGTCCTGCGTCGACCGAGTCCTGTGTCCAGGCTGTGTCCGTGTCCACTGCTCTAGGGTTTAGGGCAGCGGTGTTCGGATACTTCGGCGGAGGCGGGGGATCTCGAGGCAGAGGCGTCGCTGTGTCGGCGAAGTCGTTTGTGGGGCAGAGGAGGGTGGTCGATGGAGAGGTGGAGGTCGAAGGCTGCTGCGGGAATCGTCGGGGGCTGGGTTCCGGCGAGGGCTGCTGCAGGAGAAAAGGGAGTCGAGGATAGGGAGGAGACGGGGTGGTGATGGTGGTAATGGTCTGGCGAGGGAAGAACGTAGTGGTGGTGATGTCCTCAGGCGAGGATGGCCGGGAAGGAGTCAGGCGAGGTGCAACGGCTCGGGGCTGAGGCTTTGGCGGTGGTCGTGCGGGCTGGGGATGGGCGGATACGGCGAGGAGAGGAGGAAGATGAGGTCGACAAGGGTGGATGGAGATTAGGGTTCAGGTCAGGGACTGCGGCGGTCGCCCGTGGAGGATGAGGAGGGGATCTGGCCAGTCGTGCTCGGGCGGCAAGGGGAGGATGAAGCCTAGGGCAGGCGGTGGTGACGATCGGGGACGGAGGTTCTCAGTGGCGGGGAGATGGCTATGGAGGCGGCGGGGAGGAGAGGAAAGGTGACGGGCGGAGGCTAGGGGCGCCGGAATAGACGCGGCTGGGCAGAGGCGGTGCCGAAGACTCGCCGGAGGGGGTCAAAGAAGGGGGTGGCGGCCAGGGTTAGGGTTAGTTTTAGGATTTAGGGATTTTTATTAATAATTTTCTTTTTGCTTGTGGAGAAAACTAGGAAAACATGTATTTATACATGCAGAAATTGGACTAGGGTTTGACCTAGAATTTGGGCTGGGTCAACTCTCCTTGGGCTTGGCTTCGGCTCTCATGGGGATGTTGGGCGTTTGGCACGGGTTTAATTCGGTTTAATTCTACATCGGTTTTCAGGACTTTAAAAATGATTCCGGGGTCCAATAAATTCACCGAAAATTATCCTATGTCCGATTTTCCATTTTACACCATAAAATACTATTTCCATAATATTTAATATTAATTAGCAGAAATTAAAAATCATTTAATTACCAAAAGCCTAGGTTTTAATTACAGGAAAAAAATCCCAGAATATTACGAAAAATTATGAAAAATCCAAATTATTAATTCTGAAAATGAGGGGGCTTACAATCTATCCAACTTATAAAAATTTCGTCCTCGAAATTAAAATATGGTAGGGTTCTCTCTATCCAATCTCACTTGATTACAGTCTAAAGGATTCCTCTCAAGTGAACATTGCGGTCTCTACCCAACTTAGAATTTACCTATCTATCATCTAAGGCTATACATCTAATAAAGCTATGCCCCAACTTATTTAATCATGTTAATGAATCCTCAAGTCTTTAACACCAAACATATCACCTATGATATTCCCTTAATCATATATAAAAGGGTCATCAACAATGCGACCGGCCTGTGGGGTATATCTAGTACTGTCTATATATCAAACTTATACCAAGCACGAGGTTTCGTCTTTCCGAAATAAGGAAAGACGAAGATCAATAAGAAAGAGTTCAAGGGTGAGGTAATAGAATAGAAGTATCAGGATCAAGGCGTTTAACGAATTCAAATGGGATTTGTCAAGACAATTGTGGATTGAAATCCTATTCTGGTAATCCTTTGTTCGCATGCTTGTATTAGTACAGTTATATAACTGATACGATATGCTCAGACATATCTAGAGGGCAAGTATACTAGTCAACTATATATCTCAATCCACGTGAAGTAGTCGTGCGAAGAACGAACCAAAATGCACTAAGGTTGATCAGACCGTAATACACTTATTCTGAATAGACAATTGTATTAGTGTGTCGACCCAATACATATGTCATGAACAAGCTCGATAAAAGGATAAGCTTGCAAAACTAGGCTATATTAGCAGAATAAGTCAAGGTAGTACAACAAATATAAGTACGCTAGATGATGATGAAAGGAGGTACAACTTAATTCAAGTTCACAAAATAACACAAAATAAGCACAATAACAAAAGACTCTACAATCTCTACAGTTATCAATTATAAAACATTCTAGGTTATTAGCAAGTTCAAAACTACTAGGTCAAGGCTAAGGTCACGAACCAACAGGCACGAACTAAAGCAATATTAGAAACAGAAAACTATAAAAACTTACGCGCATTAGCTACTCCATGAGTCTGCGCATCTTCCAAAGTCATCGTGAAAGCTTGTCCGCGTTCTTGAGGTGGTGCCCTCTGCTGTTGCTGGGCCTGCTGGAAGAGTGCTGCTCGAGGTGCCAAGGGTGTCATGCCCCAGTCCCAAAATACGTAGAACCAGGAATACGTGACACGCCAGCTACGCATTCGACCAGACTCTGGTCTGACTCGAATACGTATAAGCTGTAATATAAAGGGCACTATCTAAATATTTAATAACTGTAAACCTCTATGTCTCAATCCACAATGTACAACAGTATACAAAAAAGAGCTATATGTGCTAGAGTCGGCCGCCCAATAACACACTAACTCGAATAGACTCGAGAAAAAGTATGAGTCTATAAAACTAGGCTATAATAGCAGATTAAATAAACAATGTAAAATAACCATAATGCCGGTAGATATAATGTGAGTACCTGGTACCATGCCCGCAAGACCTGCAACTCCAATAGCAACTCCAAATGCTCCGTAATCATCTATGCTGCAAAACTGGCAGGGAACCAGGTCCTCAGAGGGACGTAACAAGGTACAGAAATACAACATGCCAAGTAAACAGAAAGTACAAGTGCACGACAGGGTACTCTATCATAACCAAACAAGTGTGACACAGTTTAAAGACAATGTTCGACGCGTGGGCTGTCCAAAATAAAACCGTAGCTCCGAACACAGAGACACACGGGGCGTACCGTAGCTCCGAGCACAGAGACACACGGGTGTTACACTACTCTAGAATACAGGATCACTACATATACATATATAAGCGTGTGCAGAGTAGCCCAAACGTCTAGTAACTGTCTTCCCCTTCCCCAAGCGATCAATGATTGTGCGTTGAACCTGACCCTCTAACTACAGTCTCGACTCACAGATATAACTCAACAGACGCGACCCTAAGGTCGTCCCAGTCTCCGGTCATGATGTCGGTATCAGGATACAGGAATCTGGCACGATCACAGTATATGAGTGTGTCCTGGGGTATCGATAAACTCAGGTACGCATATCGAGAAACTACGAATCATCCAACAATCTTCCTAAGACGTTACGACATACTTCTTCACCCGGTTATGAACCGGACGCGAAGTATCGAACGTCAACATAAGTACGTGTACAAAGTACATAATAAAATAATGAATATCTGTAGACTGAAAATACAGGGTGGCAAGGTACACTTGCCTGCGTGCGGCTGCTGATGACGGGGTTCTGGTACCGCGTCCAAGTCCTCAGGTCCCGAAGTACCTAGTGAAGAGATACAAATTAGAATTAATAATCTATTCTACGACTCACAAAGGCAAGATACTAGAGGGCTGACTACAACTGACTAATGGTACGATAGTCCATCAACTAGTCATCTGTATATTCTCCTCGATCTTAATTCTCCGAAAATAAACTAACATTTCCACCATGTACGATACATCCCGATTAGTTGGCTCCAAGGTCAAAACTCTATTCTCCTCGACCACATATTTTTAATTAAATCGTGATAATTTATGTAGAAGCCAAATCAAATTTCCATCCAAGTACCACATCCAAATCCAACTTCATACAACATAAGTTACAAGGTTACTACACTACAAAACCCTAAAACATGTTAACACAACCTCAAGTCATTAAGATCCATATTCGCACTATTCATCATTAGCCTTAGCCAGTATAAACCTTAATCCCGTAGTTCAAATATTCCAATACACTAATCATTTATATCATTAGTACATAAACACTAGAAATACATTAAACCTCAATAAACACAACCTCAAGCCAGGTTCACATATATAACCCAAAACCCTAGCTAGCATTTCCCATATATAAACATCAACACAAACAATTAATAATCATCAATACTTAACCCTTATCACATATTAAGTACTCCCCACACTAACCATATATAACCACACTATATAACTACAACCCTAGCTAGCATTCACACATCCTTGTATAATTAAATCCTATTAGTTAGATAATAATTTCTGGAATTAAACACAAGAGAGGGGAGGGTAAGAATCGACCTCAACGCGGCGAGGTTGATGGCTGGCCGGAGTGTGGCCGGAGGAGGTAGTGGTTGTGATGGTGGTGGTAGTAAACTGGTGGTGGTGGTGGTGGTGAACTAGTGGTGATGGTGAACTAGTGTGGACGGGGACGCTGGTCGGGAGAAGCACCGTCCGGCGGGGACGCACACAGCGGGGTGGAGGTGATCACAGCCGCGGGGAAGCTTCAGCGGGGTGGGGGCACCACAGTCCGGCGGGACACACGGCGGGGTGGAGGTGATCACAGCCGCGGGGAAGCTTCAGCGGGGTGGGGGCACCACAGTCCGGCGGGTGCACAGTGGGGAACTGGACCGGCGGGAAGGCCGGGACAGTACAGTCGGCGACGAGGACGCACTGCCTCGGGTCGAGGGCTGCTCAACGGCTGGGGGTGAGCCTAGCCACGGGGTCGGGATAAGGAGGAACGGGCTGCACGGGGGGAGCTGCAGACTGCAGCCGGAGCGAGGGTGGTAACGCACAGTCGGCGGAAAGCTACAGCAGGCCGGAGAGGCGGCGCCGCCTGGCCGGAGTCGGGCCGGAGCGGCCGGCGGGTCTTCCACAGGGAGGAAACTCAAATGAGGAAGAAGAAACTAAGGAAGAAGAAGAAAAAAAATAATGGAAAGTGGAGGAAGAAGTTTGCATAGGGATTTTAAATGAAGGAGTGAGGAGAGAGAAAGAGAGAGAGAGATGTTTCCTTGGTATTAGGGCCGGTGGTATATTTTGAGGGTGGGGTGAGGTGTTGCTTTATAGGGGTTTGTGAAAGGGGATGGAGGGTTGTGATCATCCTATTCAAAATGGAGGGTGTAGATTTATCATGAAGGGAAGTGGATTTTCTTCATGAAGGGGGTGAGTGGATGGTGAGAATAGGACCCTATTTTGGGACCTCTCCATAGTTCAAAGCCAATAGGGTGATGACACATAAATTCAATAATTGCAACTTAGCCCCTTAAATTCGGAAAATTGCATAAACACATAAAATGACACAAAAATTATGGAGAAAATTGTGTTTAGCAATTTTTATGGTGAGAGAGTGTTGTGCGTTTGGCACGGATTTAATTAGAAAGGTATTGGGATTAATTTAGGATTAAAAATAGGATTTACAAAGTTGGTATCCCCGATTTAAGTAGAATTAAAGTGTCCCGCGAATTTAAATTAATTGGGGGCACTTGGGGTCAAAATCCGGAAATGACGCAAAGGCGAAAAATGGTGGGGGCTTGGAGTCAGTCTTGGACCCTTTAGTTGGTCCGGCTCAACGGGTTAAGTTGGTATCTCAAATTTTAGGATAACGACACAAGTGTCCGACACGGGATTAAATATGGATTTTGAATTCGAAAAATTGTGCAATTAATTTAGAGCACAACGGAAACTGATTTTAAGAGACGGAAAAGTCCAGTGCCTAATTTGGCGAGTCAAGTCAGAAGTACAAAAATTGAACGAAATTTATGGGCTGATATTGGGCTCCGAATAATCAAACAATGATAGGGCGCGCCAAGGGTTTTAATTAAATGAATTAAATACCAGATAAATTATCTCCACTCTAAACCTCGACATCTGCTACCAAAACCAAAATTTTCCAAATCCACTCTAACTATCTACAGAATAAATCGATGGGGTTTACATTCTTCCCAACTTAGAAAAATTTTGTCCCCGAAATTAAAAGTAAAGCACGATAATATTTAACAGAATCTTAAAACAATCTAGTAATCAAATGCTGTATGTAAATTCGTACCTTGCTTCTCAAATAAGTACGGGAATCGCTACCGAATAGAATCCTCGCGCTCCCAAGTAGACTCGCCTGGTGAATGGTGCTTCTATGCCACTCTGACCAGTCGAATCGTCTGCCCTCTCAAAGTCTTCTCGCTGCGATCGAGGATCTCAACTGGCTGCTCTACGTAAGACAGACTGGGCCCGACTGTAATCTCCGAATGATCAAGCACGTGGCTAGGGTCTGCGACATATCTCCTCAGCTGCGATACGTAAAATACGTCATGTACTCCCTCTAATGATGGAGGTAATGCAAGACGGTAAGCCACTTCGCCAACTCGTTCCTAAATGTCAAAAGGTCCGATATACCTCGGACTCAGCTTGCCTCTGCCTCCGAATCTGATGGTACCATGAGTGGGCGATATCCTCAAAAATACGTGGTCACCCTCCTTGAACTCCAATGGTCTGCGGTGCGCATCTGTCCAGTGTTTCTGTCTGTCCTGTGCTGCACGCAGGTGGCTTTCAATCTGCTTGACCTTCTCTACTGTCTGTGTCACCAACTCTGGACCAAGTATCTGACGCTCTCCCACGTCACTCCAACAAACTGGCAACCTACATTTCCTGCCGTACAGTGCCTCATAAGGTGCCATATGTATGTTGGCCTGGTAACTGTTATTGTAGGAGAATTCTACCAAGTGTAGGTGGTCCTCCCAAGATCCTCCAAAATCAATCATGCACGCTCTCTACATATCCTCTAATATCTGTATCGTACGCTCTGACTGTCCATCAGTCTGTGGGTGATATGCATTGCTGAACTTGAGGCGAGTTCCTAGGCTCTCATGCATAGTCCGCCAAAAATGTGACGTGAATCTGGAATCACGATCCGATACGATGCTGACATGCACTCCATGTAATCGTACTATCTGCCTCATATATATGTCAGCTAGTATCTCTGTGGATTGCCCAACTCGGAAGGGTAAGAAATGTGCAGACTTGGTGAGTCTGTCTACGACAACCCAAACTGCATCCTTTCCGCTAGGGCTCAGCAGAAATCCTGTGACGAAGTCCATGGTAATGTGTTCCCACTTCCACTCGAGAATGGAAAGTGGCTGTAATAATCCTGCAGTCCTCTGATGTTCAGCTTTGACTTGCTGACAAACTAAATACTTCGCCACAAATCTTGCAATTTCTCTCTTCAACCCATGCCACCAGAAATGCTGCCTCAAGTCTCGGTACATCTTTGTACCCCCGGGATGAATAGAATAAATCGAGCTATGAGCCTCGGTCATCAATCTTGGCGTAGCTTGCCACTCGAAACATATAGGCGATCTTCGTACCTCAACGTTCTGTCTTCATGAATTCTGAGTCCTGTTTGCATGTCGGCCTCTGTCCTTTCTCGCAATCGTCTAAATCTCGTATCTGTAGGCAAGGCTGCCTTGATCCTCTCAATCAATATAGACTGAACCTCGAGACTGACCATCTGTCCATCCATGCCTGGCAACACAATCTCAATCCTGAGTTTCTAAAAATCCTCTAACAACTGGCGATGAATCGTAAAAATATGCCATAGGCTTCCTGCTCAAGGCATCTACTACTACATTCGCCTTGCCAGGGTAGTACTGTAACTCGATATCATAATCTGTCATCAATTCCAGCCAGTGTCTCTGTCCCATGTTGAGCTTCTTCTTTGTGTAGGCATACTTCAGGCCTTTGTGTTCGGTATAAATCTCAACACGCTCCCTATAAGGGTAGTGTCGTCATAGCTTTAGTACAATATCACTGCAGCTAGCTCTAGACTATGCATCGGATAGTCTTTCTCATAAACTCTCAGCTGTCCTGATGTGTAGACTATATATTCCATCTGAACATATCTCATATTTGCAGAGCTTGGTGTACTGCCTTTCTGTCTCAACATCTCCAATACGATCCTAAGATGTCTCTCATGCTCCTCTTGACTCTTGGAACATACCAATATGCCATCGATAATTATCACCACGAACTTATCTAAGTACTGGTGGAAAATACTCTTCATTAGGCTCATACTTACTGCTGGAGCATTGGTTAAACCAAACGGTACGACTAAAAACTCATAGTGGCCATACTTCATCCGAAAGGCCGTCTTCGGGATGTCCTCTCTCCGTACCTTGATCTGATGATAACTGGATCTGAGATCGATCTTCAAAATACATATGCGCCACTTAGCTGATTCAAATTAATCTTCGATGCACGTCAAGGGTACTTGCTTTTTATCGCTTCGGCATTTAATGCCCTGTAATCGTTATGCAACGTACCGTCCCGTCCTTCTTTGGTACAATAAGATGGTTGCTTCTCATAGAAAAATACTAGCTCGACCGAAACCCTTGTCTAAGAGATCCTCTACTATGGATCTTCAACTCAATCAACTATATCGGTGCTAGTCTGAAGACGAAAGAATAACTGGCTCGGCTCTGGGAGTCATCTCTTTAACAAACTCCATCTCTCTGTCAGGTGGCATGCCTAGAAGATCCTCTAGAAAAACATCCTCAACTCTGATATAACATGGTGGTACACTGGTTCCCCTTCTGCAATATGTGCCTCAAAGGTAGGTGGGCACCATGCTTCCAGGCTCTCTAAAAACTCAAACTCAGGGTAATCCGGTGGTCTAAAGGTGACACAACCACGACGGCAATCAAGCGTTGCGTGGTATTGGCTCAACCAATCCATGTCTAGGATAATATCATAGTCTGGACTGATTCTCAAACTAATTTCTTCCGTTCTGTTTCTAACATCAATCCTCAAAAGAAACAAATTTCCTTGCCTAAAGTATAATTATCTTCTCCTCAAAGTTTTCCCCTAAAATTCTATTCCTCGAATTTTTTCTTTTCGTTATTCATCTCTCCAAGTCACATAGTGCAATTATAATAATGACGTCACCCAAGCACATAACTAAAATTTATGGTATTAGATCATCATCTTCCATGTGAGAGCTTAAAATTTTATCTCCTCTAGTCCATAATATCATTCCTGGTATTGTTATCATATACAACCACTAGTTTCCATCATTAGGCTATGCATTCACATAAATCATTCTAGGTCATGATCAAAAATCCTTCTAGCTCTCAGTACTCCCAAGATCACTGCTATCTCAAGTACGACTAGGGTACTACTGACTCCAATTCTCTTGCTACTCTTTCATACTAGTTCTAGAATCCAAAGAACCCTTCAATCTATCCTGATAGGGTAACATTCTTCTCATAGAAAAGTATACGAATTCTGTCTCCTGTCGTCTGGTCTTCGATCTTCTTCTGGAGGGAAGTCATCAGTCACAAGCATTCGTCTCCCCGAATAATAGGGGACGAGGAACAAGGATAGAGATATTGACGAAGATTGATCGAATGCAAAGTGGAAGTCCAAGGGCGATAATCACATACAAAGAGTTTTAAAATCGATTATGGATTGAGATCCTATTCAACAATCATAACATCTATTCCTAATTTGCAGGCTCGCTTGGCACAGTCAGGTGACCAAGACGATTTAAATCGGACCTTCATGGACCACCACAAAAACATGTCATGCCCCAGTCCCAAAATACGTAGGACCAGGAATACGTGACACGCCAGCTACGTATTCGACCAGACTCTGGTCTGACTCGAATACGTATAAGCTGTAATATAAAGGGCATTATCTAGATATTCAATAAATGTAAACCTCTATGTCTCAATCCACAATGTACAACAGTATACAAGAAAGAGCTATATGTGCTAGAGTCGGCCGCCCAATAACACACTAACTCGAATAGACTCGAGAAGAAGTATAAGTCTATAAAACTAGGCTACAACAGCAGATTAAATAAACAATGTAAAATAACCATAATGCCGGTAGATATAATATGAGTACCTGGTACCATGCCCGCAAGACCTGCAACTCCAATAGCAACTCCAAATGCTCCGTAATCATCTATGCTGCAAAACTGGCAGGGAACCAGGTCCTCAGAGGGACGTAACAAGGTACAGAAATACAACATGCCAAGTAAACAGAAAGTACAAGTGCACGACAGGGTACTCTATCATAACCAAACAAGTGTAACACAGTTTAAAGATAATGTTCGACGTGTGGGCTGTCCAAAATAAAATCGTAGCTCCGAAAATAGAGACACACGGGGCGTACCGTAGCTCCGAGCACAGAGACACACGGGTGTTACACTACTCTAGAATACAGGATCACTACATATACATATATAAGCGCGTGCAGAGTAGCCCAAACGTCTAGTAACTGTCTTTCCCTTCCCCAAGCGGTCAAAGATTGTGCGTTGAACCTGACCCTCTAACTACAGTCTCGACTCACAGATATAACTCAACAGACGCGACCCTAAGGTCGTCCCAGTCTCTGGTCATGATGTCGGTATCAGGATACAGGAATCTGGCACGATCACAGTGTATGAGTGTGTCCTGGGGTGTCGATAAACTCAAGTACGCATATCGAGAAACTATGAATCATCCAACAATCTTCCTAAGACGCTACGACGTACGTCTTCACCTGGTTATCAACCGGACGTGAAGTATCGAACGTCAACATAAGTACGTGCACAAAGTACATAATGAAACAATGAATATCTGTAGACTGAAAATACAGGGTGGCAAGGTACACTTGCCTGCGTGCGGCTGCTGATGACGGAGTTCTGGTACCGCGTCCAAGTCCTCAGGTCCCGCAGTACCTAGTGAAGAGATACAAATCAGAATTAATAATCTATTCTATGACTCACAAGGGCAAGATACTAGAGGGCTGACTACAACTGACTAACGGTACGATAGTCCATCAACTAGTCATCTGTATATTCTCCTCGATCTTAATTCTCCGAAAATAAACTAACATTTCCACCATGTACGATACATCCCGATTAGTTGGCTCCAAGGTCAAAACTCTATTCTCCTTGACCACATATTTTTAATTAAATCTGATAATTTATGTAGAAGCCAACTCTAATTTCCATCCAAGTACCACATCCAAATCCAACTTCATACAACATAAGTTACAAGGTTACTACACTACAAAACCCTAAAACATGTTAACACAACCTCAAGTCATTAAGATCCATATTCACACTATTCATCATTAGCCTTAGCCAGTATAAACCTTAATCCCGTAGTTCAAATATTCCAATACACTAATCATTTATATCATTAGTACATAAACACTAGAAATACATTAAACCTCAATAAACACAACCTCAAGCCAGGTTCACATATATAACCCAAAACCCTAGCTAGCATTTTCCATATATAAACATCAACACAAACAATTAATAATCATCAATACTTAACCCTAATCACATATTAAGTACTCCCCACACTAACCATATATAACCACACTATATAACTACAACCCTAGCTAGCATTCACACATCCTTGTATAATTAAATCCTATTAGTTAGATAATAATTTTTGGAATTAAACACAAGAGAGGGGAGGGTAAGAATCGACCTCAACGCGGCGAGGTTGATGGCTGGCCGGAGCGTGGCCGGTGGTGGTAGTGGTGGTGATGGTGGTGGTAGTAAACTGGTGGTGGTGGTGGTGGTGAACTAGTGGTGATGGTGGTGGTAAACTAGTGTGGACGGGGACGCTGGTCGGGAGAAGCACCGTCCGGCGGGGACGTACACAGCGGGGTGGAGGTGATCACAGCCGCGGGGAAGCTTCAGCGGGGTGGAGGCACCACAGTCCGGCAGGTGCACAGTGGGGAACTGGATCGACGGGAAGGTCGGGACAGTACAGTCGGCGGTGGGGACGCACTGCCTCGGGTCGGGGGCTGCTCAACGGCCGGGGCTGAGCCTAGCCGTGGGGTCGGGATAAGGAGGAACGGGATGCACGGGGGGAGTTGCGGACTGCAGCCGGAGCGGGTGATGTGACGCACAGTCGGCAGGCAGCTACAGCGGGCCGGAGAGGCGGCATCGCCTGGCCGGAGTTGGGCCGGAGCGGCCGGCGGGTCTTCCACAGGGAGGAAACTCAAATGAGGAAGAAGAGACTAAGGAAGAAGAAGAAGGAAAAATAATGGAGAGTGGAGGAAGTAGTTTGCATGGGGTTTTTAAATGAAGGAGTGAGGAGAGAGAGAGAGATATTTCCTTGGGATTAGGGCCGATGGTGTGTGTTGAGGGTGGGATGAGGTGTTGCTTTATAGGGGTTTGTGAAAGGGGATGGAGGGTTGTGATCATCCTATTCAAAATGGAGGGTGTAGATTTATCATGAAGGGAAGTAGGTTTTCTTCATGAAGGGGGTGAGTGGATGGTGAGAATAGGACCCTATTTTGGGACCTCTCCATAGTTCAAAGCCAATAGGGTGATGACACATAAATTCAATAATTGTAACTTAGCCCCTTAAATTTGGGAAATTACATGAACACATAAAATGACACAAAAATTATAGAAAAAATTATGTTTAGCAATTTTTATGGTGAGAGGGTGTTGTGCGTTAGGCACGGGTTTAATTAGAAAGGCATTGGGATTAATTTAGGATTAAAAATAGGATTTACAAAGTTGGTATCCCCGATTTAAGTAGAATTAAAGTGTCCCGCGAATTTAAATTAATTGGGGGCACTTGGGGTCAAAATCCGGAAATGACGCAAAGGCCAAAAATGGTGGGGACTTGGAGTCAGTCTTGGACCCTTTTGTTGGTCTGGCTCAACGGGTTAAGTTGGTATCTCAAATTTTAGGGTAACGACACAAGTGTCCGACACGGGATTAAATATGGATTTCGGATTCGAAAAATTGTGCAATTAATTTAGAGCACAACGGAAACTGATTTTAAGAGACGAAAAAGTCCAGTGCCTAATTTGGCGAGTCAAGTCAGAAGTACAAAAATTGAACAAAATTTATGGGCTGATATTGGGCTCCGAATAATCAAACAATGATAGGACGCGCCAAGGGTTTTAATTAAATGAATTAAATACCAGATATATTATCTCCACTCTAAACCTCGACATCTGCTACCAAAACCAAAATTTTCCAAATCCACTCTAACTATCTACAGAATAAATCGAGGGAGTTTACAAAGGGTGGCCTTGGTTGATACCCTCCTGGTGCTAGTAGAGCTTGTTGGTTAACCGTTGGTGCTCTCTCGACGCTCAGGGTACTCCCTCAATAAATGCTGACTGGATCCGCAAGCTAAACATAATCTCATTTTGCGTCTGCACTGGTCCTCAATATGGCCTCGTCTGCGACAATATGGATAGATAGGTAGTGCCTGTGGAGATGCTTCTGGTGGCTGGTGCAGGTGAGGTCTCTTTGCAACTTCTTCCTGTGGTGCTCCGGCTGGTGCTGATGTGGACGATCGCTTCAGACTGGTCTCTCTTCTGGTGACGCGCTCCATGCATCGGGCTGCAGCAAGGACGTCCGGGTAAGATGTAGGTGCAACGGATCCAATTAGTTTCTGTAGCTCAATATTTAGTCCGTCGAAGAACTTCTCAGCCTTCTCTTCTTCTGTCGGAATCAAGGTTGGGGCGAAGCGACTTAGACGAATGAATTCCGCGTTGTATTCTTCTACTGTCATACTGTCTTGAGTGAGGCGATTAAACTTGTCCCGAAGTTCTGATCGAGCGATAGCCGGAATGTACATCTCCTGAAAGAGTCTAGAAAACTCTTCCCAAGTGACTCAGTCTGGTCCGAGCCGGGTCTCTTCAGATAGCCACCAGTGATGCGCATTATCCGTCAGCTGCATTCTAACGGCAGTCATCCAACGTTCTCTGGGAAGCTTCGCTGCTTCCAACTGGTGTTGTGTATTGGTGATCCACTCATGAACTTCTGTGGGCTCCTCCTTGCCTGAGAAGGTACGGGGCTTCAGCTGGCGGAAATCAGAAATAGAGCCCGTCGTTGGCCGTTGAGTTGGTAGATTTGCCTGCTCCAGTACAAGTGCTAGGCTGCGACTCAAAGTCTCTTGTTGAATCTGTTGTTGAGCTTGCATCATTGCATAGATCATTTAAAACATATGTTGCCCGTCCATAGCTTACCCTTGGGGGAATACGGCCATTGGTGGTGTGAACTGCGGCGGAGGTGGAATGTCGTCTTGCCGATCTCTTGAGGTATCTTGACTGTTTTGTTGTTCTAGTTGACCTCCACCAACTGGTGTTACTTCATCGTCATAGGTGACATCTGCAACTTGTGGTGTTCCTGTGGGGGTCTCGTCGCGTGCTTGTGAATCCATAACTCTGCAACCAAAATAAACAATAAGAGGCGTACAGGAATCAAGGCAAGATGCAAGTTTAAGAATTAATTTGAATCTGATATAGATATCAAGAACGTTTCGAGCAAGTGGATGAGATCCTAGAAACTTATCCTATTCTTATTGCAGGCTTGCTCGGTCCCTAAGTTGTAACCGAACAATTTAGTCGTTGACCTGCATGAGCCACCACAAAAATCATGTCATGCCCCAGTCCCAAAATATCGAGGGACCGGACGCGTGATAATGGCCAGCAGCACACACCGATGGACAAATCCAATTTAATGGATCCATCGGGGCATGCTTAAGCTGTAGTATAAGAATAAGTAGGTCCAATGATACCAGTCACAGTCTATGCTAATCTCATCCACAACAGAACAGTATATGACTAAATAGCAACTGGAATAGATGCTGAAAGTAAAGATACTATCGAATATCCAGCAAGAAATAATACTAAGTCGGGTGGAGACAAATCCACTACCGATAAATGGGAAAAACAAAGACAAGGAAATATAACTAAAATATGCTAGAAAGTAACTAAGTATAAGCAGGGCCATCAACTGCAATCGTACCCTCGTCTGGTGTCGATCCGTAAAGCTGCGGGTACTCCTCGTCTGCTAAATCTGGAGAACAAAACCAGGTCCTCAGAGGGACGTAACAAGATACAAAAGAATACGAGCCAAAAGTACAGTAAATGAACATGCAAGATAGACAAGAAAGTAAACATTAGAAAGCAAATAAGACACGAGAAATCACTGCATCTAAGATGGTGGCGTGCCGATGGTGCTATCAACCATGACTACAAAATAGGGATAACCGCAACTCAATGGGAGATCACGGTCCTATAGAAAGTAGGCCAATGGGGACTCCCAATCTATAGTATAGCTCTTTCGCTGCCCAATGGGAGCTCACGAATGAGGTAGTCAAATGAACAAGTCTCTATTGCAGCACTATGGGTACTCACAATCGAGAATGCTCAAGTGTAGTCAATGCCTAATAACGATCATCTAGGAACGTAAAGAAACCAATCGAGTCCACTCAAGGAAGCGTAGAGTAACCATATACCATCACAATATGTCTATGGAACAAATAGTGATCCATAGAAAAGAGCAAATAATGTACATGCACGTAAAACGAGAAAATAAGACTAGAGCAGCAGGAATAAATCAATATGGAAAACGCATCAAGAAACTATATACGACTAGAAAGTAACAACTAAAAAGGAAAGCATGCAAATAATGTACAAGAGTTGGCAAGGGATCTTGCACAACAATGTATAAATAAGTCAAGGAATAAGTAGCAAAACTGCAGGATTTGGCAAGGTATACTTGCCTGGGGTTCGAATACCAACAATCGTCCCTATGTCAGTGGATCCTGCAGGTACTCCTCCAAAAGCTATAATAAACATCATCAACAGTCTCAAAAAATATTAAATAGCTAGAAACGCCTGTCCTTAAGTCCAATTTGGACACAAGGGCAAAAATGATATTTCCGGGTCAAAGCGGGGTCCACATGTGGGCCACTTTGCACCGAAAAATGTGTCAATGTCAAAGGTCTCTAAATTCTCCAGACTTAGTGTCAACAAGTCAGGAACGATGATACGAACCCAACAGAACTTCCAGAATTGGATTCCGATGAGCCGATCACAAAATCGCCCGTCAAGTGGAGCCGATGGGGACCACAATACATGATTTTGTCAACATTCTCAGAATCGGACCAAACTTGGGTCACAGGACCAGCGTATTGCTACGAGTCCGATGGCACAAGTTTCGTCTCGATCCGACATGTGTACACAAAGTTACAGCGTATTCCAGAACAGACGAATACGGGGCGGTGTCGACGGATACGCGTTGATTCCGGTGTGCACGCACATCCGAATCAACTTCTGCGAAATCCCACATATCCGTATCAACGACGCGCACATTTCGATAAAGACCGCGTGCGACCGAGTCGTCCCGTTTGGCGGGGCGTACTCAGTTCCGGGGTAAAACAGGGCGTTGTTTTTTTCTGTTTTTTGATCGCGGTTTGCGATCACCACAGGACGTGACGCACCGAGCGAGTTGCACGGGCATCGAGGGGGTCACGCGGTCTACGCGACACAACTGACGGAATCGAAAATGGGGCATCAAAGAGAGAGAAAACGATACATGAACAGGGCTCCGTGAAGGCCGATTTCTCGTGTCCGAGTGTGTCCTTCGTGTCCTGCGTCGACCGAGTCCTGTGTCCATGCTGTGTCCGTGTCCACTGCTCTAGGGATTAGGGCAGCGGTGTCCGGGTACTTCGGCGGAGGCGGAGGATCTCGAGGCGGAGGCGTCGCTGTGTCGGCGAAGTCGTTTGTGGGGCAGAGGAGGGTGGTCGACGGAGAGGTGGAGGTCGAAGGCTGCTGCGGGAATCGTCGGGGGCTGGGCTTCGGCGAGGGCTGCTGCGGGAGAGAAGGGAGTCGAGGACAGGGAGGAGACGGGGTGGTGATAGTGGTAATGGTCCGGCGAGGGAAGAACGTAGTGGTGGTGATGTCCTCAGGCGAGGATGGCCGGGAAGGAGTCAGGCGAGGTGCAGCGGCTCGGGGCTGAGGCTTTGGCGGTGGTCGTGCGGGCTGGGGATGGGCGGATACGGCGAGGAGAGGAGGAAGATGAGGTCGACAAGGGTGGATAGAGATTAGGGTTCAGGTCAGGGACTGTGGCGGTCGCCCGTGGAGGATGAGGAGGGGATCTGGCCGGTCGTGCTCGGGCGGCGAGGGGAGGATGAAGCCTAGGGCATGTCACGCCCCGATCCCGAAAGGGTCGGTCGTCCTCGCTTGATCCTTTACGGAACCGATTCGTCCTCGCTTGGGGCGTGATGCCGTACGAGCCTGGAGTTGCGCTCGCACGAGGCAAGAACTTGCAGTTATAGGAACCCATTTTGAAACACAATTTATAAAACACATTCACAGAGATTTGAACACAGTGCAGGAAGAAACATGCTTTTTCATTGATAATTCAGAGTAATTTACATAGAGTTTACATTGATGCGCCTCTCGGCTACTTGATTTGCATTACAAAAAGATAACTCAAAAGGCAGGGCGCGCTCCATCAGATAGTCCACGTCGTTCGTACATTACGCCCTTGTATAGGTTGAAAGTCCAAGCCTCCAAAATGATCTGACTCCAACTATACTTTAAAATAGAGGTGCTTCTAACGCCTCCTCGCTTGTCCACTAGCGTTGCACCGCCTGGGTGCCTGAAATAGTTGCCCACAACGTGGGTCAGTACTTAACTTGTACTGGTGAGCGGGATGAACCCACTCGACTAAATCGACACTAGCTTATTAGGGGCGAGCATGTATTGAGATGAACATCTATAAAGAAGCAAGTGAATTCAATTCATATCAGTTGCATGTTTTGATAGGAATGAACATAACATAGAATCCAACCAGTACATCGGTTGCTTACTCAACCGATGCACGCCTTCCCTGCAACGAAACACAAGTATACTTACCATCTGCACAAGACAATAAATTAGCATGTGTTCTAGTCTATGCGGTCATTGGTGTGATCGACACCTTAGGGACATATTCCAAGCATTAACGGTGCGTCCTATCAGCCCGGGTAGCAAGCCCTGCTGGAGGTCCCGTAATGCATCGTGACGAGCACGAATCAAATATTTCCCTCCGGATCGATACGGTTCCAGTGCCCCGGAATGTCGTTTCGAGGAAATGCCAAACCTTGTGCACAAGTTGTCCCAGACCATGCAAATGCATGAACAATTCCTATTATCATACAATGCATCGAAATAAACAAAGAAGTAAAGCAGCAATATATATCTCATGCAACAGTTCATATTTTCTCAAGACGGTGTTCCGATTTTGGGTAACCCATAGTCCAACTCTATCCGAGGCACTAGGCCGCCACCAACAACCAATTCCCTTTATTAGCCAACTCAAATTATAAGGTGTGCAAGCATATAGTAATATTAGTCTACAAATCCCATGTTCCTTTCTTAGTGGCTGGCATGCATTGTGGCAAGGATTTCCTAGGCGTCCAACCGGGCATCATCGAGTGAACGTTTGAAACATTAGAGATGTTGGCGTGAAGAAGTAGGAAAGAAGGGTCCAAACCACTCACTGGTTAAAGAAAAGATAGCTGAAACACGAATCCCGCCTAGCGACGATCAGACGTCAGTTACGCGGACCTGCACAGCACGAGCACCAATTAGAATCTTGCCTATCCTTCCTTGTCGAACTCCCCAAGAATCAAAGCTCCAAACGATAAAACCAGCAGCGAAAACCAAGCAAATCGAAAGCAACACCAAATTAAATCCCAAAGCGGCAATCAAGAAAACCAAGCAACAAACACGAAAACTATTGGACTCGTTTCAATAGAGGCCTTTCCATGAGTTGGAAAGGATCATCGCATTTCGTCCGTGGCAAGAAGATGCCGAAGATCTAAGCTACGACTCAGACGGACTAGCCACAAGCCCAATTACGTAGTGCACATCCCGGTCGGATCGAGATTTGAGGCACTACATAACATACCACTAAGAAAAAGTTTCGACCCAAAACTTAAGAACAAGGCCGACCCGAAACTTAAGAACAAGGCCCTACCTCCGACTAAATGAACAACGAAGGATACTTCTCCTTCATCTCCGATTCCATTTCCCAAGTTGATTCACCAGCTGAATGGTTCCGCCACAGCACGCGAACCAAGGACATCGTACTGTTACGAAGTACTTTTTCCTTACGATCCAGGATCTGCACCGGTTCTTCTGAGTACGACAAGTCCGTGCGCAGTTCTAACTGTTCGAAGCTAACTACATGACTCGGGTCATGCACATACTTCCTTAGTTGGGAAACATGGAATACGTCATGCACTTCTGCCAAGGCGGGAGGTAATGCAATCCGGTACGCCACAACTGCCACTCGTTCAAGTATCTCAAAGGGGCCAACAAACCGGGGACTCAGTTTGCCCTTCACTCCGAAACGCATCACACCACGCATCGGCGTCACTTTCAAGAAGACATGATCCCCGACCAAGAATTCCAAGGGTCTTCTATGGGCGTCAGCATAACTTTTCTGTCGGCTCTGCGCTGTGCGGAGTCTTTCCTGAATCAAGCGAACTTTTTCGACTGCCTGCTCTACCAGCTCTGGCCCGAGTACCTGTCGCTCGCTGACTTCGTCCCAACAGATTGGAGATCGACACTTTCGCCCATATAGTGCTTCGTACGGTGCCATCTGGATGCTCAATTGGTAGCTGTTGTTGTACGCAAACTCTGCCAAAGGAAGATGCGTGTCCCAACTAGTCTTTAAATCGATCGCACACAGCCGTAACATATCTTCAAGTATCTGATTTGTCCTCTCTGTCTGGCCATCAGTCTGCGGGTGATATGCGGTACTGAACTGTAGCTTGGTTCCCAAGGCAGCATGTAGACTAGTCCAGAAATGAGATAAGAAGCGTCCGTCACGGTCAGAAACGATTGAGGCAGGTACTCCGTGTAATCGAACAATCTCATCTATGTAAATTTGTGCTAACCGGTCGACGCTCCAAGTAACTTTTATAGGAAGAAAGTGGGCTGATTTGGTCAAACGATCAACTATGACCCAAATCGCATCATGCCCCCGCGGCGTCGTCGGAAATCCCATAATAAAATCCATAGTGATGTTGTCCCATTTCCATTCGGGAATAGCGAGGTTCTGCAGTTCCCCGCCGGGCCTCTGATGTTCAGCTTTCACCTGTTGATAGGCCATGCACTGCGATACAAAGGTCGCCATATCCCGCTTCATACCATGCCACCAGAAGGTCCCGCGTAAGTCCTTGTACATCTTAGTGCTCCCCGGATGTAAAGAATACTTCGCGTAGTGTGCTTCCGCCATAATTTCCCTTCGGAGTTCTGGGTCGCTAGGAACACATAGCCTTCCCTTCATCTGTAAGGCCCCATCTTCGCCTGCCACAAAGTCAGACGTCTTCCCCGCCGAGATCAGTCCGCGTACCTTCGCTAAGAACTGATCGCCCTCCTGAGCTGATTTGATTCTGCCACGTAAACTCAGTTCAAGGTAGAGTGGTGCCAGCTGCACGCCTTGATGCTGAACTCGAAACTCGATGCCCATCGCCTCTAGATCTCAAAGTAAACGGTTGTCTATAGATAACGAGCCCACGTGCTTCCGACTCAGAGCATCAGCAACGACGTTTCCCTTGCCCGGTGTATACGCGATCGTTAGGTCGTAGTCCTTAATAAGTTCTAGCCAACGCCGCTGCCGGAGGTTCAATTCCCGCTGGGTGAATAGGTACTTGAGGCTCTTGTGATCTGTGAAAATTTTGCAAGCAACACCATAAAGATAATGCCTCCACAACTTCAATGCAAATACAATCGCCGCCAATTCCAAGTCATGTGTCGGGTAGTTTTTCTCGTGCGGCTTCAGTTGCCTGGAGGCGTACGATATTACCTTGTCCCTTTGCATGAGCACACACCCTAAGCCGAGTCCTGAAGCGTCGCTGTATATCTGAAACTCTTCTACCCCATCTGGAAGTGCAAGAATCGGAGCTGAAACAAGACGTCGCTTAAGTTCCCGAAAGCTGGCTTCGCAGTCATCACTCCATTCGTATGCAATCCCTTTCTGAGTAAGGCGAGTCATAGGCGAGGCCAGTTTAGAAAAATCCTTCACGAACCTGCGGTAGTATCCCGCTAGGCCCAGAAAGCTCCGAACTTCGCTGGCTGACGTAGGTTGCTTCCAGTCCACCACCGCTTCTATTTTCTTCGGGTCTACGGCGACGCCTTCTGCCGAGATGACATGACCAAGAAACGCCACGCTGTTCAACCAGAACTCACACTTGCTGAGCTTAGCGAACAACTTATGTTCTCGTAATATCTGCAGCACGATCTTCAGGTGTTCCTTGTGCTCCGCCTCGTTCTTGGAATAGATTAGTATGTCGTCTATGAACACGACCACGAACTTATCAACAAACGGCCGAAACACGCGGTTCATCAGATCCATGAAAGCTGCAGGGGCGTTCGTCAAGCCGAACGACATCACGAGGAACTCATAGTGTCCGTAACAGGTTCTGAAGGCAGATTTTTGAATATCATCTGATTTGATTTTCAACTGGTGATACCCTGACCTGAGGTCAACTTTAGAGAAAACTGTAGCACCTTGCAGCTGATCAAACAAGTCATCTATTCTTGGCAACGGGTACTGGTTCCGTACGGTCGCTTTATTCAATTCTCGGTAGTCAATACACAGCCGCATGGATCCATCTTTTTTCTTTACGAACAGCACCGGAGCACCCCATGGAGAAACGCTTGGACGAATGTATCCTCGGTCCAACAGGTCTTGTAACTGAACTTTAAGTTCCTTAAGCTCTGCTGGGGCCATTCGATAAGGTGCCTTTGATATCGGTCGCGAATCCGAAAAAGTGTCAATGCTGAATTCGATCTCACGATCAGGAGGCATTCCAGGCAGCTCGTCGGGGAACACGTCGAGGAAATCTGCTATGACTTCAGCCTGAGCTGCATCTGCACATTCCTGCCGGGTGTCTCGAACAGAAGCTAAGTACCCTTCACAGCCCGAATGCAACATACGCCTAGCCGAAATTGCGGATATCACCATTGCCGTCTTCGGTGCAGCGCTGCACGAATAGTAGAAGTCTACCTCGCCGGGTAGACGGAATACGACTCGCTTCTCCGCGCACTCGATTGTTGCATGACAAGCACCCAACCAGTCCATCCCGAGAATAATATCGTAATCCTTGATGTCCAGTACAATGACATCTAAGGAAAGCTTTCTTCCTCCGATACAGATATAACCATCCCTACAGATCGCATGGGCGGACATGTCGACTCCCGAAGGGGTACTTACGCAGAGGTTCATATTTAAAGCAGTAGAAGCTAATTTATGCTCAACAGTAAAATTAGCAGATATGAAACTATGCGTAGCACCTGAATCGAATAAGACTCTAGCGGGCAAATCTCGGTATAGAAGAGTACCTGTCACTACAGTGTCGGACACGGATGCCTCATCCCGAGTCAGTGCATAGACTCGGCCTTGAGCACCCTGGCGTCGTGGGTTCACGGGCACAGCATTGGCATCACTTGCTGGAGGCCCCCTGTTCTGATTTTCGTTGTTGTGATTTCCGTTATTCTGATTCGGTCTACCCTCCCGACAGTTAAAGTGTTTGTGGTCCAGACGACCACATTTAAAACATCCTCTAGCACGGCATTCATTTATTCGATGCCCTAATCTGCCACACCTATGGCAGTGCGGTGCTTGAGATGGACCCCTGTTTTCTGATGTGTGCGGGCGCTTTTGTGCTCCAGACCCCCCCCCCGTTTCCTGAGGTCGTTTGCTGTTGTTGGTACGGGAGGTTTGCACGTCGACCTTTGGAGGATTGCGCCCAAAGATCCGCTCGCTGTTTAGGGCAGCTTCATAACACTCCCTGTAGGTTTGACATTTTTGGTTGATGACGTCCCTACGTAACTCATCATTCAAACCTTTTTGAAAACGGTAACACCAAGCCTGCTGGTTAGGTAAGAAGTGCCCAGCAAACTTAGCCAGTTTAGCGAATACAGAATCATAATCATCCACAGACAGACTTTCTTGTACCAGATTGCTGAAGTCGTCTTCCTTTTGTTGTCGGACTGCTCGGGGAATATACTGTTCAATGAATGCTGATTTGAACATTTCCCAAGTAATTTTACAGTTGGGATTGGCATCATAGATTCCTTGCTTCGTGGCCTCCCACCAATCATGCGCACGCAGTTCCAGCTGAACTGATGCACAGGCCACTCGCTTGGACCCCCTGATGCCAACCAAGTTGAACAGTCCCTCCAGCTTAGCAATCCACCCCATCACCACGTCCGGTTCGGCTCGCCCATTGAACGTTGGCGGATGCATTTTTGTGAACTCTGCTGCACGGCAGGAGTTCCTTGCTGGAGGCTGGGTTTCTTCGGACTCATCTTCTACCGCCACGGCCGGCGGTATGGTAGGCGTTACCGTGGCTGCCCCGTTGCTTGGTACGAGGGATGCAATCAGTTGCATCATTGTATCCATCTGCTTCTGTTGAGAAGCAAGTTGCGCTTGTTGCGCAACGGCTTGTTGTTGCTGCACCTCCATGAGATGCATAAGCCGTTCCGTCATACCGGTTGAACCCGCTCCTCCGGATTCTCCAGAGCTTGCTGGATCGCTCTGAATGGGTTGAGCACTGCTGGCAGTTGCAGTGTTCTTCTTAGCCATGGCTATAAAAGAGAGTAGCTTGTTAACACTCCAAAAAACGATAGATTTTATATCTATGGGCTCATTGTATAAGCGACTCTTCCCATGCAGCGGACGCCGAACGCAACTCAATTGAGAGGCGCATCAAACTCCTATATAATCTTTTGAAATCCCAAGGAAGTAAAGCCTAAGCTCTGATACCAATATGTCACGCCCCGATCCTGAAAGGGTCGGTCGTCCTCGCTTGATCCTTTACGGAACCGATTCGTCCTCGCTTGGGGCGTGATGCCGTACGAGCCTGGAGTTGCGCTCGCACGAGGCAAGAACTTGCAGTTATAGGAACCCATTTTGAAACACAATTTATAAAACACATTCACAGAGATTTGAACACAGTGCAGGAAGAAACATGCTTTTTCATTGATAATTCAGAGTAATTTACATAGAGTTTACATTGATGCGCCTCTCGGCTACTTGATTTACATTACAAAAAGATAACTCAAAAGGCAGGGCGCGCTCCATCAGATAGTCCACGTCGTTCGTACATTACGCCCTTGTATAGGTTGAAAGTCCAAGCCTCCAAAATGATCTGACTCCAACTATACTTCAAAATAGAGGTGCTTCTAACGCCTCCTCGCTTGTCCACTAGCGTTGCACCGCCTGGGTGCCTGAAATAGTTGCCCACAACGTGGGTCAGTACTTAACTTGTACTGGTGAGCGGGATGAACCCACTCGACTAAATCGACACTAGCTTATTAGGGGCGAGCATGCATTGAGATGAACATCTATAAAGAAGCAAGCGAATTCAATTCATATCAGTTGCATGTTTTGATAGGAATGAACATAACATAGAATCCAACCAGTACATCGGTTGCTTACTCAACCGATGCACGCCTTCCCTGCAACGAAACACAAGTATACTTACCATCTGCACAAGAAAATAAATTAGCATGTGTTCTAGTCTATGCGGTCATTGGTGTGATCGACACCTTAGGGACATATTCCAAGCATTAACGGTGCGCCCTATCAGCCCGGGTAGCAAGCCCTGCTGGAGGTCCCGCAATGCATCGTGACGAGCACGAATCAAATATTTCCCTCCGGATCGATACGGTTCCAGTGCCCCGGAATGCCGTTTCGAGGAAATGTCAAACCTTGTGCAAAAGTTGTCCCAGACCATGCAAATGCATGAACAATTCCTATTATCATACAATGCATCGAAATAAACAAAGAAGTAAAGCAGCAATATATATCTCATGCAACAGTTCATATTTTCTCAAGACGGTGTTCCGATTTTGGGTAACCCATAGTCCAACTCTATCCGAGGCACTAGGCCGCCACCAACAACCAATTCCCTTTATTAGCCAACTCAAATTATAAGGTGTGCAAGCATATAGTAATATTAGTCTACAAATCCCATGTTCCTTTCTTAGTGGCTGGCATGCATTGTGGCAAGGATTTCCTAGGCGTCCAACCGGGCATCATCGAGTGAACATTTGAAACATTAGAGATGTTGGCGTGAAGAAGTAGGAAAGAAGGGTCCAAACCACTCACTGGTTAAAGAAAAGATAGCTGAAACACGAATCCCGCCTAGCGACGATCAGACGTCAGTTACGCGGACCTGCACAGCACGAGCACCAATTAGAATCTTGCCTATCCTTCCTTGCCGAACTCCCCAAGAATCAAAGCTCCAAACGATAAAACCAGCAGCGAAAACTAAGCAAATCGAAAGCAACACCAAATCAAATCTCAAAGCGGCAATCAAGAAAACCAAGCAACAAACACGAAAACTATTGGACTCGTTTCAATAGAGGCATTTCCATGAGTTGGAAAGGATCATCGTATTTCGTCCGTGGCAAGAAGATGCCGAAGATCTAAGCTACGACTCAGACGGACTAGCCACAAGCCCAATTACGTAGTGCACATCCCGGTCGGATCGGGATTTGAGGCACTACAGGGCAGGCGGTGGTGACGATCGGGGACGGGGGTTCTCAGTGGCGGGGAGATGGCTATGGAGGCGGCGGGGAGGAGAGTAAAGGTGACGGGCGGAGGCTAGGGGCGCCGGAGTAGACGCGGCTGGGCAAAGGCGGTGCCGGAGACTCGCCGGAGGGGGTCAGGGAAGGGGGTGGCGGCCAAGGTTAGGGTTAGTTTTAGGATTTAGGGATTTTTATTAATAATTTTCTTTTTCTTTTTGCTTGTGGAGAAAACTAGGAAAACATGTATTTATACATACAGAAATTGGACTAGGGTTTGACCTAGGATTTGGGCTGGGTCAACTCTCCTTGGGCTTGGCTTCGGCTCTCATGGGGATGTTGGGCGTTTGGCACGGGTTTAATTCGGTTTAATTCTATATCGGTTTTCAGGGCTTTAAAAATGATTCTGGGGTCCAATAAATTCACCAAAAATTTCCCTATGTCCGGTTTTCCATTTTACACCATAAAATATTATTTCCATAATATTTAATTTTAATTAGTAGAAACTAAAAATTATTTAATTACCAAAAAGCCTAGGTTTTAATTACAGAAAAAAATCCCAGAATATTACAAAAAATTGTAAAAAATCCAAATTATTAATTCTGAAAATGAGGGGGCTTACAGTCCCCCTCTTGGAACTCAAGGGGGCGACGACGAACATCGGCATAGCTCTTTTGCCGATTTTGTGCTACTTTAACCGTTCTCGAATCAGACGAACCTTTTGGACTGTTTGTTCAACCAGTTCCGGCCCAAGGATTTGTCTCTCCCCAACTTTATCCCAGCAGATCGGTAACCTACACTTTCGCCCATACAAAGCCTCATATGGAGCCATTTAGATGCTAGACTGATAACTGTTGTTGTAAGAAAATTCGGCTTACGGCAGGTTGACGTCCCAACTTGACTTTGAATCGATCACGCAGAGGTGCATCTTGTCTTCTAGTACCTGATTCACCCGTTCTGTCTGGCTATCTGTTTGAGGATGGTAGGCTGAGCTGAACTTCAACTTGGTCCCCATCGATGACTGAAGGCTTTTCCAAAATCGTGAGACAAAACGTCCGCCCCGATCTGATACTATAGAAACTGGAACTCCGTGCAGCCGGACTATCTCGTCAAGGTAGGTCTGAGCAAGGCGGTCGGCACTCCAAGTACTTTTGATAGAGATAAAGTGTGTAGACTTGGTTAACCGATCAACGATGACCCAGATTGTGTCGTTTCCCTGTTGCGTCCTTGGCAGACCAACAATAAAGTCCATACTGATGTGCTCCCACTTCTATTCCGGAATAGCAAGATTCTACATTTCTTCACCCGGCCTCTGATGCTCTACTTTCACCCTCTGACAGGTTATGCATTGCGACACGAAGAGCGCCATATCTTTCTTCATATTGTGCCACCAGAAGATAGTACGAAGGTTATTATAAATTTTCGTGCTCCCGGGATGGATAGTATAGGCTGCATAATGTGCTTCCGTGAGGATTTCCTTTTTAAGTTCTGAATCATTGGGGACGTATAGCCTTTCCTTCACTCGCAGCACCCTATTCTCATCTACTATAAAGTCTTTTGCCTTCTCCGCTTGAACCTGCTCCCGTATTTTCTGGAGGAATGGGTCATCTCTTTGAGTAGATGTGACTCTCTCTATCAGGTTGGGTACAAATCGCATCTGACTCCCTTTGTAACCTGCGATTGACGGACAGAGATCCCACAAAGACCCGACTCAAGCATCCGCTACTATATTTTTCTTGCCAGGTGTGTAGTATATCGTCAAGTCGTAATCCTTTATCAATTCTAGCCAACGTCGATGTCGTAGGTTCAGATCCGCCTGGGTGAACAAGTACTTCAAACTCTTGTGATCGGTATAGATTCGGCAAGGCACTCCATAAAGGTAGTGTCACCACAACTTCAACACGAACACAATTGCTGTCAGTTCCAGATCATGCGTAGGATAATTCTTTTCATAATTTTTTAGCTGTCTAGATGCATAGGCTATCACTCTGTCTTACTGTATAAGTACACACCCTAAGCCCAGCCCTGATGCGTCGCTAAAGATTTGGAATCCCGAAGTCTCGTCCGGTAGTGTAAGTAATGGGACAGAGGTTAGGCGATGCTTTAACTCTTGAAATAAAGTTTCGCAGTCGGCAGACCACTCAAACGCGACTCCCTTCTGTGTGAGGTGAGTCAGAGGCAATGCTAGTTTGGAAAAATCCTTTACGAATCGCCTGTAGTAGCTGCTAGCCCAAGAAAGCTTCAAATTTCACTAACGGATGCAGGTCGCTTCCACTCGACAATGGCCTCCACCTTCTTCAGATCGACTGAAATGCCTCATGCAGAAATGATGTGCCTAAGGAAAGATACACTGCTTAGCCAGAATTCGCACTTACTCAGTTTCGCATACAACTTGTTGTCTCGAAGGATTTGTAGCACGGTCCGCAATTGCTCTATATGCGCCGCCCCATTCTTCGAATACACCAAGATATCATCAATGAACACTACTACAAGCTATCAAGATACGGCCGAAACACTTGATTCATTAAACCCATAAAGGCGGCATGGGCATTGGTCAAACCGAACGACATTACCAAAAACTCGTAATGGCCGTAGCGAGTGCGAAAGGCTAACTTCGGCACATCGTCCGACTTAATCTTGAGCTGATGATAACCCAAACGGAGATCAATTTTCGAGAATACTGTTGCAGCTTATAACTGATCAAAGAGATCGTCTATTCTGGGGAGGGGGTACTTATTTCTGACAGTAACCTTATTCAATTCTCGATAGTCGATGCAAAGCCGCATCGAGCCATCCTTTTTCTTAACAAACAAACAATACAGGTGCACCCCATGGCGACACACTCGGATGGATGTATCCACGATCTAGTAGCTTTTGTAACTGTATCTTTAATTCCTTCAGCTCTGCCGGTGCCATTCGATACGGAGATTTGAAAATCGGTTGGGTTCTTGGAAATGTATCGATAGTGAACTTTGTCTCTCGATCGGAAGGCATACCGGGCAACTCGTCGGGTAATACATCAAGAAAATCTGCCATAACAGGAATGGACTCAACGTTTGCACAATCTTGCCGAGTGTCTCGAATGGAAGGCAGGTACCCTACGCAGCCGGAGTGAATCAACCGTCGAGCAGACATTGCTGAGATCACCATGCAGGCATTCGACGCTTTCGACTGTGGACTGCACGAATAGCAAAATTAGATCTCGCCAGGAAGATAAAACATGACTTTCTTCTTCGCACAATTGATAGTAGTAGAATAAGCGCCAAGCCAATCCATTCCCAGAATGATGTCGTAGTCCCCTATGTCTAGAACTATTGCATCAAGTGACAATTTTCTTCCTCCGATGCAAATGCAGTCGTCATGACAAACTGAATCGGCATGCAAGCTCGTGCCTGATGGAGTACTGACGCTAAGACTTAGGCCTAACGGGGTTTGAATAAATCTGTGTTCCCTAGCAAAGTTTGATGACACGAAATTGTGTGTAGCGCCTGAATCAAATAATACTCGTATAGGTACATTATTTAATAACAACATACCTGACACTACGGTGTTCGAGGCAAGCGCCTCGTCCCTCGTCAAAGCAATGACCCGGCCTCCAGTATTCGGACGATGCTCTTGTTGCTTCGCAGCCCAATTTGCTTGGGGTCCCTGAACTAAATTTTGCTGCTCTACACGGCGCTGAGGGACTCGGTTCGGACGATCAAGACAGACTCAAGCATAATGACCAGCCGACCACAATTGAAGCATCCCTGATTACGACATTCGCTAGCCTGGTGCCCTGTACGGTTGCATTTTACACAGTGCTGCCCTTGGTTCTCCACCTGATTGTTGCCCTGGTTGCCACCATAATTTGGACGCTTGTTAGCATTATTTTCTCTTGTATTACCTTGGCGCTTGTGATGAGAATGTTGCACAATGTCTGTGGTAGTGGAAGGATATTACGGCTCCGGGACCAGGGCATAGTTAAGGACTTCCCTCATCGTCTCATATTGCGGAGCAGCTACGTGCACGTGAATGGAAGGTCGCAGGACTCCCTCAAATCGTCTGGCTCGGCTTGCTATATTGAGTAGGTAGGAACTAGCAAACTTTGCCAACCGATTAAATTCTGCGGCATACTATTTCACTATCATCGTTCCTTGTTACAGTCGCACGAAATCGTTCTTTTTCTGACGACGAATGGGTGGGAGGATAAATTCTTCTTCGAATGAGCCATGGAAGGTGGACCAAGGGATCGTCTCGCCATCAGCATCTACGGAGAGAGATCTGCGGTATATATCCCACCAATCGTGCGCGTTCATCCGAAGCTGGAGTTGGGCGCAGGCGACTCGTTTGTCGTCGGGTACTTCCAAAAGCTTAAAGTGGTCTTCCAGCTCGGCCAACCAATCTAGCGCCATGATCGGATCCTCCGTCCCTCGGAAGGACGTGTTGTAAACATTTTTGAAGTCAGCAAAGTCGAAGGCAGTCACATCCTTCTTTTTTGCGTTTTAGGGCACTATGACTTCATCTGTCGCTGGCTCCACCGGTTTCGCTATTGTTGTTGTGGATTGGTTAGAGGCCAAGGTCTAAACAATTTGTTACAGAGCGTCCACCTGCTTCTATTGGATCTCAAATTGTGCCTCTAAATTTTTTTCGAACTTGTCCTGTCGGGCCTCATCCATCTTTTGTTGCGCTTCCAGCATTTGCATCATTCGTTCGACCGGGTCATCATCGATTGAATATCCATCAATTTTTCAAAGCCTTCTTGCCCTTTGGCAACCGCACCAGCTCATAAGTAGAATTGGCATGTAAGGAACTCATCCCCTCCTGCATAGCCTCCATCCACTCTTGCATGTGTTCATCTTCCATAGTCTCTACAAAGCTTTCGGGCTCTCCTCCGTTAGTCAGTAGCACATACTCATTCGGTGAGTATCTTGTAGATGGTCAACACTCTCTATCGCTCCTCCTCAATGAAACCATTGGTGCTGGCTGTATATCAACAACCTTCTTCCTTTCAGGAACTGCCTTATCGGCATTTTCATCCTCCTGAGGGTCACCCTGACCACCATCAGCAGGATGATGATCAAGGTTAGGAGCAACTCCATGTACTGGCTTCCCTATAACTGGATCCTCTGCGATATCCTTTGGAAACTGCTCGAAGTGAAATGACTCTGACTCAGGCAATTTCTCAGCCTTAGAAGGTATTTCGGAATCCTGAGTGTTGGTCATGGTCTGATCCTCGACGAAAACCACGTCTCTGTTTCTATAGAGCTTTGAAAGATTTTTGAGCCAACCAAAAATAGTGCTTCAAAAAAATTAACAAGCAGTGATTTTCATAAATGGCCGGTTAAAAAATATTCCAAAGTCAGACCTTTATACTCACACACCAATGACAAGTTTTATATTCCTTAAAACATATAACATAAAACCTTCCTGGCTAGACGGAGATCTCGGAATCAAACCGTGAAAGAGTTATGGGAACAGTGGGCCCAAATGACATGCAACACAGCGTGCATAAAGTTTCGTGCATATAGCCGGATATCTCAAAAAAAAGAAAAAAAATAGTAGTATAAGAAGGACAAAACAAACCAATAGAGACAAAATGATAGAAAAACAAATTAAAAAAAGAAAAAGAAAAGAAAGATGAAATTGCAACTGCACTGTTTTGTACGTGTTATTTATGTAATTATTTTTCCTTATTTTATGTTTATTTTTAGCTCAAGTGGTAGAAGATAATGCATTAAGTTTCATGACGAAATAGGTTCGATCTTACAGAGGAGGAGGGTAATTTCCTACCATTAAATTCCCGTATGAATTTCTGCGTTGGACAATAGAAAGTAAAAGGAAATAACAACATTTCAATGTAAGTCCTTATGATAAAGCATGTGTTTTGACTCATAAATTGTGCAAATTCTTTGTGTTGAAGCAAATTTTGACTTGCTTTCCAAAGAATGAAGTCAATTAGTAAATCATATTTTAATTAATGGAGGACTAATTTGTAAACAACATACAAGTGTCCTGATCAACTTCCTACATTAGCCATCGAGTTTGAGTGACTATTGTGGTCACCGAAAAAAGATATAAGATCTCGACTGGGTGGTAGAATGTCAGTAGATTAAGTCACGAAAATATATTATTTTTTCTATTTATAAATGGGGGGAGTTGAAAAACAGTGAGCCCAAAGATATAAAATACAGTGTGCACAAAAAATTTGAACATTACGTCGAATTCCATATGTTATGCCTGAAAGTAAAATAAAAATAAAAATTCTACATTAGCCAATAGGGCTGCTGGTGGCAACTCGGTGGCAACTCAAAGTTAGTTAGAACCTGTCAAAATCGTGTTGTAGCCTAGTCTGTAAACACGTTATGTAGCAGCCTAGTCTGAAATAATTCATCTATATTAAACTCTTGTTGGTTTTTGGGAACTTGTTCTAAATTTTCGTGGAATCAACATTGCAACTCTCAGCTATTTCGAAATCTGATGGTGTACTGTCGAAGCAAGTCATGAACCAATCCTAGTTAGTCAACTTTTTTTTTCTTTTAAATGTCCGACGTAATATTTTGAATTTGTGTATGCATAAGTTTTGGGTCCACTATCTTCAACTTCTATCATTTACAAATGAAAGAAATAATATATTTTCGTGTTTCGATCTACTGATCTTTTGTCATCCAGTCAGGATCTTATGTCTCTATTCGGTAACCACTCACTCGAGTTCGACGGCCGGTCACCTAGAAATTGAAATTTTCTATAAATGGTATGCATGGGCATGTGTTGGTCATGATCCACAACTTTGTTATTAAGGCATTTGACCAAATAACATTAGGTTATGGGAATTTTAATTGTCAATTTTTTTTTATAATGTTTAAGGATTTTTTTTAAGAGGCGTTATCAAAACTATTCTCAATTTCGAATAAGGTTAGTGTAGATTCTCGGTCCGAAAGTCTTACAAAGTTGACCCGAAGGTCACTCTCCCGACCCTAAGGTCATATCCCAGTCCGAAGGTCCAGTACCTGCATCGCACCCACTCATATTGCTCTCTTATTAATTTTTTCCACAAAGAAATTAGATGTGCTTCTTCGTGGCTTAAATCCAAGACCAATGGAGGATGCCTCCCTGATGTGCTAAAGGTGATTAGATTAGCTTAGCTTATGTTGAGGATTTTAGTTTGATTGTACACGACAAAATTTTATGTTCAGATTCGTTGAGTTTGAACAAATATTTAGATTCATTGTGTTTGAACGAATATTCAGATTCTTGAGTTTGAACGAATCTCCGGATTCATTAGGTCGAACGAATTCTAATATTCGTTGGATTTTAGTCGTGACTTTTTGATTTTGGTTGTGACTCTTCGTTCATGATTTGTTCACTTTCATATTCGTTCTGACTGTTGGAAGAGGCATACATATTCATGAAAATGTATGAGAGTTTCTATATAAACTCAAGTATACCTAGTCTCAAACGCACCAAAAGAAGCATACCAAAATCACAAATCATATTCACAAGCATAACACAAGTTACGACTACTCCACAAGAAGAAAATATTCAGATTTGATGTCTGCATCTTTTGGTCAAGGCTTTGTTGTATCATGGATAAGTATACCCCTAAACCCGACAACAATCTCTTTTCGAGTGGGGGCGAATAACTTTATAAAGAAAGTGTCGGCATACAGATATGCCTTAAAGCTATTTTCATTTTATCTTTGTTATTATTTTCCCTAACAATAGCCATTTTTGTTTCATTTTTATTATTATTACTAACAATTTTAGAAAGTTATTTTCATTTTGTCTATATTATTATTTTTCTTAACAGCTTTTATATATATATATATATATATATATATATATATACCGTATTCGTTGGATTAGATTTAAAAAAATGGATCAAATTAAATCTCTACCGAATAAGATATGATTTTTTTGTTTCGATTCTTTGTTACTCTCTCTTATTCGGTAGAGTTTCAATCTGAGCCATTTTTTAAATCTAATCCAATAGATACTGTGCCGATGATAATTATGTGGACAACATAGAATATATATATATATATATATATATATATATATATATATATATATATACGCGCACGCGTGCGCACTCACGCACACACACGCACGTTGACGGTTAGTCTCCCCCTTGGGATATTCGTTGACGATCTCTGGAGGTCGTCCCAGCTGGACGGAGCAAGTCGATATCACAGAGAGGGCGCCCTACGATGCCCACCTCATTCTTCCTCGGCCTGTATTTTTGGTCGGCCCTGGTTCGGCGACCAATCGGGAATCGCTACCCAGCACCTTGGTCCCTGGCCAGAGGGGTTTGTTTTAGGGCCTTGAGCTCTCGTCTGGGGTTGGTCCCCCCTGTGGTGAGTGCATCCATCGTTGGGCTGCCAACCGTTGACCCGAGGACCGAGTCACCTGATTCTCTCTCGGCGGTGATCACCGACGGGGGTGATGATTCTAGTTCTAGGAAGATGCCCAACAACTCATGAACCTCCGGTCTTCATCATCCACCCGTGGCAAAGTCCTCTCTAAATTTGTTATAGGGTGATTGTAGGTTATAGGTTTAAGTTCTTTGTTTTTACTGCAGCTCACAGGTTTGTTTTGGTTTGGGACTGTTTGATCGTGTAATCCTCAAAATGGCTTTCCTGGTTATCAGAAGATAAAAGTCTTTTGTTTATATATATATATATATATATATATATATATATATATATATATATATATATATATATATATATGTGTGTGTGTGTGTGTGTGTGTGTGTGTGTGTGTGTGTGTGTGTGTGCGCGCGCACGCGCACTAAAAAACTATCTGGGTAGTTTCATATTATGAAACCAACTAATGTTACAACCGTTGGTTTTAGATTGCAAGACTGAGATTACACATGTATCTTGTAAGTAGATATTGTTATCGGTTTTGCAATCCAAATTGGATCCCAGTCCGAACTCGAAGAGTAAATTGGATCGGTATTCGACGCCCGCAAGTGTGGGCACGTATCCGCACCCGTTACGCGCGCCAAACCGAACCGAGCCGAGCCGGGTAGCGGCTTCGACTCGCGCGTGTGGCCCAAGGGGTTCCCCACACAACATCTTTAAGAGAACATTGAAAAAGAACTAATATATATATACAAAGGGGGAGTGGTCCAACCGATGTGGGACTAAAGAAAAAAGAGGAAGTCGAGCTTTTGCTCACATACACAGCCAATAGAAATGAGATCCAGTATTATCTGTAAGGTACTTCAATCTCGGAACTCTCACTAATTTTAATACACTATTATGAAAATAGTTACACTTGCAAGCTTTGATCTGAGGCATCGCTGATTTCGTACGAACGAGCTTTGATTCAAAGGACTCGTCGACTTTTACACAAACTTTGATCCAAAGGTTTGCGGATTTTAACGTCTTACAAGAAATATCGATCTACAAACAAATGAAAATCTTAATGTACAACTCAATATACACTCTATCTCAGATATTTTTGGCAAGTAAAGCTCTTGTATGTTGAGTGGTTTGTATATGATAGATGAAAACTTAAGGCCCAAAATAAGTGGGTAATAAAGATGCCAAAAAGGTTTATATCGCGCTCACAAAAATAGCCTATCAAAATAGAGTCGTTAGTGTGCAGACGGTATACCGCCGGTATACTTCCCACACAGTAAGGACTACAAATATAGTCGTTATAATTAAAATTGAGTGTTGTGTAGAATTTGTCCAGACGGTATACCGTCGGTATACTACCAAGGACAATTTGTATGTGTTGTAAAGATAAAAAAAATTGGAGAACAAATTTGGGTGTAATAATATATCGTCTGTATACTGGCTGTATGTCGTCGTTTTACCTGCAATATACTGGTAGATCATGACGGTATGCTATATGTTAGACAAAAACTTTCTGGAAGTTGATTTAATTAGGCCAAAAACTGGTCTAACAATATACTGGCGGTATATCGGTTATCGTTATACCGCTGGTATACTGCTAAGTTAAAAATATAATTTAAATTGCTAAAGTTTTGGAGCTTTCGTTTGCCATAACCTAGCTAGAGATTACACTAGAGTCGAGGTCTTAATAGTTTGACTTCTTCAAGTTGTTCATATTTGTTAGAACTTTGGCTTTGTATAGTTCGAAGCGAAACAGATTAGCTTTCAGAGGCTTCGTCCTTGAATCCCCACAGGGATGTTGCCCCCAAAACCCTTCCTGCTGACTGGTCATTGGGACCCTCGAAATCCTATTCGTGGGCCAGAGATATCATGGGTCGTTCAGAGAAATCATTGAGCTAACGCGTCTTTGGTCCGTAATAATTTTTTTTATTTGCATAAATTCATATTTAGTCTTACTTTTTTTTTTCTTCTACAAAATAAATTTTAGTCGAACAAAACAATATACATAGTAGCAAAGATGATAAAATTTAATTATACTAAGCCTATGCCAACTTTAAGTACTAACAATATAGTTATTGTATAATTTTATAACATAAATTTTAATCAGTTAACCATTATAAAAATACCAAAATAAATCATTGGGTTAACAACTTTATCAGAATTCTACAGGAGAAGCTGAGCACTTTCATTAATATCACAAGACCTATGGACATGGTGTATTAAGGGGTTCCTTCCTTGTTGGTGATTATGCTATGATGTTGTTTATTTTATTTTATTATATATATTTTTTTTTTGGGTGTGTTTGGAGTGAAAGAAATCAAAGAATCTTTGTGGATCCGAATTCTTATATAATATCATGCTTCTACATATGCATCTAACTTACTATCAAAAAAAAAAATGCATCTAACTAACTACACTCGATTGTCTATTTTGGCCGGTCGCCACTTTTTTTTGTTGTTTTTATATTGACCAGTAAATTTACTTGCAACATACGTAAAATAATATTTTATTTTAATATTAGTATAAAATTATTTCAATATTCTAATATATTTAAATTAAGATTTATTATATATATTTTTATATTTTAATTAGAATTTGTTATATATTAATTATAATTTATTATGGATAAATTTTATTTTTCATAAAAAGTCTTGAAAATGATTAGCCGTCTAAGTGTATATCCTCACGTAATTTAAAATTAAAAAATAAATAAATTTAAAAATTGTTTAACTACTTAATATAATCTAATTATAAGCAAACATCTTTTCTAACTCATGTGGTTAATGTGGGAGGTATTCTGCTTGATTAGTTAGGTTCGAATCCATGAAGTGTTAATTATATTTTTTTTTCTCAACAATTTTACGTAATATTAATTTTTTTAAAAATAATTTATTGATAATATACATACGATTTAGACGGCTCAATTTTAAACCATTTTCAAGCCGCTTATATTAGTAGAGATGAATTTATTGACCTACTATGAATGAAATTTAATTGGAATTTCCTTTATCCCATCCTTTGTTGTTGTGGGAGCTAATTTTCCGCATAGTTTATGTAAACTTGATTATTCTTGGTGGCCAAAATGTAATTATTGAATTAGAAGAAAAAAAATGGTGAATCCCAATGTTAGTGACCAGTGAGTGAGTTTGATCTCCACAAAATTAATGGCGTCACCTTCTCCCCCGTTCACATGCATGAGAAGCAGGTCTCTTTTCGAACCTTGTGTTAGTAATGTTATATTAGTTTTAGCGGTGCCTTACGAATCGAGGGAGGAAACACTGACATGTCAGTGCCTTACGAACCGGAGGGGGGAGGGTGTTGACGTAATGGTCTCCCATTATAGATTTGTGGGATCCGGTGCTAGCAGGAAAGACTGAGTCAATAGGAAATCGTCATGTCATCGTCGATCTATCGCACGATTTCCCACTCAGTCCGTTCGTCATGCTTTTTGGTATTAGTTTTGGAATTTGAATATTTTCAACATAATCATTGGGTTGGCATAATAATTCTCACTTTTATAATTTTGTATTTTGTAAACTATGGTTTCTTATTCTAGGTTTGGAATCTTTATAATATTTTCTTATGAAAAGCAGTTAACCCACAAATATGTTCTATAAAGTTGTTTATGTTTATTTTGTATTTGAATGTAAAGAAGAGTTATTTTCAAAACCTGCTGTTTTAACCTATTGTGTAATATCTAAAAACAGTCTTTTAAGTTTCTCTAAAGCCCCGTTGTCTTCATTTTCAATATTTTAGCAACAAATTTATTTTGTAAAATAACATATAACTTTTGAGATGAGCCCTTTTAGCATATAATTACTTAGACATGTCAAATAAACAATAGTTTTTGACAACAACTTATAATGGCTCTTATGACCAACTTTTAATATAGTTTCAGTCTCCAACAATACAAAAATAAAAAACCATCCTTAAATAGAAGAGATGGCTAAGACAAATCCAATTTTCATACACTTTGTAAGTAACATTTGAACTATGCATGTCTAGAATAGGGCTGCAAATGAGCAAATTCGTTCGCGAGCTGTTTGAAGCTCGGTTCGATAAAAGCTCGTTTGAGCTCGATTCGTTTAGTAAACAAGTCGAGCTCAATTTTCATTTTCGAACTCGTTTAATAAACGAGCCAAGTTTAAGTCGAGAAGTACTCGGCTCGTTTGAGCTCACAAGCTGACTTGTTTATGAGCTTGTGAGCTGACTCGAAAGTTGGCTCGTTTAGATTCTCGTTTGGAGTTCGTTGCTGGCAGTCTACCAATTTGTTTTGTTATTTAAATTTAAATTTAAATTTGTTCTTTGTTGAATTCTAATTTATGTATGGTTGTTAACAATATGGTTGTGTGCATTATATATTTATTTGTCCTTAATAACTGATGTTAAGGAACTTTTAATTAAATTTTTATAAATAATTAATTTTTAATATTACATTCACTTAAATTCAAGCCTAACTAGCTTGAAATTGAGTTGGTTAAGCTTGAAATCAAACTTAATGAGCTTGAAATAAAGCTGAACAAACTTGAAATCAAATTTAACGATTTTGAGCTTATTAAATTTGTTATCAAGTTTGAATCAAGCTTGCTTACCAAGTCAAATTTGAGCTCAAACCAAGCCAAGCTCAAGTTCGAGCTCGATTAATTCTAGTCAAACTATGCTCAAGCTTATAAAAGCTTGGATCGATTTGGCTCATTTGTAGTCCTAGTCTAGAATATGTATTGGAATCATGTAAGCTTGTCCTGTACTCAGTACATGATTTCAACATAAAGATGTACCAAATGGTGAATCCGTATCACTGAATAATTTAAAACTTGAATAATATATTGGAAAGTTTTCACACATTCTTCTGTTTAATTAGTTGTGGGGAATCTAATTTCAATCTCAATGTAGTTTCAGCAAACTTTATAAACAAATAGTCTAAAGTTAAAACTGGTGTGAATTGTTGGAGACATCTGCATCAGTCCTAGTCTCAACGTAAATAAATAATAATAATAAAATATTAATATAATAATAATAATAATAATAATAATAATAATAATAAATGTATGCTTTCACATGACAAGCACTAAACATAAACCATGAACCATCCTTTAATTTGTAGGCTGCTCGCATTATGAATAGATTAGAGATATTGATTTGATTCCTTGCTTCCGTGTACAACCTGTTGGGATAATTGAACTTCTGATATTCGATACTAAGCGATACCAACATTGTGTTGGAACGAAAATACGAAAATTGTTTTCCAAATCAGAAAGTACCTGCGAGAGAACCGAACAAAATGTACAAACCAAAAGCGCCAAACACAAATTGCAGACACGAAAATTTCTGACGTGAAAAATTATTGCGGAAAAAACTACGGGACGATCGGAGTCAAACCCTGAAAAGCATCCACTAATGGAATAACAAATACATCGACTCCTTACAAACTACGGGCCCAAATGACATGCAACACAGCGTGCATAAAGTTTCGTGTATATAGCCGGATATCTCAAAAAAAAGAAAAAAAATAGTAGTATAAGAAGGACAAAACAAACCAATAGAGACAAAATGATAGAAAAACAAATTAAAAAAAGAAAAAGAAAAGAAAGATGAAATTGCAACTGCACTGTTTTGTACGTGTTATTTATGTAATTATTTTTTCTTATTTTATGTTTATTTTTAGCTCAAGTGGTAGAAGATAATGCATTAAGTTTCATGACGAAATAGGTTCGATCTTACAGAGGAGGAGGGTAATTTCCTACCATTAAATTCCCGTATGAATTTCTGCGTTGGACAATAGAAAGTAAAAGGAAATAACAACATTTCAATGTAAGTCCTTATGATAAAGCATGTGTTTTGACTCATAAATTGTGCAAATTCTTTGTGTTGAAGCAAATTTTGACTTGCTTTCCAAAGAATGAAGTCAATTAGTAAATCATATTTTAATTAATGGAGGACTAATTTGTAAACAACGTACAAGTGTCCTGATCAACTTCCTACATCAGCCACCGAACTCGAGTGACTATTGGGGTCACCGAAAAAAGATATAAGATCTCGACTGGGTGATAGAATGTCAGTAGATCGAGTCACAAAAATATATTATTTTTTCTATTTATAAATGGTGGGAGTTGAAAAACAGTGAGTCCAAAGATATGCAATACAGTGTGCACAAAAATTTCGAACATTACGTCGGATCCCGTACGTTATGTTGAAAAATAAAATAAAAAATCTACATTAGCCATTAGGGCTGCTGGTGGCAACTCAAAGTTAGTTAGAACCTGTCAAAATCGTGTACGTAGTTTCTCTTTACAAGACAAAATTTGGTCGCCATGAAGAAAGTTGGAAGGGTCTGTAAACACGTTATGTAGCAGCCTAGTCTGAAATAATTCATCTATATTAAACTCTTGTTGGTTTTTGGGAACTTGTTCTAATTTTTCGAGGAATCAACATTGCAACTCTCAGCTATTTCCATATCTGATAGTGTACTGTCGAAGCAAGTCATTTACCAATCCTAGCTAGTCAACCCTTTTTTTTTATGTTTGACGTAATGCTTCGAACTTTGTGTATGCATAAATTTTGGATCCACTATCTTCAACTTCTACCATTTATAAATAAAAAAAATTAATACATCTCCGTGGTTCGATCTACTAATTTTTTGTCATTCAATCAGAATCTTATGTCTCTTTTCGGTAACAAGTCACTCGAATTCGACGGCTGGTCACCTAGAAATTGGAATTTTCTATAAATGATATGCATGGCATGTGTTGGTCATGACCCACAACTTTGTTATTAAGGCATTTGACCAAATAACATTAGGTTATGGGAATTTTAATTGTCAATTTTTTTTATAATGTTCAAGGAATTTTTTAAGAGGCGTTATCAAAACTATTCTCAATTTCGAATAAGATTAGTGTAGATTCTCGGTCCGAAAGTCTTACAAACTTGACCAGAAGGTCACTCTCCCGACCCTAAAGGTCATATTTCGGTCCGAAGGTCCAGTACCTACTGTCACGCCCCGATCTCCCGCAGGCTAATCGGCCGTCCCCGCTAGGCGGGAATCACCCTCGCCAGCGCTCCCGCGGGACGATCGCTTCGACCCATCCGGGCGTGATACCGCACGAGCATGATCCACGCCCGTGCAAGGCCGTGATTCGTTGGCTGGCGGTAAGAGTTCTAAGCCACAGAGTCGCACAGATTGTCCGAGTGCAGCGGAGTCATGAACGCATAGGCGATCGGTAACAGGTTCACTGAGTTGACAATATAGCGGAAGCATTGAAATACAAGTTTGAAGTAAAGCAACTCTTTTTATTGATATTAACATGTATTACAGGCGGCGCATGGCCGAGATTACAAGTCGCTCAAGCCTCTCTCTCTGAAACAATAAAAGCGTGCCAAGTGGCTACAATTGTGGAATGATTGTACAGGCGAAGTTCAGGCGATGTTCGGGCCAGAAGATCGATTCCGCTCTGATACCATTCTGTCACGCCCCGGTCCCGCCCGGGCCGCCGCTCCTCCCTGCCCCGCCCCGTACGGCCGGTATTTAACGAACCGGGCACGAATCACCGTGCCTCGGCGCGCCGGACGCGAATTACCACGCCCGTCCCGCGGGTGCGAGGAAGGAAGGGAGCTAGTCGAATGGCCCGTTCGAGCTTTCGGGGGACGTGATGCCGCACGGGCCTGGGGTTGCGCCCGTGCAAGGCCAATCGTTTAAGTTGATAGTTGGCTATCATCGCATCTATCGAGTAAGCAGCGGAAAGGGACTTGTTGCAATGCAATGCATTAGCCAACTGAGTATTCGGGACAATTGAGGCAACTCGGGTTCTAGCTCGTTCCATACATTATGCCCCCTTATACGATAGCATTCTCGGGGCAACAATCGAAACCAGGATTCCGGGTCTTAGGGACTGTGGCACGCCTATCGCTCCCTCGGACGATCCAGTACCTGCAAGCAAGTAAACTGTTGGGGGGTCAGCACTTTTATAAGTACTGGTGAGATAAATTAACTGAACAGAAACAAGCATTCACTCAAACCAACACTAAGTAATCATGTTATAAAATATTATATTACTAGTGATCTTTCTAGTTTTACCTAGGCTCGTTTCATGCAGTTCTCTAGCAGAGTCATATTACATTCTTTGGAAACATGTTTGGAAATATCTTTCATATGCACTAAGCAAGCAAGCAGTTCATGTTTCAGGGTATGCGCAGCGTGTCTCGTGCGACTCCAGGGTCAGATGCAAAGCTAGACACACAATGCACAATTTTAGAGGCAGTCATCTATCCAAGCCAACACAATGACTTAGCTATATGCAGGGCGGTCCCCGAGTATCTCAGGATCGGCAGCTGGTGGAACAGCATACCAATGACTCTTTATCTGATGCTAGAGGCAGCTGTGGCTCATGGTTGCTTTCCACTATCTCTGTAGCAGCCGTGACACATGCAGCTCAGCTTTCCACCAATAGCCATTGTCCGACCGCGTGCGAATGCATGGAACACTATCAAATAAACACTAGTATGCAGACGAGACGAACCATCTATAAACAATCTTTGTTGCGGGGCAATCCGACTTATCACTTGAACACATTCAGGCACAGTATGGTTCTCTCGAAGCATAGACGATAGTGAACATGTTCATGCACTCTAGGCAAGCGATTCAGGATTCTCGTTAAGCAGACATTGTTTCAAAGACAATCTAAGTGAGTTCGTTCATTAACATGCAAGACAGGTTCTATCATTCTCTTATGAAAATATTTCAAGCAAAAACTCAAGTTATTATTAAGGCGTGCAAGAATCAGAGAACGAAGTTCTGCCCACTCACCTTAATACATAACGCCGACGCGGAGCGGGGAGTTACATACTTACCAACCAACAAAAAGTTTCGTCCTCGAAACTTCTAGGACAAACTTCTCGATATTCCGAGTAGCGATAGTGCCATCCCTCGCCGTACTCAATTGAAACAATCAAGCAATTCAAGTTCAGAAAACATTTGCACTTTGAGAATATCTATGGACTTATTGTATGGAACGCTCTATTGCAATACCATATCAAGCAATATCTCAGAGTCATAGCAACGTTTCGGGCCAGAAGATCGATTCCGTTCTGATACCATTCTGTCACGCCCCGGTCCCGCCCGGGCCGCCGCTCCGCCCTGCCCCGCCCCATACGGCCGGTATTTAACGAACCGGGCACGAATCACCGTGCCTCGGCGCGCCGGACGCGAATCACCGCGCCCATCCCGCGGGTGCGAGGAAGGAAGGGAGCTAGTCGAATGGCCCGTTCGAGCTTTCGGGGGACGTGATGCCGCACGGGCCTGGGGTTGCGCCCGTGCAAGGCCAATCGTTTAAGTTGATAGTTGGCTATCATCGCATCTATCGAGTAAGCAGCGGAAAGGGACTTGTTGCAATGCAATGCATTAGCCAACTGAGTATTCGGGACAATCGAGGCAACTCAGGTTCTAGCTCGTTCCATACATTATGCCCCCTTATACGATAGCATTCTCGGGGCAACAATCGAAACCAGGATTCCGGGTCTTAGGGACTGTGGCACGCCTATCGCTCCCTCGGACGATCCAGTACCTGCAAGCAAGTAAACTGTTGGGGGGTCAGAACTTTTATAAGTACTGGTGAGATAAATCAACTGAACAGAAACAAGCATTCACTCAAACCAACACTAAGTAATCATGTTATAAAACATTATATTACTAGTAATCTTTCTAGTTTTACCTAGACTCGTTTCATGCAGTTCTCTAGCAGAGTCATATTACATTCTTTGGAAACATGTTTGGAAACATCTTTCATATGCACTGAGCAAGCAAGCAGTTCATGTTTCAGGGTGTGCGCAGCGTGTCTCGTGCGACTCCAGGGTCAGATGCAAAGCTAGACACACAATGCACAATCTTAGAGGCAGTCATCTATCCAAGCCAACACAATGACTTAGCTATATGCAGGGCGGTCCCCGAGTATCTCAGGATCGGCAGCTGGTGGAACAGCATACCAATGACTCTTTATCTGATGCTAGAGGCAGCTGTGGCTCATGGTTGCTTTCCACTATCTCTGTAGCAGCCGTGACACATGCAGCTCAGCTTTCCACCAATAGCCATTGTCCGACCGCGTGCGAATGCATGGAACACTATCAAATAAACACTAGTATGCAGACGAGACGAACCATCTATAAACAATCTTTGTTGCGGGGCAATCCGACTTATCACTTGAACACATTCAGGCACAGTATGGTTCTCTCGAAGCATAGACGATAGTGAACATGTTCATGCACTCTAGGCAAGCGATTCAGGATTCTCGTTAAGCAGACATTGTTTCAAAGATAATCTAAGTGAGTTCGTTCATTAACATGCAAGACAGGTTCTATCATTCTCTTATGAAAACATTTCAAGCAAAAACTCAAGTTATTATTAAGGCGTGCAAGAATCAGAGAACGAAGTTCTGCCCACTCACCTTAATATGTAACGCCGACGCGGAGGTATCCGCACCGAACGAGGTTCTCCCGCACCCTGCAAGCAAACTGGTGGATTATCAGTACATTGAATGCACTGGTGGGGAAGCTACTCGCCCGCTCGACAAATCCAAACACGTAATACAGGCTCCGTGCACCAACTATTAAGTTGTCTTTCTAGTTGCCTTAAGATCAGTTTCATGCAAATATTGAATAGCCTAACACGTGTGGCAGTGCACCGTGCAACATGAGAGAAAACACGGCGAGACTTACCCTTTGGCCTTCCCTGTCCAAGGCAAACATTATTAATCAAGCACGGGCAAGTATTAACATTCAGGAGCATTCATATGAAAACCAAGGCATAGCATATGCAAACACGAGGGTCGTTATAATATGATCGTTCAGGTGTTCAGTTGTTCATTGACACGATGCAATGACTCGCACGCGGATAGCCGCTAAGCGAGGATGACTTATCTATATGAACAGGAGTCGCTGGCATAGCCATATAGGACCAATTTTAGTCTCTAACGAGAATGGTGTGCAGCGCGCGAGCACAGGATGCACTCCACACCATTTTGTCTTTGCACAGGATGACTAAACAGGAGAGTTCAGCCGTGGAGAGGATGGTATGTAGCGAAAGAACAGTGGGCGCTCTATACCATCTCGTCCAGTACAGTAGGCTGAACACGTGAGTTCCATCCGGATCGGATCGGCCCCAGTGCCCCGGCGACCGTCCGTGGAACTTGCCTCATTTCCGAGTTATCCGCGACATGCAGGTCTGTAATCTTTCAGGTCTGGCTAGGCACAGGATCAAGTTCAGGACAGGGCAACATATCATGTTCAATGTACAGGCATGATTGTTCACACTAGTATATCGATTGCCAGGCCAGTTGATTCAGTAGTTTGCTCCACGAGCTGTGATTCAGTGATTCATTCATTCAGGATGCAAATTCCCTGGTTCGGGAATTGCCTTGGTGACCTAACGGTCCCGGATACTTGCAGGTTCATTCAGGCACGGAAAGACTACGTAGTAGTCTCCCGGGATTTGGATGAAAACATGGCAACATTCAAGCAGACAAGCATGCATTTCTAAGTAACGTAAGCAGACACGTTTCGCTCGGACCCGAAGATAAGCCGAGGGATGAAGCCGTTAGGGACTTAGCATGTGGGGGCATAAGCAGTATTTCAATTTCCATGTTCTAGCATAAGCAAATACAAGTTGGGATTATTCCCTTAGCTAGGTGCGTTGGATTCTTATTAGCATGCAGGGGGTGATTCACCTAGCGACTAGCATGAATATTCCATATTTTATGTGTGCTGGCTAAGCAAAGACAAGTTCACCGTAGCCACCCACCTTAGCGATGATTCACCTCGGTAGAGCGATACGTCAAGTGAGCCTCTGAAAGCCTGAGCTGGATTCTTGTAGGGACAAGTCGGGATATCCTTTGCTTCTTCTTTGAGGCAAAGCGGGTCGGGACAGTTGCACTTTTGCCATTTGAGTCGGCAGTCCGCTAGAACGGAACGGGGTGTTACATCCTACCCAACTCAGAAAAAGTCTCGTCCTCGAGACTTACTGAGGACAAGCAGTAATCTAGGGTTGAGGCAATCCTAGACAAGTCGTTGTACTTGTTCATTTGGATGTTCACTTGCACTAGCATCGAAATCAGCATATCGCTTAGCCTGGATCGTGCGCACTTTCGAAACGTGCTTCTAGCGTGAGCACGTCAACCAGCTTAGTGATAGCGAAGTCTTAGCACTCAAGTTTCACATCTTCCTGAGTCTTGGATGGTGCACTAGTTCAAGGCGTCCCTCGAATAGATGCATTCAACCAAACTTAGAGTTAGTGAAAATCGGACAAGCTACTAGCGATACTCTCAAGGGTTCGCACAGGTTGGCACAAAGGCCACTCGCAGCACAACAGCATACAAGCAAGCATAACATTCAAAACGCATTTTGAAAGTATTAGACTTATTGTTGGAATATCCCATCGAGGCATTGAGAGAGAGCGTGCACATAACTAACGAACGAGCTTTCGAAACTGAGATATCGAATCGAAGTCCAAAGGCGTAGAAGCCAGGCTCTGATACCACTATGTCACGCCCCGATCTCCCGCAGGCTAATCGGCCGTCCCCGCTAGGCGGAAATCACCCTCGCCAGCGCTCCCGCGGGACGATCGCTTCGACCCATCCGGGCGTGATGCCGCACGAGCGTGATCCACGCCCGTGCAAGGCCGTGATTCGTTGGCTGGCGGTAAGAGTTCTAAGCCACAGAGTCGCACAGATTGTCCGAGTGCAGCGGAGTCATGAACGTATAGGCGATCGGTAACAGGTTTACTGAGTTGACAATATAGCGGAAGCATTGAAATACAAGTTTGAAGTAAAGCAACTCTTTTTATTGATATTAACATGTGTTACAGGCGGCGCATGACCGAGATTACAAGTCGCTCAAGCCTCTCTCTCTGAAACAATAAAAGCGTGCCAAGTGGCTACAATTGTGGAATGATTGTACAGGCAAAGTTCAGGCGATGTTCGGGCCAGAAGATCGATTCCGCTCTGATACCATTCTGTCACGCCCCGGTCCCGCCCGGGCCTCCGCTCCGCCCTGCCCCGCCCCATACGGCCGGTATTTAACGAACCGGGCACGAATCACCGTGCCTCGGTGCGCCGGACGCGAATCACCGCGCCCGTCCCGCGGGTGCGAGGAAGGAAGGGAGCTAGTCGAATGGCCCGTCCGAGCTTTCGGGGGACGTGATGCCGCACGGGCCTGGGGTTGCCCCCGTGCAAGGACAATCGTTTAAGTTGATAGTTGGCTATCATCGCATCTATCGAGTAAGCAGCGGAAAGGGACTTGTTGCAATGCAATGCATTAGCCAACTGAGTATTCGGGACAATCGAGGCAACTCGGGTTCTAGCTCATTCCATACATTATGCCCCCTTATACGATAGCATTCTCGGGGCAACAATCGAAACCAAGATTCCAGGTCTTAGGGACTGTGGCACGCCTATCGCTCCTTCGGATGATCCAGTACCTGCAAGCAAGTAAACTGTTGGGGGGTCAGCACTTTTATAAGTACTGGTGAGATAAATCAACTGAACAGAAACAAGCATTCACTCAAACCAACACTAAGTAATCATGTTATAAAACATTATATTACTAGTGATCTTTCTAGTTTTACCTAGGCTCGTTTCATACAGTTCTCTAGCAGAGTCATATTACATTCTTTGGAAACATGTTTGGAAACATCTTTCATATGCACTAAGCAAGCAAGCAGTTCATGTTTCAGGGTGTGCGCAGCGTGTCTCGTGCGACTCCAGGGTCAGATGCAAAGCTAGACACACAATGCACAATCTTAGAGGCAGTCATCTATCCAAGCCAACACAATGACTTAGCTATATGCATGGCGGTCCCCGAGTATCTCAGGATCGGCAGCTGGTGGAACATCATACCAATGACTCTTTATCTGATGCTAGAGGCAGCTGTGGCTCATGGTTGCTTTCCACTATCTCTGTAGCAGCCGTGACATATGCAGCTCAGCTTTCCACCAATAGCCATTGTCCGACCGCGTGCGAATGCATAGAACACTATCAAATAAACACTAGTATGCAGACGAGACGAACCATCTATAAACAATCTTTGTTGCGGGGCAATCCGACTTATCACTTGAACACATTCAGGCACAGTATGGTTCTCTCGAAGCATAGACGATAGTGAACATGTTCATGCACTCTAGGCAAGCGATTCAGGATTCTCGTTAAGCAGACATTGTTTCAAAGACTATCTAAGTGAGTTCGTTCATTAACATACAAGACAGGTTCTATCATTCTCTTATGAAAACATTTCAAGCAAAAACTCAAGTTATTATAAAGGCGTGCAAGAATCAGAGAACGAAGTTCTGCCCACTCACCTTAATACATAACGCCGACGCGGAGCGGGGCGTTACACCTACATCGCTCCCGCCCATATTGCCCTCTCATTAATTTTTTTCCACAAAGAAATTATATGTGCTTCCTTCGTGGCTTAAATCCAAGACCAATGGAGGATGCCTCCCTGTTGTGCTAAAGGTGATTAGATTAGCTTAGCTTATGTTCATGAATTTAGTTTGATTGTACAAGACAAACTTTTATGTTCAGATTCGTTGAGTTTGAACAAATATTTGGATTTATTGTGTTTGAACGAATATTCAGATTCTTGAGTTTGAACAAATCTCCAAATTCATTAGGTTGAACGAATTCTAATATTTGTTGGATTTTAGTTGTGACTCTTGGGTTTTGGTTGTGACTCTTCGTTCATGATTTGTTCACTTCCAGATTCGTTCTGACTGTTTGAAGAGACATACATATTCATGAGAATGTATGAGAGTTTCTATATAAACTCAAGTATACCCTAGTCTCAACTGCACCAAAAGAAGCATATCAAAATCATAAATCATATTCACAAGCATAACACAAGTTACGAGTACTCCACAAGAAGAAAAGATTCAGATTTGATGTCTGCATCTTTTGGTCAAGGCTTTGTTGTATCATGGATAAGTATACGCCTGAACCCGACAATAATCTCTTTTCGAGTGGGGGCGAATAACTTTATAAAGAAAGTATCGGCATTCAAATACGCCTTAAAGCTATTTTCATTTTATCTTTTTATTATTTTCCCTAACAATAGCCATTTTTATTTCATCTTTATTATTATTACTAACAATTTTAGAAAGTTATTTTCATTTTGTCTATATTATTATTTTTCTTAACAGCTTTTATATATATATATATATATATATATATATATATATATATATATATATATATATATATATATACCCTATTCGTTGGATTAGATTTAAAAAAATGGATCAAATTAAATCTCTACCGAATAAGATATGATTTTTTTTTCGATTTTTTGTTACTCTCTTATTCTGTAGAGATTCAATCTGAGCCATTTTTTAAATATAATCCACTAGATACTGTGCAGATGATAAATGGGTGGACAAAATAGAATATATATATATATATATATATATATATATATATATATATATATATATATATATATATATATATATATATACACACACACACACACACACACGCGCGCGCGCGCACGCACACGCACACACACACGTTGACGGTTATTCTCCCCCTCGGGATATTCGTTGACGAGCTCTGGTGGTCGTCCTAGCTAGACGGATGAAGTCGATTTCACAGAGGGGTTTGTATTTTTGGCCTGTATTTTCGGTCGGCCCTGGTTCTACGACCAGTCGGGAATCGCTACCCAGCACCCTGGTCCCTGGTCAGAGGGGTTTGTTTTAGGGCCTTGAGCTCTCGTCTGGGGTTGGCCCCCCTTGTGGTGAGCGCATCCATCGTTGGGCTGCCAACCGTTGACCCGAGGACTGAGGCATCTGATTCTCTCTCGGCGGTGATCACCGATGGGGGTGATGATTCTAGTTCTAGGAAGATGCCCAACAACTCATGAACCTTCGGTCTTCATCATCCACCCGTGCCAAAGTTCCCTCTAAATTTGTTATAGGGTGATTGTAGGTTGTAGGTTTAAGTTCTTTGTTTTTACTGCAGCTCACAGGTTTGTTTTGGTTTGTGACTGTTTGATCGTGTAATCCTCAAAATAGTTTTCCTGGTTATCAGAAGATAAAAGTCTTTTGTTTATATATATATATATATATGCTAAAAATCTATCTGGGTAGTTTGATATTATGAAACCAACCAATGTTACAACCGTTGATTTTGGATTGTAAGGCTGAGATTACAGATATATCTTTTAAGTAGATACTGTCATCAGTTTTGCAATCCAAATCCAGCAGTTGTAACATTAGTTGGTTCCATAATATGAAATCATCCGACTGGTTTTAGTGCATTCATATATATATATATATATATATATATATATATATATATATATATATATATATATATATATGGAAGGATCCATATCCCCCCATTTTTGTATTGTCATGTCCCAGTACCGGAATACGGAGACGGACTTAGCCAGCTATCCCGTATAAGGTGCTACGCGTCGTACGACGATCATGGCTATATAAGACAAGGGGGTGTATGCTACAATAAAGTCTCCTATGGTCAAGAACTTTTGTCTCAATCATTCAAACAAGAAACTGTAAGCATAGAGCATATATGATAAAGCAATAAGGTGTCCCAAACACTTTCTTAAAATATTCTGGAGACCAGCTAAGCAAAATAAGGAGCTGAAAGAGTAACAAAAGTACATGACAGTTATATCTCCAAAGAGCATAGAGCATATATTGAAGGTCAAGATCATAGTTCGTCATCAACTCTAGCCATCTTCTTTGCCTTATATTGAGATCCTTCTGGGTAAAGTCATACTTCAAACTCTTATGATCGGTATAAATCTTCACTCGATCTCCATAGAAGTAATATCTCCAAAGTTTGAATGCGAAAACCACTGTCGCTAATTCTAAGTCGTGCGTTGAATAATTTCTTTCATGATCCCGAAGCTGCCGGGATGAATAAGCTATAACCTTACCATGCTGCATTAGAATGCACCCAGTCCCTTGTCGGACACTTCACAATAAACTGTGAATCCATGTGTCCCGTTCGAAAGCGTCAAAATATGTGATGTGGTCAATTTCTGCTTAAGCTTCTTGAAAGAGGTCTGACATGCATATATCCAATCAAAGCACACATCCTTCCGTGTTAGCTGCGTCAAGGTTGTAGAAATTCTAGCAAAGTCTGCCACAAATCGTCGGTAATATCATGCTAATCCTAAGAAACTGCGAACTTCTGCAACTGTTTTGGTTACTGGCCACGTTTAACGGCTTCTATCTTCTTGGGATCTACCTCCACTCCACCTATGGCAATGATGTGGCCTAAGTAGGAAATTCGATCAAGCCAGAACTCGCATTTGTTGAACTTTGCATATAACTTATGCTCTTTGAGAATTGAAGAACTGCTCGAAGATGCTGGTCGTGCTCTGCTTCACTCTGACTGTACACCAAGTTGTCGTCGATAAATACTATCACGAACTTGTCCAAGTAAGACATAAAAATATGATTCATAAGATCCATAAATACTGCTAGTGCATTGATTGATCCAAAGAACATCACTAGAAACTCTCAATGGCCATATCTTGACCTGAACGTCATCTTGGGTATATCTTGCTCTCTGACTCCGATCTGATGATATCCAGACCGTAAATCAATCTTCGAAAACACGATCGCTCCACTAAGCTGGTCGAATAAGTCATCTATCCGAGGCAATGGATATTTATTCTTGGTGGTTACCGCATTGAGGGTACAATAATCAATACATAACTGTGATGTGTCATCCTTCTTATTCACAAGTAGCATCGGAGCTCCCCAAGGCGATCCACTAGCACGAATGAATTCCTTGGTTATCAATTCTTCAATCATTCGGTACAAGACTTTTAACTATGAAGGTGCCATCATGTAGAATCTCTCTGATACTGGGGCTGTTCCGGGAAGTAGATCGATGGTAAACTCAATTTTTTTTTCTGGTGGCATACCTGGAAGTTATTCTGGAAATACATTTGGGAATTCATCAACAACTATGGGGAATCATACTTCTTCCGCTACTGCCATTCTCAAGGTTGCTGGCGAAGATTCTGCCTCACCTCTAGAAAATAAAAATTCTTCTTCTCGGGGAATACGAAAGATAACCTTGCCAGCATGAAAATCTATCGTCGCGTATCGAACACTCAATCAATTCATGCCTAAGGCGACGTCATAATCTCCTATAGAAAATTCTATCAATCTGGCAGAAAATTCTCGCTCGCACACTATGACTCGATACGATGCATAAACTCTATCGACTGCCACGATACAGTTACCAGTAAGTATATTCAGTCTTACTGATAAGGATTCGGGCTCCAAACCAACTCGTATCGCAAATCGTGCAGACATAAAAGAATGTGATGCACCTGAATCAAACTATACTGAAGCTGAATGAAAGTTGACGAGAATGGTACCTGCCACTACTTTACCTGAAGCTAACTGCTCTTCTACAGTGAGTGCCATTGCCTGACCACGTCCTCTCGGTGCTGGTCATATCTGCTGCGGACCTCCTTGTCTGGCATGTGCTTGAGCTTGGGCCTGAGCATATTGATGCGGCCTTTGTTGCTGGTATACTTTAGATTGGGTCGGCAAAGGCCTCTGACCCTGGTTCTGCTGAGCCGACACTGGAGCCCTATACTGTGGTCCTGCCGAGGAGGACGATGATGAACTGGCTCTGTGTGGACAAGATTCCACTATGTGTCCTGGAGCTCCACAGGCTCAACACAATCCTTGTGCTCTGCGGCACTGAGAAAATATGTGCCCAGGTTTCCCACAATGAGAACACCCTAGTGAAGAAGATGTCCTCTGCTGCTGGGGTCAGGTTGGTGTTGTTTGCTGGAACGAGGCTATTGATGCTGGCTTTCTCTGAGATCCAATGGTTAAGGCCCTAACTGCCGGGGCTGGTGTTGAAGACTGGGAGTAAGAACCTCCTGAGGTGTGGGTCCTCTTCCTTCCTCCAGTTCTATCCAAGATTCTTTGGGAGATATACTTATGCCTCATTGTTGCTCGCAATACAACATCGAAAGTCTGGAACTCATGTTGTGAGGATGTAGAAAATCAAATTTGAAGAAGACAATGACAGACATGGGGACGAGAACTGCGACTCCAAAATTATGTTCCCCTAATCTTGTCGAACCAAATAAGAAAGAAGATTTGTATCAACTTAAAGTGCACATCCTCATTATCCATGTAAGACCTTAATAGTGTCACTTAGTAGTGATTCAAACGATTAATATTATTTGTTTTTCCAATCTTACAATAAATTGAAGAAAAAATAATGAGATCATGCTATTTTCTTTTCTTTTTCTCTAAAACCAAGCTAATGTGCACTATCCATTTACAATTTTTGTTAATGTAAGCCAAGTTAAATTTCTGTCAATTTTAGGCCCAAAAAAAATTCAAAAAAAAAAAAACTACGAGGAATCATTACCGTGAAATTGTCGAGAAAATTATCGAGATATAAAAGAAAATTCAAGCCTGAAAAAATCGAGTAAAACAATTCTTCTCTTTCTTTTCTTTCTCCTCTCAAACTTTTCTTCTCACTGTGCATGCATTTCTTCTAACACCAAAATATCACATTTTGTTGCCTTTACTTAATTTTAGTTGAAGAATAGTTTTTGTTTTGTTTTAACAATTAATATCTGTGTCCACCAAAATCAGAAGTGTGCTGCTGACAAAATTAAATTGAAGATGAGTCCATTTTTGTTTATCTATCAAAATTAGGATATATGTTCATCCTTTCACTCGTCAAATTAATGGTCAAAACTAAGATGAATGTTCACAATTAAAATTATTTATACATAATAATCTTTGAGTGGAAGGGTGAACATCTACCATAGTTTTGATGGATGAATAAAAATGGACTCACTGAAGATTGCATCTAATTTTGAGAGCTATGACACATGAGTATACATTGGATATCTGCTCGCTACCGGTGTCTTCAAAGATTAATTCATGTCTTAATTAGCTATGTTGTAAGGTGCCCATGCAATCAATTCGAAGGACCAACCTATACATATCTCCAATATTATAAAACGGCTTCAAAATAACTTAAAAAGAATCGTCTAAGTCGTATATGTATCCTCAATTAATTAAGAAAATATAGCAAAATTATAATTTCAAAAATAATTTCTAATTGTAACTAAATGAGCCCTCATAATTAAAAATTAACAAAATTAATTAATAGTTTAACTACATAATATTATATAACTAACTACGTATATATCCATAACAAATTTTAATTAAAATATAAATATATTTATATCAAATTTTAATTAAAATATAAATATATATAAAATAAATTTTAATTCAGATATATTTAAACTATTTTTTAATAATATTAGAAAATAATTATTTTACGTGAATGAACGGAGAAGTTTCTAAAAATGCATGAAACTTAAATGATCACAAGAATTGTAGACAAAATTCATACTTCTTGTGGCGGCCATGACATCTATATATCCCATGTTTTTGCTTTGATATTTCTCACATGTAGTGAGAAGTAACCATCAATATAGTTTTTCATCTTTCTTGACCAGACCAACATTTCTCTTTCTGATTCATGGGTCCCAATATTTCTATTTTTTTTATTATATCTTATATATCTAGCTAGAATTACCAATAAGTAAGCTAATATATTGATTAATGATTTATTTTCATGATAGAATAAGTAAGCTAAAAGAAACTCCATAATTTAATTATCGGTAAATTATTAATCATGATTTTTATCGAGATACAATATGTTGGCATTTTGAAAAAAATGAATATAAGTTAATCATCTATTTTTTCATTGAAGTTTTTGAAAGCTCCGGAGGGAGAAGAGTTGAATAGGATAAAACTAATGATTAAGCACAATTAAGAATGATAATAGATAATTTAAAAATAAATGCTAGAAATGAGATTCGGTATTATCTGTAAGGTACTTCATTCTCGGAACTCTCACCAATTTTAATACACTATTATGAAAATAGTTACACTTGCAAGCTTTAATCTGAGACATTGCTGACTTCTTACGAACGAGCTTTGATTCAAAGGACTCGTCGACTTTTACACAAACTTTGATCCAATGGTTTGCGGACTTTAACGTCTTACAAAAAATATTGATCTTCTAACTAATGAAGATCTTAATGTACAACCCAATATACACTCAATCTCAAATAGGTTTGGCATGTAAAAGCTCTTGTATGATGAGTGGTTTGTATATGATAGATGAAAACTTAAGGTCCAAAATAAGTGGGTGATAAAGATGCCAAAAAGGTTTATATCGAGCACACAAAAATAGCCTATCAAAATAGAGTCGTTACTGTACAGACAGTATACCGCCGGTATGCTTCCCACATAGTAAAGACTACAAATATATTCGTTACAATTAAAATTGAGTGTTATGCAGAATTCGTCCAAACGGTATACCATCGTTATATTACCAAGGGCAATTTGTATGTGCTGTAAAGACAAAAAGTTTTTGGAAAATAAAATTGGGTGTAATAATATATTGTCTGTATACTGGCTGTATGTCGTCGTTATACCTGCAATATACTGGTAGAGCATGACGGTATGCTATATGTTAGACAAAAATTTTCTGGAAGTTGATTTAATTAGGCCAAAAACTGGTCTAACAATATACTGGCAGTATATCGGTTATCGTTATACCGTTGGTATACTGCTAAGTTAAAAATATAATTTAAATTGCTAAAGTTTTGGAGCTTTCGTTTGCCATAACCTAGCTAGAGATTACACTAGAGTCGAGGTCTTGATAGTTTGACTTCTTCAAGTTGTTCATATTTGTTAGAACTTTGGCTTTGTATAGTTCGAAGCGAAACAGATTAGCTTTCGGGGGCTTCGTCCTTGAATCCCCACAGGGATGTTGCCCCCGAAACCCTTCCTGCTGACTGGTCATTGGGACCCTCGAAATCCTATTCGTGGGCCAGAGATATCATGGGTCGTTCAGAGAAATCATTGAGCTAACGCGTCTTTGGTCCGTAATAATTTTTTTTATTTGCATAAGTTCATATTTAGTCTTACTTATTTTTTTTCTTCTACAAAATAAATGTTAGTCGAACAAAACAATATACATAGTAGCAAAGATGATAAAATTTAATTATACTAAGCCTATGCCAACTTTAAGTACTAACAATATAGTTATTGTATAATTTTATAACATAAATTTTAATCAGTTAACCATTATAAAAATACCAAAATAAATCATTGGGTTAACAACTTTATCAGAATTCTACAGGAGAAGCTGAGCACTTTCATTAATATCACAAGACCTATGGTCATGGTGTATTAAGGGGTTCCTTCCTTGTTGGTGATTATGCTATGGTGTTGTTTATTTTATTTTATTATGATTTTTTTTTTTTTTTTTTTTTGGGTGTGTTTGGAGTGAAAGAAATCAAAGAATCTTTGTGGATCCGAATTCTTATATAATATCATGCTTCTACATATACATCTAACTTACTATCAAAAAAAAAATGCATCTAACTAACTACACTCGATTGTCTATTTTGGCCGGTCGCCACTTTTTGTTGTTGTTTTTATATTGACTAGTAAATTTACTTACAACGTTCGTAAAATAATATTTTATTTTAATATTAATATAAAATTATTTCAATATTTCAATATATTTAAATTAAGATTTATTATATATATTTTTATATTTTAATTAAAATTTGTTATATATTAATTATAATTTATTATGGATATATATATTTTTTTTCATAAAAAGTTTTGAAAATGATTAGCCGTCTAAGTGTATATCCTCACGTAATTTAAAATTAAAAAATAAATAAATTTAAAAATTGTTTAACTACTTAATATAATCTAATTATAAGCAAACATCTCTTCTAACTAATGTGGTTAATGTGGGAGGTATTCTGCTTGATTAGTTAGGTTCGAATCCATGAAGTGTTAATTATAAAAAAAAATTCAACAATTTTACGTAATATTAATTTTTTTAAAATAATTTATTGATGATATACATACGATTTAGACGACTCAATTTTAAACCATTTTCAAGCCGCTTATATTAGTAGGGATGAATTTATTGACCTACTATGAATGAAATTTAATTGGAATTTCCTTTATCCCATCCTTTGTTGTTGTGGGAGCTAATTTTCCGCATAGTTTATGTAAACTTGATTATTCTTGGTGGCCAAAATGTAATTATTGAATTAGGAAAAAAAATGGTGAATCCCAACGTTAGTGACCAGTGAGTGAGTGTTAATTTTAACTTGCTTCGTCTGTGAGTTTGATCTCCCCAAAATTAATGGCATACCTTCTCTCCCGTTCACATGGTTGAGAAGCATGTCTCTTTTCGTACCTTGTGTTAGCAATGTTATATTAGTTTCGGAAAATTTTATTCAGAGCAACCAAATTAAACCAAATTTTACTAAGAGCATAAAATTTTTAAAATTTACAAAGAAAGTATCATAACGCCCATTGGAAGGACATTTTACGATTTTCTAAAAATTTTCGTTTGTCTGTCGTTGTCTCCGTTTAGATTTTTTTTTTTTAATAATATACAGAAAACGTCCTTTGAAACGTACTTCCAAAGAGCGTTTTCTGTGTATTATTAATTTTTTTCCCCTAAAATCTCTCTCTCACTCATCCGCTCTCTAACACTCTCTCTCTCTTCTCTCTCTCTCTCTCTCTGCTCACTCTCTCACTCACTCTCTTCTCTTTCTCTCTCACTCTCTCTCTCTCTCTCTCTCTCTCTCTTCTCTCTTCTCTCTTCTCTCTCTGTATGTTGCCGAACTCCGGCGGGATGTCGTCGGATAATCGGTTGCAGGAGAGGTTGAGGATGTAGCGCCCCGTTCTCCCGATGCGGAGAGCGCGGCTAAGAAACACAAGACGGTATCGTTCGATCGGGATAGATTGAATTAAGAACTCGTCCTCGTTATGGATTTGTTTCTTCAGAATCGATTCCCATATTCAGTGGACTGCGTCCCAAGGATCGGCTTAGCGGCAGAGTCAGGAGGGACCTCTCCGCTGCTATCTTTTATTGCCTCGATTTTCGATGTCGCTCGTTGCTTTCGTGCTTTGAGTTGGTTTTGGGATTTGCTTGTTTTCCTTGAACGGTTTCGATGATTTTCATTGTTTTCGTTCATTGACTTGCACTTCTATTCCGAAAATGGGAAGAGAGGAAGAAGTATTAATCGAGCTGTTCGTGTGCAGGTGAACGAGCAGTAGGCGGCTTGCGAGCGGAGTCGTGAAGCGCCTCTTTCCTTCTTCTTTCCAAAATCTAAGTGAGTGGCTACCAACCCGATTAGCTAGCCCTGCTTCCAAGCCTCACTCCTTCGCCCCGATCAAACGATACCAAGTAATAATAAAAGAGATCAAGATAAAAGGGAATAGACTTGAAATATTGCTTGTCAACTAAACTTATGAACGGTTATCATCCTGTATGCTAGTTCGTTTATAACTGTTCTATGAATCGTGCTAAGTATGAAAATATATGCTTGTTATGAAACAAACTGTTAGTAAGACTATGCAAAACTGTTTGGCTATGGAGCTTGCTCCTATTCGTTCGAAATTCGTTTGTAAATTCGTGTGAAATAATTCGAACTAAATGTGCTCGATCACGGACAACTTGTGCACAAGGTATTTTGGCTTCCGCGGACGGCCGCCAGGGCACTGGGGCCGATCCGATCCGGGCGGAAGAGTTCGTATAGTCGTTTGTCATGGACGGGATGCTATGTAGCGAGGCTCGCCACCTGCGTTGCATAACATTCTTGTCCCGAGACTATAAACCGTCCCTTTGTGGCATCAAGCCAGTGATCCCTGTGTATATTTAAACCTGCTGCATACTAACTTGTGTCTTCGTTTCAGGGAAGGCATGGTAAGTATTGTGCAGGTAATTCAGACGATCAGGTAAAATCCACCGAACGGTGGCACGTTCATTTCAGTAAATTCAATATGCTGCTTACTTGTAAATGAACTAAGGCAAGATAGAAACCCACAAAAAAATATGCATGCTTCACTAAGCAACGTGTTGATTGGTATAGTCAGGCTAGCTCGCCTTCACCAGCATGTTTCGATATGCTGACCCTCGTTGAAACAGGTTCTCCGCACCAAGGCGAACCGAGCGAGGAGCCGAAGTCGTCTTCCCGATCCAGTCCAACTGTTGGCGCATCTTCACCGCGCCCCCGAAGCATTTTGGAGTCAGGAGCCTGCAACTCTTCATACACAAATGCAGCTCCGTGGCAAAGCGATCCTCCAGCCTGGAGGTCTTTATCGTTTTGAGTTTATAAAAGGATGTAATGTACAGGACTGCTATCTCATTTTGAGTCAACCCTTTTGTAAGCCGTTCGGCATATTAGCTGACTCGTTCAAGAGTTTGTAATAGATGTTCATTATCAATAAAGAGAACTTTTCTATGTTTCAAATCTGTGTTTCAATTTATCTGCGTACTCTGAATATGTGCTTGCTATGCAAATCATTAAAGCCTTGTGCGGGCGCAACTCCAGGCCCGCACGGCGGTCACGACTCGGGGGACGCCTCGGGGCGTGACATAGTGGTATCAGAGCACAGATTCAAAGTTCCTTAGACTTCGTGCTGGAAAAGTTCCTTTAACGATCAAATTCCTGTGCGAACTCTTGAACTCGCTAGGCCAAAATGAGATACGTTCATGCAATAAGTCCATAATACATTATGATCCTAATGTAATTTACCTTCTTTTGAAGGAATGGATCCAGCGCAATCTACAGCGCAACCACCGATCGAAACACAAGAGAGCAGTTCGGGCAATTCGGGAAGCTCTCGAAGCCAAAGAGGCATGTCTCAAGTCGACCCGCTTGAGCGGGTAATGCAAATGTTAGAATCGCAACGACAACGAGACGATGCTCGCCAAGCTAAGCTCGAGAGTAATCTAGAGACCCGATTCTCAGTCCAACAGAAGCAGGTCGATGCCCTGCAACAAATTGTTCAGACTTTGGCTGCCAACCATTCCGCCGCAACAGCAGCGACTCCGGTGGAACAGCCCGTGCTTGAAGTGGAGACGCCTCAAATTCCAAGACCGAGGGACGTGACTGCCTTCAACTTGGGCCATTTCAAGAAAGTCTGTAACACCCCGTTCGACGGGACTGAGGACGCAGTGGTAGCTCTAGATTGGCTAGCCGAGATCGAAGATCACTTCACTCTGCTAGAGGTCCCCGAAGATAAGCGCGTCGCCTGCGCGCAACTGCAGCTCCGCCTCAACGCACACGATTGGTGGGACGTGCATCGACGATCTCTCCAATTTGATCACGGAGAGGAGGCGATCTCGTGGACGACCTTTCGTGCCGCGTTCGAAGAGGAGTTTATACCGCCTCCAGTACAACGTAAAATGGAAAATGACTTCGTGCAGCTGAGGCAGGGCAGTATGACAGTTAAGCAATACTCCGCCGAGTTCAACCGACTCTCGAAGTTCGCTAGGGCCTATTTACCTGATGCAGCGAGTCGAGCCAGAAGGTTTGAAGGTGGACTACGCCCTGCCATCCATTCGCACGTGGCCAATAATCAGTACGGAACAATGCGTGAAGTCATGAATCACGCCCTATCGCTCGAGCCACTGTATCCTCACGTTTCTACCGGCGCTGTGCATACCTACAATCACAAACGCCAAGGCAACGATAGAGGAAACAACGCTGCAAAACGACAAAACAACGGTGGTCGGAACAAGACAAATGCAGGAGTGCGTTGTGAGCACTGCAATAGGCCGGGGCATACCATCGTTAATTGTTACTTGAAAAATGGGTCTTGTTACAACTGTGGCGGCAACGGACACCTGATTCGAAACTGTCCGCTCCCGGATCGCCTCCAGCAACAAAATAATCCCTAACGGTTGGTTCTATTCCTAAGTTTCGGGACGAAACTTCCAATTGGTTGGGTAGGATGTAGCGCCCCGTTCTCCCGATGCGGAGAGCGCGGCTAAGAAACACAAGACGGTATCGTTCGATCGGGATAGATTGAATTAAAAACTCGTCCTCGTTATGGATTTGTTTCTTCGGAATCGATTCCCATATTTAGTGGACTGCACCCCAAGGATCGGCTTAGCGGCAGAGTCAGGAGGGACCTCTCCGCTGCTATCTTTTATTGCCTCGGTTTTCGATGTCGCTCGTTGCTTTCGTGCTTTGAGTTGGTTTTGGGATTTGCTTGTTTTCCTTGAACGGTTTCGATGATTTTTATTGTTTTCGTTCATTGACTTGCACTTCTATTCCGAAAATGGGAAGAGAGGAAGAAGTATTAATCGAGCTGTTCGTGTGCAGGTGAACGAGCAGTAGGCGGCTTGCGAGCGGAGTCGTGAAGCGCCTCTTTCCTTCTTCTTTCCAAAATCTAAGTGAGTGGCTACCAACCCGATTAGCTAGCCCTGCTTCCAAGCCTCACTCCTTCGCCCCGATCAAACGATACCAAGTAATAATAAAAGAGATCAAGATAAAAGGGAATAGACTTGAAATATTGCTTGTCAACTAAACTTATGAACGGTTATCATCCTGTATGCTAGTTCGTTTATAACTGTTCTATGAATCGTGCTAAGTATGAAAATATATGCTTGTTATGAAACAAACTGTTAGTAAGACTATGCAAAACTGTTTGGCTATGGAGCTTGCTCCTATTCGTTCGAAATTCGTTTGTAAATTCGTGTGAAATAATTCGAACTAAATGTGCTCGATCACGGACAACTTGTGCACAAGGTATTTTGGCTTCCGCGGACGGCCGCCAGGGCACTGGGGCCGATCCGATCCGGGCGGAAGAGTTCGTATAGTCGTTTGTCATGGACGGGATGCTATGTAGCGAGGCTCGCCACCTGCGTTGCATAACATTCTTGTCCCGAGACTATAAACCGTCCCTTTGTGGCATCAAGCCAGTGATCCCTGTGTATATTTAAACCTGCTGCATACTAACTTGTGTCTTCGTTTCAGGGAAGGCATGGTAAGTATTGTGCAGGTAATTCAGACGATCAGGTAAAATCCACCGAACGGTGGCACGTTCATTTCAGTAAATTCAATATGCTGCTTACTTGTAAATGAACTAAGGCAAGATAGAAACCCACAAAAAAATATGCATGCTTCACTAAGCAACGTGTTGATTGGTATAGTCAGGCTAGCTCGCCTTCACCAGCATGTTTCGATATGCTGACCCTCGTTGAAACAGGTTCTCCGCACCAAGGCGAACCGAGCGAGGAGCCGAAGTCGTCTTCCCGATCCAGTCCAACTGTTGGCGCATCTTCACCGCGCCCCCGAAGCATTTTGGAGTCAGGAGCCTGCAACTCTTCATACACAAATGCAGCTCCGTGGCAAAGCGATCCTCCAGCCTGGAGGTCTTTATCATTTTGAGTTTATAAAAGGATGTAATGTACAGGACTGCTATCTCATTTTGAGTCAACCCTTTTGTAAGCCGTTCGGCATATTAGCTGACTCGTTCAAGAGTTTGTAATAGATGTTCATTATCAATAAAGAGAACTTTTCTATGTTTCAAATCTGTGTTTCAATTTATCTGCGTACTCTGAATATGTGCTTGCTATGCAAATCATTAAAGCCTTGTGCGGGCGCAACTCCAGGCCCGTACGGCGGTCACGACTCGGGGGACGCCTCGGGGCGTGACAGAGGACGCCGGTGAGGGAGGAGAGCGCGGCGAGGGAGGGCGGGAGGGGGCCGGAGAGGCGATTCTCCGACAGGTCGAGATGGGAGAGGGAGGCGAGGCCGACGAGGCCAGATGGGACGCGGCCGGAGAAGTTGTTGCGGGAAAGGTCGAGGGAGCGGAGGGCGGAGAGGACGGGGAGGACGGAGGTGAGGTAGCCGGAGAGGCGGAGGTCGCGGAGGAGGAGGGAGGAGACCCGACCGTCGGGGCGGCAGGAGACGTCGGGCCAGAGGCAGGGGTCGGGGTCGGTGGGGGACCAGGAGGAGAGGACTCGGATGGAGTCGAGGGAGACGGCGGAGCGGAGGGCGAGGAGGGAGAGGCTATCGGTGGTCATGGAGGAGTTAGGGAGTGAGAGAGTTAGGGAGTGAGAGAGAGAGAGAGAGAGAGAGAGAGAGAGTTAGAGAGCGAGGTGAGAGAGAGAGAGCCGTTAAACAAAAATATTATATATAGAAAAACGTCATTCCAAATGACGTTTTCTGTATATATATATATATATATATATATATATATATATATATATATATATATATATATATATATTACGGAATTAACGGCAGTCATACGAAATTTTTTGAAAAATCGTAAAACGTCATTCCGATGGACGTTATGATGCTTTCTTTGAAAATTTTATGCTCTCAGTAGGATTTGGTTTAATTTGATTGCTCTGAATGAAATTTTCCGTATTAGTTTTAGCGGTGCCTTACAAATCGAGAGAGGCACTGACGTGACGGTGCCTTACGAACCGGAGGGGAGAGGGTGCTAACGTAACGATCTTCCATTAGAGGTTGATGGGATCCGGTGCTAGCAGAAAAGACTTGAATCACTGGGAAACCATCATGTCACCGTCGATCTATCCCACGATTTTTCACTCAGTTCGTTCGTCATGCTCTTTCGTATTAGTTTTGGAATTTGAATATTTTCAACATGATCATTGAGTTGGCAAAATAATTCTCACTTTTATAGTTTTGTATTTTGTAAACTATGGTTTCTTTATAATATTTTCTTATGAAAAGCAGTTAACCCACAAATATGTTCTATAAAGTTGTTTATGTTTATTTTGTATTTGAATGTAAAGAAGAGTTATTTTCAAAACCTGCTGTTTTAACCTATTGTGTAATATCTAAAAGCAGTCTTTTAAGTTTCTCTAAAGCCCCGTTGTCTTCATTTTCAATATTTTAGCAACAAATTTATTTTGTAAAATAACATATAACTTTTGAGATGAGCCCTTTTAGCATATAATTACTTAGACATGTCAAATAAACAATAGTTTTTGACAACAACTTATAACAGCTCTTATGACCAACTTTTAATATAGTTTCAGTCTCCAACAATACAAAAATAAAAAACCATCCTTGAATAGAAGAGATGGCTAAGACAAATCCAATTTTCATACACTTTGTAAGTAACACTTGAACTATGCATGTCTAGAATAGGGCTGCAAATGAGCAAATTCGTTCGCAAGCTGTTTGAAGCTCGGTTCGATAAAAGTTCATTTGAGCTCGATTCGATAAAAGCTTGTTTGAGCTCGATTCGTTTAGTAAACAAGTCGAGCTCAATTTTCATTTTCGAACTCGTTTAATAAACGAGCTAAGTTCAAGTTGAGAAGTACTCGGCTCGTTTGAGCTCACAAGCTGGCTTGTTTATGAGCTTGTGAGCTGACTCTAAAGTTGGCTCGTTTAGAAGCTCGTTTGGAGTTCGTTGCTGGCAGTCTACCAATTTATTTTGTTATTTAAATTTTAATTTGTTCTTTGTTGAATTCTAATTTATGTATGGTTGTTAACAATATGGTTGTGTGCATTATATATTTATTTGTCCTTAATAATTGATATTAAGGAAATTTTAATTAAATTTTTATAAATAATTAATTGTTAATATTACATTCACTTAAATTCAAGCCTAACTAGCTTGAAATTGAGCTGGTTAAGATTGAAATCAAACTTAATGAGCTTGAAATAAAGCTGAACAAACTTGAAATCAAATTTAACGAACTTAATTTTGAGCTTATTAAATTTGTTATCAAGTTTGAATCAAGCTTGCTTACCAAGTCAAATTTGAGCTCAAATCAAGCCAAGCTCAAGTTCGAGCTCGATTAATTCTAGTCAAACTGTGCTCAAGCTTATAAAAGCTTGGATCGATTTGGCTCATTTGCAGTCCTAGTCTAGAATATGTATTGTAAGTAGATCATACGATGGAATCATGTAAGCTTGTCCTGTACTCAGTACAGTACATGATTTCAACATAAGGATGTACCAAATGGTGAATCCGTCTCACTGAATAATTTAAAACTTGAATAATATATTGGAAAGTTTTCACATTCTTCTGTTTAATTAGTTGTGGGGAATCTAATTTCAATGTCAATGTAGTTTCAGCAAACTTTATAAAAAAATAGTCTAAAGTTAAAACTGGTGTGAATTGTTGGAGAGATCTGCATTAGTCCTAGTCTCAAAGTAAATAAATAATAATAATAATAATAATAATAATAATAATAATAATAATAATGTATGTATGCTTTCACAAGAAAAGCACTAAACATAAACCATGAACCAACTTTTAATTTGTAGGCTGCTCGCATTACGACTAGATTAGAGATATTGATGTGATTCCTTGTCTAGAACCTGTTATGCTAATTGATATCAACATTGTGTTGGAACGAAAGTGCGGAAATCGTTCTCTAAATCAGAGAATAATTGTAAGAGAATCGAACAAAATGCATAAATCAAAAATGCCAAAAATAAATCGCAGACACAGAGAATAAGGGAGGTGAGATGGCACCTCACTCTAAAAACAAGGGTGGCGGTGACGTGACACAATCTCAACCACACATTTCATAATTGGCAATTTGCACTTAACCCCCTCCCCTCGTTTGTGTGGTTGAGATTGTGCCACATCACCGCCACCTTTGTTTTTATGGTGAGGTGCCATCTCACCTCCCTTATTCTCTATAGAGAATAAGGGAGGTGAGATGGCACCTCACTCTAAAAACAAGGGTGGCGGTGACGTGGCACAATCTCAACCACACATTTCATAATTGGCAATTTGCACTTAACCCCCTCCCCTCGTTTGTGTGGTTGAGATTGTGCCACATCACCGCCACCTTTGTTTTTATGGTGAGGTGCCATCTCACCTCCCTTATTCTCTATAGAGAATAAGGGAGGTGAGATGGCACCTCACTCTAAAAACAAGGGTGGCGGTGACGTGGCACAATCTCAACCATACATTTCATAATTGGCAATTTGCACTTAACCCCCTCCCCTCGTTTGTGTGGTTGAGATTGTGCCACATCGCCGCCACCTTTGTTTTTATGGTGAGGTGCCATCTCACCTCCCTTATTCTCTATAGAGAATAAGGGAGGTGAGATGGCACCTCACTCTAAAAACAAGGGTGGCGGTGACGTGGCACAATCTCAACCACACATTTCATAATTGGCAATTTGCACTTAACCCCCTCCCCTCGTTTGTGTGGTTGAGATTGTGCCACATCACCGCCACCTTTTTTTTTATGGTGAGGTGCCATCTCACCTCCCTTATTCTCTATAGAGAATAAGGGAGGTGAGATGGCACCTCACTCTAAAAACAAGGGTGGCGGTGACGTGGCACAATCTCAACCACACATTTCATAATTGGCAATTTGCACTTAACCCCCTCCCCTCGTTTGTGTGGTTGAGATTGTGCCACATCACCGCCACCTTTGTTTTTATGGTGAGGTGCCATCTCACCTCCCTTATTCTCTATAGAGAATAAGGGAGGTGATATGGCACCTCACTCTAAAAACAAGGGTGGCGGTGACGTGGCACAATCTCAACCACACATTTCATAATTGGCAATTTGCACTTAACCCCCTCCCCTCGTTTGTGTGGTTGAGATTGTGCCACATCACCGCCACCTTTGTTTTTATGGTGAGGTGCCATCTCACCTCCCTTATTATAGAGAATAAGGGAGGTGAGATGGCACCTCACTCTAAAAACAAGGGTGGCGGTGACGTGGCACAATCTCAACCACACATTTCATAATTGGCAATTTGTACTTAACCCCCTCCCCTCGTTTGTGTGGTTGAGATTGTGCCACATCACCGCCACCTTTGTTTTTATGGTGAGGTGCCATCTCACCTCCCTTATTCTCTATAGAGAATAAGGGAGGTGAGATGGCACCTCACTCTAAAAACAAGGGTGGCGATGACGTGGCACAATCTCAACCACACATTTCATAATTGGCAATTTGCACATAACCCCCTCCCCTCGTTTGTGTGGTTGAGATTGTGCCACATCACCGCCACCTTTGTTTTTATGGTGAGGTGCCATCTCACCTCCCTTATTCTCTATATAAACAAGATTCAACGATTCACTACCAAAATATGAGAAAATAACGACGTTTTTAGCGACGTTATTTACTGACGTCGCTATCATTTATGAATTTAGCGACGCCAGAAAGTAACATCGCAGAACGTCGCTGTTAGCGACTGTCCGCGACCCTTAGAGACTAAAAAAAAATATTACGAAAGCAGATGTCGCCAGATATCGTAAAACGTTACTATTATTTTTATTATAGCGACGTTATCTTCCATACGTTGCTAAATATAATAAAATCTGTGACGTTTAGCGACGTCATATTCCATATGTCGCTAAAATATTTTCATATAGGTTTACAGACCGATTTTATTTCTCCCCATTCCAAAAAATTTCAAACCCGATTTATCCCCTCCTTCCCCACACGACCCCTCCGGCGTCGACCGTTCTCCCCCCTCGACCCCCTCCAGCTCCGACGGTACTCCTCCCGGGACCCCTCCTGCTCTGTCGGTAAACCCTAACCCCCCCCTCTCTCTCTCTCTCTCTCCACGACCGCGACTGCGACCCCCTCCGGCACCGACCGTCTGAGGGTTAGGGTTCCGACCGTGCTTCCCCCGTGACCCATCCGACCCCGACCCCTCGGTCAGGTAACCCTAACCCTAACTCTCTATTGCCGATATGACACAGATAGACACACACAGACACACTAACACGACACACACGTTCTGTGTGTGTGTGTGTGTGTGTGTGTGTGCATGCGCGCGCGCCCAAGGCAAGCCTTGATTTTATATATATGTGCATAACATGTTTGTTAAAAAATCTCTTACATGGATTTTTGAGTTGAAAACTCTTACTTATACTTATTGTGTTTGGGTATGGGTAGCACCTTGTGTGTTTGTGTCAAGTGTCAAGTGTTCTCTTCATAGTTTATAATTAAGTTTAATACTCCAACTTCAATACTCCAACACAAAACAACTTATATTGATATAAATTTGGGTATGTGTTTTAGTCAAGATATTGTGTTTGGGTATGTGTAGTACCTTGTGTGTGTGTGTGTGTGTGTGTTAAGTGTATGAGAGTCCACGTGTTCCTTGTGTGTGTGTATATGTGTCAATTGTATGAGAGTGTCCAAGTGAGAGGTGTGTATGTGTATATGTTTGAGTGATGGATGAGTGAGCTAGTGAGGATTAATAATATATATAGATAGATACATATATAAGGGTATAGAAATATACAGTTATAGAAGTAGGTATAAATATGTATTGAGTGTCAAGAGAGAGTGACCTAGAGTGTATGTTGGTACCAAGATACCAAGTGTCAAGTATAGTTAGTGTCATGGGTATTTGAACTGTATTCTAGTGTCAAGATACAAGAGAGTATCAATGTGATATTGTGTACCATGGTATAGAAATATATAGTTATATAAGTAGGTATAAATGCTATATCTATTTGATGAACATAGTTGTTACTTTGATGTCTAGTCATGAATCACGATATGGATACTCACGCATCACAACTCGAATACTCACGCATCAATCAGATTTGTTACTTTGATGAACATGTTTATCCATCTTTGCATCCATTTGGATAATATAATTGAACGATGTCTATTCATCTTTGCAGAATTATCTAGAAATGGATCTGAATTACCACCTGTATCATCGTTCGTGGATGTACAACCGTCATCCTGATGACATGTATACTGTAGGAGATTAATTGATACAGGGATAAAATAGTTTCTACAGTTCGCCAAGGAATTCCTTCAGTACATGGACGACACCAAAATTAAGTATCTGTGTGTGAGATATCACAACTTGAAATATCACTCAAAGGTAGATGTGACATATCATTTGTACTCGAGGGATTTCATGACGAATTACTATTAGTGAACCTCACACTGAAAACTTGTGCCTTTAGCATCAGAGCCAGAGCCTTATGTGGAACCATATATGGATGTCCATGATCACGTTGATTACGACGACGGGTGCGTGAACATAGTTTTTGACGCTGGTGGACCTAGTTTCAATCTGGATAATCATGATGCAGCTGAGGAGGCACCGAATATCGATGCTGCAAAGTTTATGGAGTTACTGGAGAATGCAATGACTCCATTATATCCTGGTTGTGAGAATCATTCAGCGTTGAAGGTGGTTACAAGATTATTGAGCATCAAGTCCGATTTAACATGTCGCAAGAATGCTACAACCGACTGATGGAGTTGATTATAGAGATCTTGCCGGAGGGTGCTAAGTTTCCTAAAGACTTCTACCGATCTAAGAGGATGGTGAGATCGCTCTGGATGGGATACAAGAAAATTGATGCATGTCGCAACGGGTGCATGCTGTACTATAAAGACGACAAGGATGAAGACAAGTGCAGATTCTGTAGTGCTGATCACTACAAGGCTACTCGTAGAGGAAGGTCTATCGGTACAAGGAAGCCTACTGATTTGATGCACTACTTGCCTTTGACGTGGCGGTTGCAGAGGTTGTTTATAGTGAAGGAGATTACAAAAAATATGAGTTGGCACAGGCAAAAACAGATCGAAGGAGTGTTGGATCATCCATCCGATGGAGAAGTATGAAAGTATTTTGATCGAGAGTATCCAAATTTTGCTTCTAATATGTGTAATGTCAGATTGGAGCTCTCCTCCGACGGTTTTACCCCATTCGGACTTTCGGGTTCTCAGTATTCATGTTGTCCTGTGATCGTCACTCCATACAATCTACCACCTTGGATGTGCATGAAGACTTCGTATATATTCCTAACCGTTATTATCCCGGGTCCGAACAATCCGAAGAGGAACATATATGTGTATTTACAACCGTTGATAGATAAGTTGAATCAGCTGTAGGAAGTAGGTGCTAACACGTACGATATTTCTAGAAAGCAAAATTTTCAGATGAGGGCAGAACTTATATGGACCATCAACGACTTTCTGGCCTATGAAATATTATCGGGATGGAGCACCCATGGCTATCTATCATGTCCGTATTGCATGGAACGCACTAAGGCTTTTCGTTTGAAACACGAAGGCAAACCATTCTTCTTCGATTGTCATCGATAATTCCTGCTGAAGGATCATCCGCTGGAGCAATATGAATGCTTTTTCATACCGACGTTGTGGATAAGGCCAATCACCGCCAAGGTGGTCCGGATACACGATATGGAAAGAGATAAAAGATTTACCAAGTGCTATCGAAGAGTCTGCTAAGGGGTACAAGTGTGACGGATTTGGCCGCACTCATAACTGGACGAAGAGTAGTATATTATGGGATCTGCCATATTGGAGCACCATTCTGATCAGACATAACCTTGATGTCATGCATATCAAGAAGAATGTGTTTGACAATATAATTAATACTTGTAAATACCCAGATTTTTAAATTCTAATTATAATTTTTTAGAATTTTTCTGTAATTTTTATTTATTTAAAAATAAATATTCTTCAGGAATTAATATTTTTGTGAATTAAATTAAATATTAAAATATTATAAAAAATATATTTTTGAGTGTAAAATAAATAATTGGATATTGTGTAATTTTTCTGGAATTTATTGGGCTCAAAAACTATTTTTAAATAGCTAAAATATCGTTTTAAAATAAACCAGACTAAACCAGACCGAACCAACTTGAACCGAACCAAACCAAACCAAATTAAACCAATCTGAACCGAATCAACCCTAATGGATTTGGATCTATACCCGAACCCACAACCCGACCTGAACCCGACCCGTACCCACAATCCGACCCGACCCGCTAAGCTACAATAACTGGAAATTAAACCCTCGACCGTTAAAGCCGCCGCGACTCCGACCGTTCGCCGACGGTTCGCCTCCCCGCCTCGGCGACCCGCCGGCGACCCCTCGGTTCCACTCCCCACCGTCGGTCGACCGTCCACCTCCCCGTAACCGCCGGCCACCCCCTATAAAACTCGACCACCACCATCACCAACACAACCAAAGCCACCACCGCTTCTCCACCTTCGGCCAGACAACTCCGGCACCCCGAGCCAGAAGCTGCTACCCCGGCGCCGATGACCACCACGACCACGACGACCACCGCAGCAACCTGCCACCGCCGCTGTAAGAACCCTAATTCTGAAAACCGTATTAATTATTTTTATTAATTATTTTTATCCAATATAATTCTTAGAATTTTATGTGAATAGATATGTGTATATATATATACAATTCATATTGGATATTGGATATCAAAACCCGAAACCCAAACTCCTAAACCCACTACCAGCTTGCACCCTAACCTGCGTAAAGTAAGGAATCAACAGCAGCAGTAGCAAACCAACTTCTCTTTTCTTTCCTTCTCCGCTCGTAAAGTTTAAACCCCACGCGTAAAGCAACTCCACGCGTAAAGTAGAACTCCACCTCTTCTTATTCCACCAACTCCGCGCGTAAAACAAACACACCGCCTCATTCCCACCGCCTCTTATCTCTATGTTATTACTAAACCACCCTCAGCCGAAACCTAAACCAATGAAAGAGAAACAGCAGCAGCAGTAGTTTCTTAACCATTAAGTGACCCCCACCGCCTCATATTTCTATATATATACAACTCTTTCAAACCCTAACTACAATTGTTCTTTCACTAAACTAACACACTGCTTTGGACGTGCACTATACAGAACTTTTGCTCGGCAAGTATACTTTGCCATTGTACTATTATTTACATTCCAGCTGATACATGCATATTTTAATTCTTCTTATATAGATGTTTATTTTTGTAGATTTGGACCTACTTTATGATACCATCCAGTATTATGGAGCATCATTAGATTCATTGGCCGTGACACAGTTATTACACGAGTTGTGAGTCTCATATAGATCCCGGACTACGTATTGGGTTGGCCTCCTGTACGTATGGGCCGTGCGTTAGGGATGACTGCTGATAGAAACTTTGTATGCTAGAAGACTTGACAGTTATTAGAGGTCCATGGACATAGCCTATTGTAGTACGATGGTCCAATCCTTGTCCTTGTTTGGTTGTAGGATTGGGCTAGGGTACTAAGGATAGGCTATGAACCAGACCATGGCATGGATATGGCATGATTAGAGCATTGTGCGGGGAGGACTACTAGTAGGCGTATGGGACACCCCACTTCCTTTACATTGATTCTACACTCGACGGAGTGGTATGGACGTTATATACTATGCAGATTCCCTGTTCTTGCGCCCTTGTACTGGGGACATATGTGGCATATACTAGCCAGTTGTCACGATTGGTGAATTACGTCAGCATATGTCTAGCCTACACTTTCCATACGCCCAAAGTTGCCTCAAATTGCATTTTACTTAGACGGTTAGGCGACCCAATGGATGTTTATTTCAGTACTTATTGGCATGTTATTATGTATCTTGTTACGTCTCTCTGAGGACCTGGTTCCTTTCCAGATATGGACGAACAGGAGTATCAGCAGGAGTACGGACCTGGACCTGACTCTTCTTACCTGACTGGGGAAGTCTTACCCTCAGAGTAGCTGTGATTATTTCCACTGATTAGAGATTTTGTTACTACATCCGTATAGTCATTTTGTAGTGGATTTGTTTCCACCTGACTATCAGACTTGATACTTATCTTGGATATCCAGTTATTATTCAGCTCTTTATTTTCTACCTATTAATTATGCTGTGGATGAGATATAGATTGTGTGTGACTTGTTGTGACAGTATATTACCACTGGTGGATTACATATTCATACACAACGTACGTGTGTATATGATTTCCATATATTGGAGTTCATATACATACGGCCGGGCGTGTTACGTATTCCTAGTCCTACGTATTTTGGGACTGTGGCATGACCTGTTTTTAGTGGTGGCCCATGCAGGTCAAGAATATATTGTCTCGGTTACGTAACTGTACCAAACAAGCCTGCGTATAGGAATAGAGTATAAGGATCTCATCCACACTTGACTAAAATCTCATTCTTCCTTCAGTTTTACGCCAGAAACCCTTTACGATGAGACCAAGGACCTCTATTTTTGAAGATCAACCAATTTGTTGGCGTAAAAGCCAAATGACCAGCTTGTTGGCTTAAAAAGCCAAACTATGCAGAAGATTGCTTACTTTACGCTGTGGTTATGACAATTGCTATGTGGTTATGACAATTGCTAACTACGTCTCCTTAGTCTTCTCAATCTACGTATGACACGTCATGCAAGCCATATAGGTAATTGCCCCTGCGTAAACTTGATGATTCCTGAAATATAGATAACCAGCGTAGAATAGCCTGATTAGGCGTAAAATGTAAGGATAGTGATGTGAGCGTAATTTATCACAGCTTTAGCTTTCCCCAGCCATGATCAAATCTCGTGCATTAAATGCAGAGATATGCCTCGAGCCCTGTGCAAGAAACAGCCTTTTGACGTGGCACATGATTTTATTTTATTTTGAGCGTAAAACCCATTTCTGTAGGCAGCGTACTCAGAGACTCCATGCGTAAAAACGACTTGTATTAGATATACCACTAAATGACAACCTGGGTCTCTGTGCAAAATCATCATCACAGCCGTCCTCTCGATCTTCGTGCAGTACTTTTATCAGATGTCAGGTTCACTGATTTGACTGACCAACTCATGATGAGTTCCTCGTACAAACCTTACACCATAACGTATGTTAGATTTTTACGCACAGATTTTATGCATCAACTTTTATGCGTAGACCTTTCACGCGAGCCTTACGCAGAAAGTATAGCAAGACTTTGTGCGCAGAATTTACGCACGCAGAACTTTTACACAAGCAAATTTTACGCAGCATATCTTTACGCAGTCTAACTTTTACGCACCAACTTTACGCACGGAACCCTTTACGCAGACTTTTACCCAGACAATTTTGAAACCCTACTTTACGCCAACTATCTTGAAGCTCTGTTTTACGCAGGAAGCAACATGTTTACGCCAACTACCTTGAGTCCCTATTTTACGCAGGAAAGGACTTCATGTATGTTGGGAGGTTTTGATTGTAAAATACGAGGAAAATTTCCCAGCGTATTTTATGCCTCTACATTCTATTTTTGATTCCTGTACTTCTTCTAAATATTGTGTGCATCACCTTGTTTATGATGATAAACGAAAGAAGAATGTATATAAGACGAGGTTTATACGAAACCCGTTTCTTTGGTTTACAAACAAGCTTGTACAATTAATCCTATACGAGGACGTCGAGTATAATTTTTAAATCTGGATAAATATTGCTATAGGTGTCTGATCTGCAGTCGATCACTTTAGCCCTTGGACCACACGATGGTGAAGAAGTGCCGTAGAAGACGGAAAGCATCTTCGATGGTTGCAAAAGAGGGCAGATGCACGATGCCAAAGTCGTCGATCACTACTCTTTGCATGAGCTCCGGATTCTTCTCTCTCGAGGACTCTTCGACTTCTCTCCTAGATCTTTTGACCTATTTTTCCCGACCTTTGGTTCGATCTTTTCTGAAGTTTGACCTTGATTTTCTCTGACCCTCTTTACCTCTGTCGATAGATGTCTCTATTTATAGAGTTTTAGTGACAGTGACCACTCAGTCGGTGTGGAAATCGAGTAGTGGAAAGTACAGCATCCTTTTACACGATAGTTAAAATAACCGTTGCCCGCATATAGATGATCTTTTGTATGAGCGTGTGACGCGTGTCCAACTAAGGGACAAACACGTATAACTGCTACGAAGATCCCGGCGTAGAAGCCACGTAGGTAGGTATCCCTTGTGTAGAAGAGGTTGGCGTAAAAGCCAATGTCTGTCACCATGGCGTAGAAGCCAAATAGGCATAGAAGCCGTGTGGGCGTAGAAGCCGAGCAGGCATAGAAGCCGAGCAGGCACAGAAGCCGAGGAGGCGTAGAAGCCTGAGCGATCCTTAGCCAGAATTACGGCTCTTGGGGATATAATCAAATCTCCTGCATTAAATGCAGAGATCCGCTATCATCCCGCGCATTAATTGCAGAGGCGTGTTCTGAAGGTCTGTCATCATTCTGAGCAATAAGTGTAGAGACGTGCCTCGAGCCCTGTATGAAGAGCAGCTTTTTGATGTGGCAGTCTGCTTGTCTTCTGTGGAGCGTAAGAAGCTCACATCTGCCTGTATAAAACAAGGCAGCGTATCCCCTTGTACGCGTAAAAGCAGTTTACGCCGAGGAGACGTCAGTAAATGACGGTTCGGTGATATTAATCAAATCCCCTGCATTAAATGCCGAGATCCGCCATCATCCTGTGCATTAAATGTAGGGGCGCGTCCCGAGTGGTCTGCCATTATTCCAGCCGTCGTTTGGGTAGCCGTGCAGTACTCTTTGTCAGAAATCAGACGTCAGGTTCACTGCATAATTTGACAGGTTCATTTCAGGGAATACGAAGCGTTCCTCGTACGCTTAAATGCTGCATTGAAAGCGGATGAGTTTTATACCATAGAGGCGATGAAGCACCCTGTCTACGCTGAAGCAGCCTGGACATACTGTATTTATGCGGTATAGTCCTTGAGTTCATATTTTACGCTGTGCTCAGTGGAAAAAAAAAGCTCCATTGCACGCTTGATGACTCTGAGGTCCTCTGTTTATGTTGCCCTGCATCACCATGATGCGTAGAGCTATCCGACGTATTTTTCATGCTTCTACAAGACCCCCTTCAAAGCTTTTAAATTCCTCGTAATTTGAAAGGCTTGAATGAAGCATAAACCGTTCCTCGTAACTCGAAACGTTTCTGAATGGAGCCTGAAACGGTCAAGTCTGACACGTTCTTTCAAGGCTGACTTTATGGCGGAGTTATTGGGGATCGGTGTGATCTCTTTCGCCTATAAAAAGGCTGAGGAGTTAACCTGTTCTTCCCACGTTTCTTTCACCACACAGAGATGATCGCCGGAGTTCGTCGGGATAACCTGAGGAAGAAGGAGATCATGTTCTTCCAGTATGTAAGGAGCCGAAAGAGACGGCGTCTTCGAGCAAATGTCCTCTGTTACGATGGATCATGGAAGGATATCATAGCCTCCTTTGCTCGGGATAATCAGCAACTTTGTATGGCGGTTCTTCCGGAGAGAGGAAGGGTCATATTTCACCATGCTTCTTGCAAGCGGTACCTTCTCCCGTTACTTCCGTGGACGAGAGCAGATAGACTAGCTCTGTCCAGGATCGAGTTGGGTTTAATACCTCAACTGGGTCTGTCATGGCGTTGGATGTAGGAAAGCAGATTTACTCTGCTTTTCTTCTGTTGGAGGATGGGTCTATGCCCAGTTTTGTATCCTCCCACCATTGATCTTCTTGTTCATGACTGTGGAAGTCGATGAACTGCCATGGAAGAAGAGGAAGATCTCCACCGATGCAAGAACCTGGCAGAACAGATTCTGGGGGTGGCCTTCCAATGAAGATGAGAAAATCCTTTGTAGACGGGATTTTCCTCATATGTAACCATAAAAAATGAAGAAAAACCCCTTGTAGATAGGATTTCTCTCACATGTAATCATGATTTTAATTTTAATAAAATTTTCTTCTTCTGTGCATATGATCGTTTTGCCATATGTTGCTGTGAAGTCTGAATATGTGCAGCTTCGACATGTCTGATTCTTTATGCCGACTCTGTTTTAGAAAGAGTGCTAGGTCCTGTCCTGTCTTTTACGCATAGCTAGGGATGCACAGAAAGCCGGTCAGCATTCGAGTGTTCGAACTGTCCTGCTGTTAGGAATGAGGGACCGCGTAGAATTCTGAACTGTTGCTTCCGATAAACAGAATTCCTGTTCAGACATCATCTTCAAGAATGATTTCTCGAAAGTCCCTTGGAATCAGGGCAAGAAATGGCTGTCAAACTGAGTTCCCATCTTGATTTGTAGACGAAATATTCAGACTGGAGTCTGGATGAACTTCGAATCGTCCCACGAAGAAGAGTAATTTTCAATGTTGAACTCTGTATGCTTCGGGTATTTGGAATATCTTCTGGTCAAGAAGGAGTATATTCTGTGTGAACTCTCGCAATTGACCTCCTTGAGAATCGTCCAGATGTACGCGTACTCTGGCCTGCGTATCTTTCAGATGTGCGGAGAGTCATAGCAGAAGATCATAAGTTCGTAGCCTTGTGAGCGTAAACTAAACGCCACCGAGCGTGAAATCATAGACTTTGTAGTTCCTGAGCGTGAAGTCGTAGGTTTGTAGCCTCTCAAAGCTTACCGAGCATAAAGGCATCCGGGCTTAAAACCGTAGACTTGTAGCCTCCGAACGTAAAATCGTAGATTTGTAGCTGTCGAGCGTAGAAAGCTCCTTGGCATAAAAATATAGATTTGTAGCCTGTGAAAAGAAAATCTTTCGATCGTAAAATTGTGGATCTGTTGCTTCTGAGCGTAAACTAAACGCCACCTGAGCGTGAGATCATAGATTTGTAGCTGTCGAGCGTAGAAAGCCCCTTGGCGCAGAACTGTAGATTTGTAGCCTGTGAAAAGGAAATCTTCCGAGCGTAAAATTGTGGATCTGTTGCTTCTGAGCGTAAACTAAACGCCACCTGATCCTGAGATCATAGATTTGTAGTCGTCGAGCGTAGAAAGCTCCTTAGCGTAGAAACCACGAATCTGCTTTGCACGAAAACTTTTCAAATTCGCTGACTGTCCGCCTTCTCTGAGTAATAGGCTGACATAGTACCCAATCATAACCGAATATTAATTAGGAGATTTGGTTCGGGTTTCGAGGAGTCCATCCGAACTCTATATATACCCCAAGTTTCTGAGAGAAAATTTTTTCATCCGTCTTCTGCGAAAGAAAGGCTTCGACAGAAAAACTCTATATATCCCCGAGTCTTCAAAGTTTCCAGTGATGGCCTCGAAACAAACCTCCTCCTCTAAGGGAAAGAAGGTCGATTCTTCTTCTCGTTCTTTCGCTCAAGCGGGAGTGTCTCCGGTCGGGCAAGGCGAACTCCATTCTGAGCGAAGTGTCCCGCCGACGAGCAGTACACCCGGCCTGAAAGGTAGAGTTTTTTGGGACGAAAAGAACGACTAAAAAATCCTTCGCACACGTTGTACATGACCGCGTTAGGTCGTCTTCTGTGCTGATAGCCTCTTTGAGGAAGATGATGCACAGGGACGTTTCATCTTTTACGCCCACATTTCTAATGTACCAGCGTAGAAACTCCATATTTTCGCAGTCGGGCGTAAAAGCTTTGACTGTCGAGAACTTGGTGTATACTACAAAATTTGAGTCGTACGCTCGTGGATGGAAGTCCTGGCGTAAACTCGAATTTTGCCAGTCTGGCGTAAAGCGCAGACTGTATACTGTCAACCTGAATCTTACGTTTTTAAAAATGGATTCCAGCGTAAATGATCAAGTTTTTACAGTCTTGGCGTAAAGCACAGACTGTTGGCTCTTGGCATATGCTGCAAGATTGTAATATCTAGTATAGAAACTGACGTGTTTTTCTTGCACCCTTGCAGTTGACTTGCATGAGTCTCCGCTAGCCGATGTGATAGATTCTACCGCCGGGATGCTGCACTCCAACTATCTGGAGGATCTGTCGCATGTTACATTTCCTATCTCGGGGCCCCAGTATCCAGAAGGAAGGGAAATTTTGATATCGGCTCAGGGTGAGCGAATGCTGCTGAACATGATTAATGGAGAGCCCCTGACGTACGTAGACGGGGACCAGTATATAAAGTCGGTTTTTCTCTTCGGGGACATGATTGATAAGCAGTCCCAGATGAAGCCCAAGAAAGAACTCTGGATTTTCCCTGCCGGAAGCTTGGTCTTGCATCTGCCCAAGATGCCGAGAGATTATCCCATCTCGGCCTTCTTCCATGCTACACATCCCAGGAGGATGTCGTGGATGCTGACTCCCGATCTTCACGGCAGGCCGGAGAAGATCTTCTACCAGAAAGGATCTGGTCTATTTGTCAGCCGCCCTTCCGGCCCTGTAACGCAGTTCAGGGGATTGTACCCGGGCAGTGTCCCGAGTGAAGACAGCTTAGTGCTCCAGCCGGTGCAATTGCCGACCTTCTGCAATGATTTCATGGGGTGCGGAGGAGTATACCCCAAGGTGAATCCTCGGTGCAATGGGTGGATGACCTCAACGAATCTTCGATGGGCTCGCTTAGTTGATTGGGCCCTGAAGCATTTTCAGACCGAGTTGGAGAGCATCGGTCTGTTTGCAGCTGTGAGTGCCACCAGTGTTGGGTTACCTCCTAACCCCAACCTGTTTCTGGCACTGATGGAGCGATATGTTTTGCTCACCGGGACTTTCGCCACTCCACTGGGGGAGTTGGGATTGGCCCTCCATGAGATGGCAGAGATCTCGAGACTGCCGATGGGGGGTACTCTATATAAAGAGTATGTTCCCACGAACCGCGAGCTGGGGGATTCAGACCTTCGGGTAGTGGAAGTGTACCAGGAGCTGATGTGCCACTACCTTGCTTGCACCGCTTTTATGGTGAGCCTTCGGATTTGGCTCATACTAACAGATGGACGTCCTACCTCTTCTTTCATCGGGCCAGGACTGCTCAGCCGGAGAAGGTATTAGAAGGCAAGGATCACCCTTTGAATCCTCTGAGCGTGCTTACTGCTCAGGTAGTCGATGATCTTATGGAGGACGCTGGGGCTCCAGATCAGATCCTCGACGAAGGGATAGAAAGATATCCTACAGGTACTAAGGCCTACAGTTATCTGAGGCATTATCGTAGGCCTCTGTCCAAGGAAGCTCAACTGGCTGGCTTCCTCTCTATATGGCTGTGCCGACTGGTGGTACCCGGCATCGCATCTGCGGATCGTATTCACAGCAACACCTTGTGGCCTACAGTGCGTCTAGTATTCGGGGCGAGACTGGGCTTGCTCCCTGCCATGGTGTGCCGCATACAAGCTGGCCTGAGGGCGATGACTGAGGCGCTGCTCGCCGATGAAGCTCGGCGTGAAAGCTTTCCCCGGGTGGAATTACCATACCTGTATTTGATGGGATGGTTAATTCTCCATAACCCCCGGGTGATGTCTCCAGGTTTGGGCAGTAGCTTGGGGGGTAGTTTCTTGCTGAATTACAAGAAATCCTCCTGGAACGTGCTCACAGTCTTAGACTGTCGGCGGGTGCTGAATTGCGGCCATAGCTGGAAGCTCTTTTGCATTGTCCCCTCTGTACATCGCAATCAATCGGGGATTAGGCTTGAGGATTCAGGTAGAGAGAAGACCATTCTTTCTCCCAAGGCTTTTAATTGGTTGGTCTGCATTAGACCTTCCCACTTGCTGTACAGAAGTGAAGACCAGTGCCTCTTTGAACCCTACCTGCCTAGTCGGTTCGCCAGGCAGTTTGGGTATGATCAGTTGCACGTAGGCAACGCCGTCACCAGCTTCAGGTCCAGAGGTGGACTCATTGATGGAGCGAGGGGATGGCAATATTTTATCATGGGCTGCACTGGGGCAAGTTTTACTGTGCCCGTCATCTCCACGGAGCTGCGCATCCTCCACACGTATGCCCAGTTCTATGTGGCCACCAACACCTTCCATCGCAATTTTGATATGCATGGAAGTTTTAGGGTGCCCTCTTCCAAGCCTGGGGAAGAGTCGAAGTCCCCTCGGTTTCTTCTGACGAGGATGAAGAGTCCGTTACTCCGGATGAGCCTCTTGTATCGGTACCGAGGGGTGAAGTACCTTCGCCTGCAGGGGCTTTGGTAATCTCTGGGAAGCGAAGGGCTCCTGCTCCGAAGGAGACTTTCCCTCGTAAGAGGAAGAAGAAGACGGTTACTTGTCCTCTCCGAATTCCTGGTATTGAGGCTCTTGGAAGTGAGCCTGCTTCTCCCCATGTTGGGGATGATTCTTTGATTGGAGGTTCCTCGCCATATAGAGAGGGGCATTCTACAGTTTCGGCCGGCGGTGCCGGAGAATCTCAGCTGGAGACTGCTGTCGCTGCTACTGCTTCAGGTAGTGGAACGAAGTCGCCTCCGGGGCTGAGTATAATAAGATTCCGTATACCTTTATCCGGATCAGCATCGGGAGAGACCCCTGCCGTGCCTGTCAGCGCCTCTAGCGAGATTCCAGCCGATGAGCCTCGGTTGGAATTTGACGAGGATTTGGAAGACTATTTGCCAGCGTCAGTTAGCAGGCCCCCTTCTCCAGGTATGACAGCTTGCTTAGCATCACTTAGAAATAATTTAGCTGTACTGGCTGCAGATGCGACATATATGCCGTCGGCCATGGGTAAAGGTCGTCTTTACGCCTCTTCTTCAGGAAATTTAATATTTATGTTGATATTAACTTCCTTTTGTCTTCTTTTCAGGGGAAGACCTCTTCGGGGAGGGCAATGTATATGCGCCCTTCGGCTCTGTGTCAGGTCCTGGCGGCGACACGGAGGTGGCTAATTTTGAAGAGGAAACATCTTCGGGTGCCAGCTCGCCTGCCGACGAGATTTCGATACCTCAAGAGGACGATGAACCTGTCATTGCGACATCGCCTCCTTCGAGTATGCCGATGACTTTGACTGTTGTTGGCGCATCTTCTTTTGTTGCGCCACCTGTTGAGACGGCGACTGTGGCCACATCGATTGCGGTCGTCCCTGGAGCGAGGTTCGACAACATCGCAGCCACTCCCAGCGTACATTCGGACCTAGCCCTGCTGACTGAGCAATATACCAGTATCTTCTACATCACCTTGAAAACGCTGATATCAATGGTGTTGGAGAAGAATCTAAACTTTGAGCGTCTGAAGAAGTCCTTCCGATTTTTGATAGAGGCGGTCAGGGACTTTGGCGATACCGGGTTAGCTGACACCCTGGAGGCGATAGTTAATGGTTTGGAGCAACCCATTAACGAATACCTGCAGCTAGCTTGAGGCGGCATTGACGGTCTCGTTCAAGCTAGGTACGACTCCCTGACTGCAGAGTTTACTGGGCAAATGGAGTCTCTGAATAAGTCCATCGAGGCTCAGCGGCAGGAGATGGATCAGGAGCATGCCCAATTGGAGTATATCGTCCCCGAGTTGACCCGGTGCGAAGCCGAATATGAGGAAGTGGCAGCGAAGGCCCGCATATTGAAGGAGGAGCTCGTTCGAGTAGAGGCGAAGGCTCTCTCTTTGTCGGCAGCAAGAGATGTACTGAAGGAGCGACGGACGACTGTTCAGTAGAACTTGACGCACATGGGTGCTTTCCACTCAGGTTTTGTGCGGACTCGGTCTGAGCTAGCTGCTCTGGACAATGATGCGGTAAGGTTGGAACGGGCCCGCGCTGATGTCTTGGATTCCAGGGCTGAGAAGATGGCCGCACTGGCGCAGCAGATTCGTGACCTGATCGCTCCTCCCAAATGATGTACCTTCTTGCTTTGCAAATGTAATTTTGCTCTCTTTTTTTGGGGGGAATAAAGAGACTCTTTTCTGACTTTGTGGACCCATCATTTTGGAATATAAATGACAGGTTTGGGTGAAAGTGATATCAGAGGTAGTATGGATGTGATATACTCTCGGTAAACTTTAGCAGGGCATATCTATTCAGAGGTCATACGGACATGATATAATATGCTTTAGTAGGACATATCTATTCAGAGGTTATATGGACATGATAGAATATGCTTTGACTAAAGTTTTGTACACAAAACACTATCAGAGGTAGTATGGACGTGATAGGTCTTGAAGTTCCAAATTAGTCGAACATATCTATTCAGAGGTTATATGGACATAATAGAATATGGCCCAACTAGTTTCGTTTTGGAAGTAGTTTTGTCAGAAATGAGGTCTTCGCCATATTCCGCTTGAGCAGAGGAGATTAAGCATAGTACCTTTTCAGGAATTTGCCGTTGATAGGAGCCATTAGCAGGTCTCCATTAGGCTGGGCTAACCTGTAAGCTCCGTTTGAGAACGTCATCTCGATCACATAAGGGCCTTCCCATTTGGGTTAGAATTTGTCCTAACTCTTGTGAGTAATGATCATTGGCCTTCTCACAGCTAAAACTAGCTCGCCAACTTTGAACACTCTTTCCTTCACTTTATGATTGAAAGCTCTAGAAATGCGTGCCTGGTAGAATGCGATGCGTTGCTGAGCTTGAAGGCGTTTCTCGTCTAACCCTTCTAGCTCTTGAAGCCTTAGTAGGTCCTTCTTCTCTTGAGTCAACTCATTAGCCACGGCTATCCTGAGTGACGGGATTTTAATTTCGATGGGAAGAACTGCTTCACTCCCGTAGACCAATGAGAATGGGGTGCAACCTGTCGGTGCTCGTACCGTTGTGCGGTATGCCCAGAGACATTCTCCTAGCTTCTCGTTCCAATCTCTCTTGTTTGAAGAGACGAACTTCTTCAAGAGCTTGATAATGGTTTTGTTGAAGGCTTTCGCCAAACCATTAGCAGCTGGATAATATACCGTAGAGGCCATATTTTGTATCCGATTCTTATCACAAAATCGGTGAAATGCATGGCTGATGAACTGAGGCCCATTGTCATGAATTATACTTCGGGGGATCCCGAAGCGATAAATGATGTGATGCTTGATTAAGCTGATCACATTAGATGTCTTCACCTCAGCAAGAGGGATCGCCTCTGCCCATTTGGAGAAATAATCCGTGATGGCCAGTATGAACCGGTGACCTCTGGAAGAAGACGGGTGAATAGGACCAATGATATCCATACCCCATGCTTCGAAAGGCCAGGATGCAACCGTAGGGTGTAGATGTTCAGACGGTTGATGTATGAAGTCTGCATGAACCTGACAGGCTCTGCATTGTCTGGCATACTTGATTGCGTCTGCGATCATAGTGGGCCAGTAATAGCCCATTCTTCTGATACGATCCTGTAGCTTAGGACCGGGTTGATGTGCTCCGCATACGCCGTCGTGAGCTTCACGGATAATCTGCTGCACCTCGCTGTCAGCGAGGCATCTCAGTAGCAGTCCATCGTAGGTCCGACGATATAGACACTGTGAGGATGCATCAAAGTAGAAGCGTAAGAATCGTCTCTTGACGGATATTGCTTCTTTGGGGTTCTCCGGTAAGATTCCGTATGCCACAAAATCTATAAAAGGACTTCTCCAGTCTCTTGTGGGAGGATCGGTGTTCACAGCGTAGCTGCGTTCTATGTGAAAGTTATTTTTTACACAGAATAAATTCCTGTTAAGGAGGATCACCGAATTCTGCCTTCTTATAGGAGTATCTAAATCTGCAGCTAGACTGGCTAGGGCATCAGCTTCCAGATTATGAGATCGAGGTACATGCTCTAAGAAGAACCCTTTGAATGTCATGGCTATCTCGACCGTTGCTCGGTGATAGGGGATGAGGTCTGGATTCTGGACTTCATATATTCCTCTGACTTGATTGACGATCAGCAGGGAATCACCGAAGGCTTCCAGAGATTCGACCCCCGGCTCTTTAGCGACTTGGAGCCCGATTAGTAGAGCATTATACTCTGCGACATTGTTGGAGCAGGGCTCGTTAAGAGAGTATGCTCGGTAGATGACGAGTTTGTCAGGAGTAACCAGGACAATTCCTACTCCTGAAACTACGTTTCCCCTGGGACCAGTCCTGGAGGCGCCATCGAAGAATAGTTGCCATGCGTCACTTTCCATTACGGAATTACATTCTGCGACTTCGTCGGGAATGTCCTCGTATAATTTGGAGGCCTCCGGGATCGGATGAGCAGCTAGAAAGTCAGCCAATGCTTGGCCTTTGATGGACTTCTGAGGGACGTACACCATGTCATACGGTGTTAATAACATCGCCCAGGTCGCGAGTCGGGAGTTAAGAACACTTGGCTTGTTCATCAGTACCCGAAGAGGATTGATCCTGGAGATGATGTGAATAGTCTGACCTGTGACATAGTGTCACATTTTCTGAATAGCGAACATCAGGGCCAAGCATTCTTTCTCCACCGGGTTGTACCGGTGTTCGGCTCCGACCATCATCCTACTGAGGTAGTAGATAGCATGTTCATGTCCCACATCGTTCTTCTGCACGAGAAGAGCTCCCAGAGAATGATCCATTGCCCGAACATACAGCGCGAATGGTCTTTCTACGACGGGAGGCACCAGAACTGGCGGGTGAGTGAGGTAGCATTTGATATCGTTAAACGCTTGCTGACAGGCTTCGTCCCATATGAAGGATACACCTTTCTTCATGAGACGAGAAAAATGCTGACATCTCCCAGAGAGGTTGGATATGAATCTCCGGATATAAGCTAGACGACCTTGAAATCTCCTGAGTTCCCTCAGATTGCGGGGCGGTCGCATTTCTAAGATGGCCTTGACTTTATCAGGGTCCACTTGAATGCCTTTGGCGGTAATAACAAATCCCAGGAAATTGCCACTAGATACACCCAGAAAGGACTTTGCAGGATTCATCTTGAGTTGATGTTGGCGCATCAGCTCAAATACTGTCTTCAAGTCTTGGATGTGATTATCCTTGAAGCGGCTTTTGACAGCTACGTCGTCCACAACATTCCACTGTCTGGCGTAAATGCTCATGGAATATGTTACTCATAGCCCGTTGGTATGTAGCCCCGGCGTTCTTCAATCCGAAGGGCATGACCGTATAGCAATATACCCCCAATGGCGTCCGGAAGGCAGTATGCTTCTCGTCTTCAGGATGCATCTTAATTTGATTATATCCTGAAAATCCGTCCATGAAAGACACGTTCGAAACCGCATGTATTGTCAATCATGACGTCTGTGATGGGAAGAGGAAACTCGTCCTTGGGGCAGGCTGCGTTCAGATCTCGGTAATCGATGCAGACGTGTACTTTCCTATTTTTCTTCATGACCGGGACAACATTGGCGACCCAGTCGGGATATTGTCCCTCCCGGATGAAACCGCATGCTATCAACTTCTTGATTTCAGCTTCAATGGCGTCCATCATATCCGGGCGGAACTGGCATTGGTGCTGCTTCACAGGCTTCGAATCGGGCAATATGTTGAGTTTATGGGTAGACACCTTTGGATCAAGTCCTGGCATATCCTCATAATTCCACGCAAAGACGTCGATGTATTCTTTTATCAGTTGAATAACTTCTTCCCTTTCAGCTGGGGAAAGATTGTTACTGATAAATATCGGCTTTGGCAAAAGTTCATCCCTAACATTGATCTGGATAACTTTGTCTTCAGTGGGAGGTTCTCTCTGCTCGAACCGAAATTCCCATTGTGTATCCATTTGTTGAGCCCAAGAGTCATTCTCAAACGGCTCAGATTCTTGTTCGTCTGTTTCGAAGGAATCTGCCACTACCATATTCACTGATAATGTTTGTTCGAGAGCCTCAGATGAGTCGGAGGGCGACGAGCCGTCTTGAAAAGAGGAAAAGATATCCTTGTTCGACTCGGAAGTTGCAAGGGAGGCGACGTACCCTAACCCGAAACGAGTTTATTGATAGTGGGGATTGCCGAGCAGCGGTGTCCGTTTGCCTTTCCCGTAGTTGAGACCTGGTTCCAGCTTCAAGTTGTAACCCATACTTTGCACGATCTTTAAAGCTTGCGGGCTGTACCTGTGAACTTGTATTTCACCAGCATCGTCGTTGAAGGAATCTTCTTGTATAGTCGGTTCGTCGCGCCTGTGGCCGAAGACTATTGAATGCTGACTGCTGCGAGTAGGCGGAACAATGAAGATAGGGTCCTCATGCGGTCCATAAGTGTCACGCCCCAGTCCCAAAATACCGTGGGACCAGACTCGTGATAATGGCCAGCAGTACGCACCGATGGACAAACCCAATTTAATGGATCCATCAGGGCATACTTAAGCTGTAATATAACAATGTCTACGAAAATATGGCACAAATAATCTCATCCACACAAGATATAAAATATGATCCACAGAATAAATAAGGAAAGTAAATCATCAATCAGTCTCAACAAGTGCTTCGGGGAAACAACCCGATAAATATCTGATACATGGTTCAACAAACCATAAATAAATGACTGAAATAAATAAATAAAGCTGAGCATGAATCATGGATACTCAAGAGAAGTCTTCAGCTAAGACCTCGTCCTCGGATGGTGGTACAGCTCCTGCTCCGGTCCCGTAAACCTCGGGATAAACCTCGTCTGCAAAATCTGGGGACAAAATCCGAATCCAGGTCCTCAGGGGACATAGCAAGGTACAAGAAAGCTTATGCCAAAATGAGTAAATAAACAGTGCAGCAAATAAATAACTAAATGAAGCAATAGGGTGAATATGTAACCAATCTAAGTGAAATGCAAGTGAGAGCAGCACGAGTCTCAGGCTGAGCCACTACAAGCTCTGTGTCGGGGAGCCGGTAGCGGTAATAACCGGTAGTGGGTCTAGCTCTTCTACGAGAGTCTACGACCTCTCAATAATAGAAGATATATATATGTAAATAGCCTGTAGCCTGTGTGTCTCTCCCCACCCAATGTAACCACGCATATCATGACCATAATGTCTCATGCCCATGTCAAGCGTGATCATAGCTAAATGCAACAAGTCATAAAGTATCTAAGAATATAATGTTAATATCCTGTATCCTATACAGAATCACCACGAATATCTCGGGAAAATCCTGTCTCATGAATAGTGTCAAGTGTCCTGGGCCATAGGTACTCGATAAGACAAGTACGAAAATAAAGTGTCACGAATGTCCATCTCTAGATGACAGTACCCAACACTGCGTACAGTGTCGACACCCGACTGATAATCGGACGCTAAGTACGTCACACGGTCCTAGGTTAAGCATGCACAGCAATATAATGAAGCAAGGAAAATATGTAACAATACTGTAGAGTTTGGCAAGGTACACTTGCCTGATGTTTGAATATCAACAACTGTCCCTGGATCAGTGGAACCGGTAGGGACTACTCCAAAAGCTGTCATAAACATCACCAATAGTCTCAGAAGATATCAAACTGCTAGAAATGCCTGTCCTTACGTCCAATTTGGACACAGGGGCAAAAAGGTCATTTTTGGATTAAAGCGGGTTCCATATGTGGGCCACTTTGTACCGAAAAGCGTGTCAGGGTCAAAGGTCTCCAAATTCTGCAAACTCAGTGTCTACAAGTCAGGAACGATGATACGAACCCAACGGAACTTCCAGAATTGGATTCCGATGAGCCGATCTCAAAATCACCCGTCAAGTGGAGCCTGTGGGGCCCACGATACATGATTTTGTCAACGTTCTCGGAATCGGACCAAACTTGGGTCATAGGACCAGCGTATTGCTACGAGTCCGATGGCGCAAGTTTTGTCTCGATCCGACGTGTGTACATAAAGTTACAGCATATTCCAGAAAGGTCGGATACGGGGTGTCGTCGGCGGATACACGTTGATTCCGGGGTGCACGCACCTCCGAATTGACTTCTGCGAAATCCTACATGACCGTATCAACGTCGCGCATAGTTCGATAAAGACCGCGTGCGACCAAGTCGTCCCGTCTGGCGGGGCGTACTCAATTCCGGGATGAAACAGGGCGTTATTTTTCCTGTTTTTGGATCGCGGTGTGCGATCACCACAGGACGCGATGCACCGAGCGAGTTGCACGAAAATCGAGAGGGTTATACAGTCTACGCATAGCAACTGACGGAATTGAAAATGGTGTTGCGATGAGGGAGAAATCGGTACCTGAACAAGGCCCCGTGAATTCTGTTCTCTGCGCGTCCGAAAGCCAATTTGACGTCCTGGTCGTGTCCTCGCGTGTCGGGTTGCTGTGTCCAGACCTAGGGTCTGTCTCGGGACAGCAGGGCATTGTTGGAGAGGGTCGATCTCGTTGTCAGCGAAGTCGGCTAGGCGGCGGTTCTGCACAGCCGGCCGGAGTAGTTCAGCGGGCGGAGCAAGGCTGAAGGGGCTCGGCTAGATCGGTGGTGAGTGGGTCGAGGCGGCCTGGAGGCAGCGGCGAGGTCGTGGGGGTCTTGAGGGGAGGTTGGCGTCGACTGGGTGGTCGACGTCGGGGCTTGAGCGGTGCCGGCGGGTTCTGGGATGAAGGAGGAAACGTCGAGCGGCTGGACGGCGCTGGACTCGGCGGACGGGTCGATCACAGGAGAGTCGGGTTTGGAGGCGACGGCGGCTAGGTTTCAGAAGCTGGGCACGGATGTCGAGGCAGCCCCTTTTATAGGCTGCTACAGGAACTCCGGCAGCTAGGGTTTCCTAATGGGTTCGGGTGTCGGGTTGCTCAGATCTGACCCGATAGGCTGGTTTGGTTCGGTTTACCAATCCAAAAGTTTTTAAGGCTTAAAACTCGTTTCTGAAGTCCAAATAATCCCCCGAAAAATACCACATGTCCATCTTTCCATTGTGCACCATAATATATTATTTCCAGAATATTTTAAAACCCTTTGGCTACACTTAAAAATTCTTTAAATCACACTCATCTTTGTTTTATTTTCCAGAAAATACCAAAAATGAAATAACTCATTTTAAAATTATTCTCAAAATTTAGGGTGTTTACAATCTTTCCTCCTTAAAAGGATTGCGTCCTCGCAATCAAAGAAAATGCTACCAAAAGAATTATGGAAACTACAAGGTTGCTTAGTTTTCAACTGCCTCTTCGAACAAGTGGGGGTATCGCTGGCGCATACTATCTTCTCGTTCCCAAGTCGATTCTCCAGGTGAATGGTGTTTCCAAGCTACACGAACCAATCTGATTGTCTGTCCCCGCAATGTCTTCTCACTGACGTCGAGGATACCAACTGGTTGTTCTTCATATCTCAAGCTCGGGCCTACTGCGATCTCTGAATGATCGACTACGTGACTTGGGTCGGTCACGTACCTCCGCAACTGTGAGACGTGGAATATATCATGCACCCCCTCTAAGGATGGAGGTAATGCAAGATGATAAGCCACCTCACCAACGCGCTCTAGAATGTCAAATGGCCCAATATACCTTGGGCTCAACTTGCCTCTGCTCCCAAATCGAATAGTACCTCGAGTGGGCGAAATCCTCAAGAATACGTGCTCTCCTTCTTTAAACTCTAGGGGACGCCTGTACGTATCCGCCCAATGCTTCTGCCTGTCCTGAGCTGCTCGTAGATGGTTCTGTATCTGCTTTACCTTCTCCACTGTCTGCGTTACCAATTCAGGACCCAGTATTTGACGTTCACCAACGTCACTCCAGCATATAGGTGACCTGCACTTCCTTCCGTATAAAGCTTCAAATGGTGCCATTTGGATGCTGGCCTGATAACTGTTATTATAGGAGAACTCTACTAAGTGCAAATGATCTTCCCAAGATCCTCCAAAGTCTAGCATACATGATCTCAACATATCCTCCAATATCTGAATGGTACGCTTCGATTGGCCATCTGTCTGCGGGTGGTATGCCGTGCTGAACTTGAGTCTGGTGCCCAGACTCTCTTGCATGCTTCTCCAGAAATGAGATGTAAATCTCGAATCTCGATCCGATACGATACTAACAGGTACTCCATAAAATTTGACGATTTGTCACATATACATGTCGGCTAGTACCTCTGTGGACTGTCCAACTCTAAATGGCAAGAAGTGTGCCGATTTAGTGAGTCTATCCACAATAACCCATACTGCATCTCTTCCGTTGGGGCTCCTCGGAAATCCTGTGACAAAATCCATCGTGATATGCTCCCACTTCCATTCTGATATAGGAAGCGGCTGTAACATACCTGCAGTCCTATGATGCTCGGCCTTTACTTGCTGGCAGAGTAAGCATTTGGCTACAAATCTTGCGATCTCTCTTTTCATTCCATGCCACCAGTAATACTGTCTCAAGTCTCGGTACATCTTGGTTCCTCCAGGGTGAACAGAGTACATAGAGCTATGTGCTTCAGTCATTAACTCCTGTCTCAATTCTCCATTTGGAACATACAGGCGGTTCCCAAATCTTAATGTCCCGTCTTCGTGGATGCGAAGTCCTGTCTGCATGCCTGCTTCTGTCCTTTCTTTGAGTCTTCGGAATCTAGCATCGGTGGGCAATGCCTCCTTAATCTTCTCCACGAGTGATGACTGAATCTCAAGATTAGCCATCAAGCCATCCTGTCCTGGTAAAACAACCTTTATCTGAAGCTCCTGTAAATCCTTCAACAAATCGGGCTGCATCGTCAAGAAATAAGCCGTAGGCTTCCTGCTCAGTGCGTCTGCAACTACATTCGCCTTTCCAGGATGATACTGCAGATCTATGTCAAAATCTACCATCAGTTCCAGCCAGCGTCTCTGCCTCATGTTAAGCTCCTTCTGAGTATATACATACTTCAGACTCTTATGATCAGTAAAGATTTCTACCCTCTCTCCATAAAGATAGTGCCTCCATATCTTCAATGCAAATATAACTGCTGCTAGCTCCAGATCGTGTGTTGGGTAGTTCTTCTCGTGGACCTTCAACTGTCTTGACGCATAAGCAATGACTTTGCCATGTTGCATCAAGACACATCCCAGTCCACTACCCGATGCATCACTCTAAACAACAAAACCTCCTGACCCTGAAGGTAGAGTCAAGACAGGTGCTGTTGTTAATCTTCTCTTCAGTTCTTCGAAGGCCTTCTGGCAGTCTTCTGTCCATATAAACTCCTGGTCCTTTCGTGTTAGCTTCGTCATTGGTTCTGCAATCCTCGAGAAATTTTCTACGAACCTTCGGTAATATCCCGCAAGTCCGAGAAAACTTCTCACTTCTGCAACTGATGTGGGTGTAGGCCAAGTCTCTATTGCCGTAACTTTCTCTGGATCCACTGAAAGTCCTTCTCCTGAGATGATGTGTCCCAAGAAAGGTACTTTGTCCATACAGAACTCACACTTACTGAGCTTGGCATATAACTTCTCCTGTCTCAAGGTCTCTAATACGATTCTGAGATGCTCCTCGTGCTCTTCATGGCTCTTGGAATATATGAGGATGTCGTCAATGAACACCACCACGAATTTATCCAAGAACTGATGAAAGACTCTGTTAATTAAGCTCATAAACACTGCTGGCACGTTGGTTAAACCAAACGGCATCACCAAGAACTCATAATGTCCATACTTGGTCCTGAAAGCTGTCTTCGGGATGTCTTCCTTCCTTACTTTGATCTGATGATAGCCGGATCTAAGGTCAATCTTCGAGAATATCCTTGCACCACTCAACTGATCGAATAGATCATCAATGCGTGGTAAGGGATACCTGTTCTTGATGGTTACAGCATTTAGTGCCCTGTAATCAATGCACAACCGTACCGTTCCATCCTTCTTCGGCACAAATAATATGGGTGCTCCCCAAGGTGAAATACTGGGCCGAATGAAACTCTTCTCCAAAAGATCATCAATCTGTTCTTTCAACTCCACTAACTCCTTAGGTGCTAGCCGATATACTGATGAAGTGATTGGCTCTGCTCCTGGAGTTAAGTCTATTTTGAATTCTATTTCCCGACCAGGCGGTAAACCTGGAAGATCATCGGGAATACATCCACAAATTCTGAGATGACTCTTGGGTAACCTGTCTCCCCTTCTACAGATAGTACCCTAAGAGTAGGATGAACTCCTTGCTCTACTGCTCCTCGAAGAAACTCAAATTCTGGATGTCCAGGCGGTCTAAATATAACCTTTCCAAGCCGACAATCAAGGGTCGCATGATACTGACTTAACCAGTCCATACCAAGTACGACATCATAGTCAGGCATCGAAAAGATTAAAAATTGAGCTCGCATTTCTCGGCCACAAACTACTACAGAACATTATCTACAGACGTCACTAACCGGAATAATTCCACCTCCCGTAAGAATTCTCTTCATTTTCGGAAGGGGTGCGGTAGCTACTCTATGGGTGGCTACAAAGCTAGCTGCTACAAATGAATGCGATGCTCCAGAATCAAATAATGCTACAGCTGGTAATGAAGCTACTAGAATAGTACCTGCGATGACCTCGCCTGCTGTAGCCTCCTCCTCAACAGCTAAAGTGAATGCCTGTCCTCGTCCCTGAGCTGGACCTCTCTGCTGCTGCTGCTGCTGCTGGAATAGGGCTGCCTGTGGTGCCAGTGGTGGTCTCTACTGATTCCCTCCTGGGGCTGGTGGTCTGACCCCACCAACTCCTGTCTGCTGGGCTCCTGCTGCTGGATAAGCTGGTCTTGGTGCAGGTAATGCTAGTCTTGGTGCTCCGTCTCTGCGTTCAGTACAGTCCCTGGAAAAGTGCTGGTTGGATCCACAGCTCAAACATAGTCCCAACTTACGCCTGCATTCCTTCTCAATGTGTCCTACCTTGCCGCAGTGGTGACAAGTAGGAAGAGGTCTGTCCCTATGTGCTGCTCTATCTGGCATACCCCTCTGGGTCCATTTTGCTGAATCCCCATGTGCTATCCTGGATGGTGCTGATGTGATAGGCCTCTTCAGGGTAGACTCCCTTCTAGTGACGCGCTCCAAGCGTCGGGCCGCTGCAAGGACATCGGTATAAGATGTAGGTGCTACCGATCCAATCACTCTCTGAAGCTCGAACTTCAAGCCGTCAAAGAACTTTTCAGCTTTCTCTTCTTCCGTTGAAATCAATGTCGGGGCAAAGCGACTCAGGCGAATAAATTTCGCATTGTACTCCTCCACTGACATGTTGCCTTGGATAAGGCGGTTGAACCTGTCTCTGAGCTCTGACCGTGCGACTGCTGGAATGTACATCTCTTGGAAGAGTCTGGAGAACTCTTTCCATGTGCTTCGGTCCTGTCCAAGCCTCCTCTCTTCTGCTAGCCACCAGTGATGCGCATTATCAGTTAACTGCATTCTAACTGTAGTCATCCACTTCTCTCTTGGAAGTTCAGCGGCTTCCAACTGATGCTGAATGTTGGTGAGCCACTCATGAACTTCCGTTGGCCCTTCCTTACCAGAAAATGTGCGAGGCTTGAGGTGACGAAAATCAGTGACAGATCCCGTCGCTGTTCTCCTTGTTGGGGGATTTGCCTGCTCCAATGCGGATACCAGGCTGGTCCTCAGATACTCGGCCTCCTGCCGATGGGCCTCTTGCTGAATTTGTTGCTGTGCTTGCATCATTGCATACATCATCTGGAACATCTGTTGCCCGTCCATGGCTTATCCGGGCGGGAAAACTGGCATCTGGGGAGTGAACTGTGGTGGAGGTGGGATGTCATCTCTCCGGAACCTTGGATTAGGCTGACCGGTTTGATCACTCTGCGATGCTTGTCCTCCATCCCTTGGTGTCACTCCGTCTCCATAAGTAACCACAGCGTCGTGTGGCGTATCCAAAGGAATATCATCTCTGTTCCCGGAATCCATTGCTCTGCAATCAAAATATAAACTGTAAGAACGCACAGAGGAATCAATACAGGATGCAGTTCAAGTAAAATTTTTGAGTCAATATAGAGTTCAACGATGGATTAAATGATGGATGAGAACCTAGAACTTATCCTATCCTTAGGGCAGGCTCGTTCGGTCCCTAAGTTAAAACCGAACAATTTGTCGTAGACCTGCATGGGCCACCACAAAAACCATGTCACGCCCCAGTCCCAAAATACCGTGGGACCGGACTCGTGATAATGGCCAGCAGTACGCACCGATGGACAAACCCAATTTAATGGATCCATCAGGGCATACTTAAGCTGTAATATAACAATGTCTACGACAACATGGCACAACTAATCTCATCCACACAAGATATAAAATATGATCCACAGAATAAATAAGGAACGTAAATCATCAATCAGTCTCAACAAGTGCTTCGGGGAAACAACCCGATAAATATCTGATACATGGTTCAACAAACCATAAATAAATGACTGAAATAAATAAATAAAGCTGAGCATGAATCATGGATGCTCAAGAGAAGTCTTCAGCTAAGACCTCGTCCTCGGATGGTGGTACAGCTCCTGCTCCGGTCCCGTAAAACTCGGGATAAACCTCGTCTGCAAAATCTGGGGACAAAATCCGAATCCAGGTCCTCAGGGGACATAGCAAGGTACAAGAAAGCTTATGCCAAAATGAGTAAATAAACAGTGCAGCAAATAAATAACTAAATGAAGCAATAGGGTGAATATGTAACCAATCTAAGTGAAATGCAAGTGAGAGCAGCACGAGTCTCAGGCTGAGCCACTACAAGCTTTGTGTCGGGGAGCCGGTAGCGGTAATAACCGGTAGTGGGTCTAGCTCTTCTACGAGAGTCTACGACCTCTCAATAATAGAAGATATATATATGTAAACAGCCTGTAGCCTGTGTGTCTCTCCCCACCCAATGTAACCACGCATATCATGACCATAACGTCTCATGCCCATGTCAAGCGTGATCATAGCTAAATGCAACAAGTCATAAAGTATCTAAGAATATAATGTCAATGTCCTGTATCCTATACAGAATCACCACGAATATCTCGGGAAAATCCTGTCTCATGAATAGTGTCAAGTGTCCTGGGCCAGAGGTACTCGATAAGACAAGTACGAAAATAAAGTGTCACGAATGTCCATCTCTAGATGACAGTACCCAACACTGCGTACAGTGTCGACACCCGACTGATAATCGGACGCTAAGTACGTTACACGGTCCTAGGTTAAGCATGCACAGCAATATAATGAAGCAAGGAAAATATGTAACAATACTGTAGAGTTTGGCAAGGTACACTTGCCTGATGTTTGAATATCAACAACTGTCCCTGGATTAGTGGAACCGGTAGGGACTACTCCAAAAGCTGTCATAAATATCACCAATAGTCTCAGAAGATATCAAACTGCTAGAAATGCCTGTCCTTACGTCCAATTTGGACACAGGGGCAAAAAGGTCATTTTCGGATTAAAGCGGGTTCCATATGTGGGCCACTTTGCACCGAAAAGCGTGTCAGGGTCAAAGGTCTCCAAATTCTGTAAACTCAGTGTCTACAAGTCAGGAACGATGATACGAACCCAACTAAACTTCCAGAATTGGATTTCGATGAGCCGATCTCAAAATCACCCGTCAAGTGGAGCCTGTGGGGCCCACGATACGTGATTTTGTCAACGTTCTCGGAATTGGACCAAACTTGGGTCATAGGACCAGCGTATTGCTACGAGTCTGATGGCACAAGTTTCGTCTCGATCCGACGTGTGTACACAAAGTTACAGCGTGTTCCAGAAAGGTCGGATACGGGGTGTCGTCGGCGGATACGCGTTGATTTCGGGGTGCACGCACCTCCGAATTGACTTCTGTGAAATCCTACACGACCGTATCAACGAATCGCACAGTTCGGTAAAGACCGCGTGCGACCAAGTCGTCCCGTCTAGCGGGGCGTACTCAGTTCCGGGGTAAAATAGGGCGTTGTTTTTCCTGTTTTTGGATCGCGGTGTGCGATCACCACAGGACGCGATGCACCGAGCGAGTTGCACGGGCACCGAGAGGGTTATACAGTCTACGCATAGCAACTGACGGAATTGAAAATGGTGTTGCGATGAGGGAGAAATCGGTACCTGAACAGGGCCCCGTGAATTCTGTTCTCTGCGCGTCCGTAAGCCAATTTGACGTCCTGGTCGTGTCCTCGCGTGTCGGGTTGCTGTGTCCAGACCTACGGTCTGTCTCGGGACAGCGGGGCGTTGCTGGAGAGGGTCGATCTCGCTGTCAGCGAAGTCGGCTAGGCGGCGGTTCTGCACAGCCGGCTGGAGTAGTTCACGCGGCCGGAGCAAGGCTGAAGGGGCTCGGCTGGATCGGTGGTGAGTGGGTCGAGGCGGCCTGGCGGCAGCGGCGAGATCGTGGGGGTCTTGAGGGGAGGTTGGCGTCGACTGGGTGGTCGGCGTCGGGGCTTGAGCGGTGCCGGCGGGTTCTGGGATGAAGAGGGAAACGTCGAGCGGCTGGACGGCGCTGGACTCGACGGACGGGTCGATCACAGGAGAGTCGGGTTTGGAGGCGACGGCGACTAGGTTTCAGAAGCTGGGCACGGATGTCGAGGCAGCCCCTTTTATAGGCTGCTACAGGAACTCCGGCAGCTAGGGTTTCCTAATGGGTTCGGGTGTCGGGTTGCTCAGATCCGACCCGATAGGCTGGTTTGGTTCGGTTTACGAATCCAAAAGTTTTTAAGGCTTAAAACTCGTTTCTGAAGTCCAAATAATCCCCCGAAAAATACCACATGTCCGTCTTTCCATTGTGCACCATAATATATTATTTCCAGAATATTTTAACACCCTTTGGACACACTTAAAAATTCTTTAAATCACACTCATCTTTGTTTTAATTTCCAGAAAATACCAAAAACGAAATAACTCATTTTAAAATTATTCTCAAAATTTAGGGTGTTTACAATCTTTCCTCCTTAAAAGGATTGTGTCCCCGCAATCAAAAAAAATGCTACCAAAAGAATTATGGAAACTACAAGGTTGCTTAGTTTTCAACTGCCTCTTCGAACAAGTGGGGGTATCGCTGGCGCATACTATCTTCTCGTTCCCAAGTCGATTCTCCAGGTGAATGGTGTTTCCAAGCTACACGAACTAATCTGATTGTCTGTCCCCGCAATGTCTTCTCACTGACGTCGAGGATACCAACTGGTTGTTCTTCATATCTCAAGCTCGGGCCTACTGCGATCTCTGAATGATCGACTACGTGACTTGGGTCGGTCACGTACCTCCGCAACTGTGAGACGTGGAATATGTCATGCACCCCCTCTAAGGATGGAGGTAATGCAAGACGATAAGCCACCTCACCAACGCGCTCTAGAATGTCAAATGGCCCAATATACCTTGGGCTCAACTTGCCTCTGCTCCCAAATCGAATAGTACCTCGAGTGGGCGAAATCCTCAAGAATACGTGCTCTCCTTCTTTAAACTCTAGGGGACGCCTGTGCGTATCCGCCCAATGCTTCTGCCTGTCCTGAGCTGCTCGTAGATGGTTCTGTATCTGCTTTACCTTCTCCACTGTCTGCGTTACCAATTCAGGACCCAGTATTTGACGTTCACCAACGTCACTCCAGCATATAGGTGACCTGCACTTCCTTCCGTATAAAGCTTCAAATGGTGCCATTTGGATGCTGGCCTGATAACTGTTATTATAGGAGAACTCTACTAAGTGCAAATGATCTTCCCAAGATCCTCCAAAGTCTAGCATACATGATCTCAACATGTCCTCTAATATCTGAATGGTACGCTCCGATTGGCCATCTGTCTGCGGGTGGTATGCCGTGCTGAACTTGAGTCTGGTGCCCAGACTCTCTTGCATGCTTCTCCAGAAATGAGATGTAAATCTCGAATCTCGATCCGATACGATACTAACAGGTACTCCATGAAATTTGACGATTTGTCGCATATACATGTCGGCTAGTACCTCTGTGGACTGTCCAACTCTAAATGGCAAGAAGTGTGCCGATTTAGTCAGTCTATCCACAATAACCCATACTGCATCTCTTCCGTTGGGGCTCCTCGGAAATCCTGTGACAAAATCCATCGTGATATGCTCCCACTTCCATTCTGGTATAGGAAGCGGCTGTAACATACCTGCAGTCCTCTGATGCTCGGCCTTTACTTGCTGGCAGAGTAAGCATTTGGCCACAAATCTTGCGATCTCTCTTTTCATTCCATGCCACCAGTAATACTGTCTCAAGTCTCGGTACATCTTGGTTCCTCCAGGGTGAACAGAGTACAAAGAGCTATGTGCTTCAGTCATTAACTCCTGTCTCAATTCTCCATTTGGAACATACAGGCGGTTCCCAAATCTTAATGTCCCATTTTCGTGGATGCGAAGTCCTGTCTGCATGCCTGCTTCTGTCCTTTCTTTGAGTCTTCGGAATCTAGCATCGGTGGGCAATGCCTCCTTAATCTTCTCCACGAGTGATGACTGAATCTCAAGATTAGCCATCAAGCCATCCTGTCCTGGTAAAACAACCTCTATCTGAAGCTCCTGTAAATCCTTCAACAAATCGGGCTGCATCGTCAAGAAATAAGCCGTAGGCTTCCTGCTCAGTGCGTCTGCAACTACATTCGCCTTTCCAGGATGATACTGCAGATCTATGTCAAAATCTACCATCAGTTTCAGCCAGCGTCTCTGTCTCATGTTAAGCTCCTTCTGAGTATACACATACTTCAGACTCTTGTGATCAGTAAAGATTTCTACCCTCTCTCCATAAAGATAGTGCCTCCATATCTTTAATGCAAATATAACTGCTGCTAGCTCCAGATCGTGTGTTGGGTAGTTCTTCTCGTGGACCTTTAACTGTCTTGACGCATAATCAATGACTTTGCCATGTTGCATCAAGACACATCCTAGTCCACTACCCGATGCATCACTCTAAACAACAAAACCTCCTGACCCTGAAGGAAGAGTCAAGACAGGTGCTGTTGTTAATCTTCTCTTCAGTTCTTCGAAGGCCTTCTGGCAGTCTTCTGTCCATATAAACTCCTGGTCCTTTCGTGTCAGCTTCGTCATTGGTTCTGCAATCCTCGAGAAATTTTCTACGAACCTTCGGTAATATCCCGCAAGTCCGAGAAAACTTCTCACTTCTGCAACTGATGTGGGTGTAGGCCAAGTCTCTATTGCCGCAACTTTCTCTGGATCCACTGAAAGTCCTTCTCCTGAGATGATGTGTCCCAAGAAAGGTACTTTGTCCATACAGAACTCACACTTACTGAGCTTGGCATATAACTTCTCCTGTCTCAAGGTCTCTAACACGATTCTGAGATGCTCCTCGTGCTCTTCATGGCTCTTGGAATATATGAGGATGTCGTCAATGAACACCACCACGAATTTATCCAAGAACTGATAAAAGACTCTGTTCATTAAGCTCATAAATACTGCTGGCACGTTGGTTAAACCAAACGGCATCACCAAGAACTCATAATGTCCATACTTGGTCCTGAAAGCTGTCTTCGGGATGTCTTCCTTCCTTACTTTGATCTGATGATAGCCGGATCTAAGGTCAATCTTCGAGAATATCCTTGCACCACTCAACTGATCGAATAGATCATCAATGCGTGGTAAGGGATACCTGTTCTTGATGGTTACAGCATTTAGTGCCCTGTAATCAATGCACAACCGTACCGTTCCATCCTTCTTCGACACAAATAATATGGGTGCTCCCCAAGGTGAAATACTGGGCCGAATGAAACTCTTCTCCAAAAGATCATCAACCTGTTCTTTCAACTCCACTAACTCCTTAGGTGCTAGCCGATATACTGATGAAGTGATTGGCTCTGCTCCTGGAGTTAAGTCTATTTTGAATTCTATTTCCCGACCAGGCGGTAAACCTGGAAGATCATCGGGAATACATCCACAAATTCTGAGATGACTCTTGGGTAACCTGTCTCCCCTTCTACAGATAGTACCCTAAGAGTAGGATGAACTCCTTGCTCTACTGCTCCTCGAAGAAACTCAAATTCTGGATGTCCAGGCGGTCTAAATATAACCTTTCCAAGCCGACAATCAAGGGTCGCATGATACTGACTTAACCAGTCCATACCAAGTACGACATTATAGTCAGGCATCGAAAAGATTAGAAATTGAGCTCGCATTTCTCGGCCACAAACTACTACAGAACATGATCTACAGACGTCACTAACCGGAATAATTCCACCTCCCGTAAGAATTATCTTTATTTTCGGAAGGGGTGCGGTAGCTACTCTATGGGTGGCTACAAAGCTAGCTGCTACAAATGAATGCGATGCTCCAGAATCAAATAATGCTACAGCTGGTAATGAAGCTACTAGAATAGTACCTGCGATGACCTCGCCTGCTGTAGCCTCCTCCTCAACAGCTAAAGTGAATGCCTGTCCTCGTCCCTGAGCTGGACCTCTCTACTGCTGCTGCTGCTGCTGGAATAGGGCTGCCAGTGGTGCCAGTGGTAGTCTCTGCTGATTCCCTCCTGGGGCTGGTGGTCTGACCCCACCAACTCCTGTCTGCTGGGCTCCTGCTGCTGGATAAGCTGGTCGTGGTGCAGGTAATGCTAGTCTTGGTGCTCCGTCTCTGCGTTCAGTACAGTCCTTGGAAAAGTGCTGGTTGGATCCACAGCTCAAACATAGTCCCAACTTACGCCTGCATTCCTTCTCAATGTGTCCTACCTTGCCGCAGTGGTGACAAGTAGGAAGAGGTCTGTCCCTATGTGCTGCTCTATCTGGCATACCCCTCTGGGTCCATTTTGCTGAATCTCCATGTGCTATCCTGGATGGTGCTGATGTGATAGGCCTCTTCAGGGTAGACTCCCTTCTAGTGACGCGCTCCAAGCGTCGGGCCGCTGCAAGGACATCGGTATAAGATGTAGGTGCTACCGATCCAATCACTCTCTGAAGCTCGAACTTCAAGCCGTCAAAGAACTTTTCAGCTTTCTCTTCTTCCGTTGAAATCAATGTCGGGGCAAAGCGACTCAGGCGAATAAATTTCGCATTGTACTCCTCCACTGACATGTTGCCTTGGATAAGGCGGTTGAACCTGTCTCTGAGCTCTGACCGTGCGACTGCTGGAATGTACATCTCTTGGAAGAGTCTGGAGAACTCTTCCCATGTGCTTCGGTCCTGTCCAAGCCTCCTCTCTTCTGCTAGCCACCAGTGATGCGCATTATCAGTTAACTGCATTCTAACTGTAGTCATCCACTTCTCTCTTGGAAGTTCAGCGGCTTCCAACTGATGCTGAATGTTGGTGAGCCACTCATGAACTTCCGTTGGCCCTTCCTTACCAGAAAATGTGCGAGGCTTGAGGTGACGAAAATCAGTGACAGATCCCGTCGCTGTTCTCCTTGTTGGGGGATTTGCCTGCTCCAATGCGGATACCAGGCTGGTCCTCAGATACTCGGCCTCCTGCCGATGGGCCTCTTGCTGAATTTGTTGCTGTGCTTGCATCATTGCATACATCATCTGGAACATCTGTTGCCTGTCCATGGCTTGTCCGGGCGGGAAAACTGGCATCTGGGGAGTGAACTGTGGTGGAGGTGGGATGTCATCTCTCCGGAACCTTGGATTAGGCTGACCGGTTTGATCACTCTGCGATGCTTGTCCTCCATCCCTTGGTGTCACTCCGTCTCCATAAGTAACCACAGCGTCGTGTGGCGTATCCAAAGGAATATCATCTCTGTTCCCGGAATCCATTGCTCTGCAATCAAAATATAAACTGTAAGAACGCACAGAGGAATCAATACAGGATGCAGTTCAAGTAAAAATTTTGAGTCAATATAGAGTTCAACGATGGATTAAATGATGGATGAGAACCTAGAACTTATCCTATCCTTAGGGCAGGCTGGTTCGGTCCCTAAGTTAAAACCGAACAATTTGTCGTAGACCTGCATGGGCCACCACAAAAACCATGTCACGCCCCAGTCCCAAAATACCGTGGGACCGGACTCGTGATAATGGCCAGCAGTACGCACCGATGGACAAACCCAATTTAATGGATCCATCAGGGCATACTTAAGCTGTAATATAACAATGTCTACGACAACATGGCACAACTAATCTCATCCACACAAGATATAAAATATGATCCACAGAATAAATAAGGAACGTAAATCATCAATCAGTCTCAACAAGTGCTTCGGGGAAACAACCCGATAAATATCTGATACATGGTTCAACAAACCATAAATAAATGACTGAAATAAATAAATAAAGCTGAGCATGAATCATGAATGCTCAAGAGAAGTCTTCAGCTAAGACCTCGTCCTCGGATGGTGGTACAGCTCCTGCTCCGGTCCCGTAAACCTCGGGATAAACCTCGTCTGCAAAATCTGGGGACAAAATCCGAATCCAGGTCCTCAGGGGACATAGCAAGGTACAAGAAAGCTCAAGCCAAAATGAGTAAATAAATAGTGCAGCAAATAAATAACTAAATGAAGCAATAGGGTGAATATGTAACCAATCTAAGTGAAATGCAAATGAGAGCAGCACGAGTCTCAGGCTGAGCCACTACAAGCTCTGTGTCGGGGAGCCGGTAGCGGTAATAACCGGTAGTGGGTCTAGCTCTTCTACGAGAGTCTACGACCTCTCAATAATAGAAGATATATATATGTAAACAGCCTGTAGCCTGTGTGTCTCTCCCCACCCAATGTAACCACGCATATCATGACCATAACGTCTCATGCCCATGTCAAGCGTGATCATAGCTAAATGCAACAAGTCATAAAGTATCTAAGAATATAATGTCAATGTCCTGTATCCTATACAGAATCACCACGAATATCTCGAGAAAATCCTGTCTCATGAATAGTGTCAAGTGTCCTGGGCCATAGGTACTCGATAAGACAAGTACGAAAATAAAGTGTCACGAATGTCCATCTCTAGATGACAGTACCCAACACTGCGTACAGTGTCGACACCCGACTGATAATCGGACGCTAAGTACGTTACACGGTCCTAGGTTAAGCATGCACAGCAATATAATAAAGCAAGGAAAATATGTAACAATACTGTAGAGTTTGGCAAGGTACACTTGCCTGATGTTTGAATATCAACAACTGTCCCTGGATTAGTGGAACCGGTAGGGACTACTCCAAAAGCTGTCATAAATATCACCAATAGTCTCAGAAGATATCAAACTGCTAGAAATGCCTGTCCTTACGTCCAATTTGGACACAGGGGCAAAAAGGTCATTTTCGGATTAAAGCGGGTTCCATATGTGGGCCACTTTGCACCGAAAAGCGTGTCAGGGTCAAAGGTCTCCAAATTCTGCAAACTCAGTGTCTACAAGTCAGGAACGATGATACGAACCCAACGGAACTTCCAGAATTGGATTTCGATGAGCCGATCTCAAAATCACCCGTCAAGTGGAGCTTGTGGGGCCCACGATACGTGATTTTGTCAACGTTCTCGGAATCGGACCAAACTTGGGTCATAGGACCAGCTTATTGCTACGAGTCCGATGGCGCAAGTTTCGTCTTGATCCGACGTGTGTACACAAAGTTACAGTGTGTTCCAGAAAGGTCGGATACCGGGTGTCGTCGGCGGATACGCGTTGATTCCGGGGTGCACGCACCTCCGAATTGACTTCTGCGAAATCCTAGACGACCGTATCAACGTCGCGCACAGTTCGGTAAAGACCGCGTGCGACCAAGTCGTCCCGTCTGGCGGGGCGTACTCATTTCCGGGATGAAACAGGGCGTTGTTTTTCCTGTTTTTGGATCGCGGTGTGCGATCACCACAGGACGCGATGCACCGAGCGAGTTGCACGGGCACCGAGAGGGTTATACAGTCTACGTATAGCAACTGACGGAATTGAAAATGGTGTTGCGATGAGGGAGAAATCGGTACCTGAACAGGGCCCCGTGAATTCTGTTCTCTGCGCGTCCGAAAGCCAATTTGACGTCCTGGTCGTGTCCTCGCGTGTCGGGTTGCTGTGTCCAGACCTAGGGTCTGTCTCGGGACAGCGGGGCGTTGCTAGAGAGGGTCGATCTCGCTGTCAGCGAAGTCGGCTAGGCGGCGGTTCTGCACAGCCGGCCGGAGTGGTTCACGCGGCCGGAGCAAGGCTGAAGGGGCTCGGCTGGATCGGTGGTGAGTGGGTCGAGGCGGCCTGGCGGCAGCGGCGAGGTCGTGGGGGTCTTGAGGGGAGATTGGCGTCGACTGGGTGGTCGGCGTCGGGGCTTGAGCGGTGCCGGCGGGTTCTGGGATGAAGGAGGAAACGTCGAGCGGCTGGACGGCGCTGGACTCGGCGGACGGGTCGATCACAGGAGAGTCGGGTTTGGAGGCGACGGCGGCTAGGTTTCAGAAGCTGGGCACGAATGTCGAGGCAGCCCCTTTTATAGGCTGCTACAGGAACTCCGGCAGCTAGGGTTTCCTAATGGGTTCGGGTGTCAGGTTGCTCAGATCCGACCCGATAGGCTGGTTTGGTTCGGTTTACCAATCCAAAAGTTTTTAAGGCTTAAAACTCGTTTCTGAAGTCCAAATAATCCCCCGAAAAATACCACATGTCCGTCTTTCCATTGTGCACCATAATATATTATTTTCAGAATATTTTAACACCCTTTGGCCACACTTAAAAATTCTTTAAATCACACTCATCTTTGTTTTAATTTCCAGAAAATACCAAAAACGAAATAACTCATTTTAAAATTATTCTCAAAATTTAGGGTGTTTACAATCTTCCCTCCTTAAAAGGATTGCGTCCTCGCAATCAAAGAACATGCTACCAAAAGAATTATGGAAACTACAAGGTTGCTTAGTTTTCAACTGCCTCTTCGAACAAGTGGGGGTATCGCTGGCGCATACTATCTTCTCGTTCCCAAGTCGATTCTCCAGGTGAATGGTGTTTCCAAGCTACACGAACCAATCTGATTGTCTGTCCCCGCAATGTCTTCTCACTGACGTCGAGGATACCAACTGGTTGTTCTTCATATCTCAAGCTCGGGCCTACTGCGATCTCTGAATGATCGACTACGTTACTTGGGTCGGTCACGTACCTCCGCAACTGTGAGACGTGGAATATGTCATGCACCCCCTCTAAGGAGGGAGGTAATGCAAGACGATAAGCCACCTCACCAACGCGCTCTAGAATGTCAAATGGCCTAATATACCTTGGGCTCAACTTGCTCTGCTCCCAAATCGAATAGTACCTCGAGTGGGCAAAATCCTCAAGAATACGTGCTCTCCTTCTTTAAACTCTAGGGGACGCCTGTGCGTATCCGCCCAATGCTTCTGCCTGTCCTGAGCTGCTCGTAGATGGTTCTGTATCTGCTTTACCTTCTCCACTGTCTGCGTTACCAATTCAGGACCCAGTATTTGACGTTCACCAACGTCACTCCAGCATATAGGTGACCTGCACTTCCTTCCGTATAAAGCTTCAAATGGTGCCATTTGGATGCTGGCCTGATAACTGTTATTATAGGAGAACTCTACTAAGTGCAAATGATCTTCCTAAGATCCTCCAAAGTCTAGCATACATGATCTCAACATGTCCTCCAATATCTGAATGGTGCGCTCCGATTGGCCATCTGTCTGCGGGTGGTATGCCGTGCTGAACTTGAGTCTGGTGCCCAGACTCTCTTGCATGCTTCTCCAGAAATGAGATATAAATCTCGAATCTCGATCCGATACAATACTAACAGGTACTCCATGAAATTTGACGATAAGTGGCAACCATAGTCCTTGAGGTAAGCTTTCCCTGAACGGGTTGCAGCCAATACCTCGTCTTCGTCTGATGTCGAAGAAGTGGCAACCATATGGCAGGGTTTGCACTTGGAGTTCTTCCTAGACTTAGCCTTAGTAGCATTAGTCTCTTCCTCGAGCTTCGATACCAAATCTGGATGAACCCACATAATCTCGCCCCGCCGGGTAGTTAGGGGTACCAGGTCATGATTTTGACCCCTAGCTGGAGGGAGATTGACGATGTTCATCGTTGTCCGGAAAATAGGTGCCACACCGTCCGGGACTTCTTGGGGAGGCAGATTGCCAAATTGCAGGGAGATCATGTTGGCCGTGACCGTCGTCTCGCTGTTGCGCAGAGTGATGGCCTTAGCATCGATCAACTCCTGGATCTTCCTCTTCAGTACATAACACACCTTTGTAGGGTGGTGTACGTATCTGTGGAAGATGCAGTACTTAGGGTTATTAATACTGCCGACTTTACTGGACCGCTTCTCCTCAGGAAGGGTAATCATGCCGCTCTTGACGAGACACTCAAATATGCTCGGAATATCATCGTCGTCGAAAGAGTAGACTTCAATGGGCCTGGAAGTCCCAGGTCTCGTCTGCGTGGTAGCCGCAGCCTTTTGCCTGGACGTGTTGATTGTCAGGGCTTTCTTCCCTTTGGAACCACGAGGATGGTCGTTGTTGGGAGATGACCTCTTGCCTCTGTCGAAGGCAGAGATCATGATGCCATTATCACGCGCCTTCTGACTGTTGTCTTCGGCGGCTACCGCTGAGATAATGAATGAGGGCCAATCATGGAACTGATATGGTCCTGTGAACACCGAGATTACGGGAAGAAGGTTCTTCCTGCAAATGTCCACCAACGCCGAGTCTGGAACTCCGGGAGGCATTTGTAAAGTGGCTTGGCGAAAATGTTCGATGAAAGTGCGAACGTCCTCTTTTTCCTTCTGCTTTACTTCGATGAGAGAGGACATAGACATGTCCATCTCTCCCTCGTAGAATCGTGTGAAGAATAAAGCCTTGAAGTCTTCGAAGGACGAGATGTAGTTGTCCTCCGCCAGGCTACGGTACCACTGATAAGCTACTCCTGAGAGACAGCCCTTGAACACCCGGATGAGGAGGGCGGCATTCCCTTGTAATAGCACCGTCATCATACTGAAGTAGTTCATGTACTGACTTGGTGAAGTTTTTTCTTCGAACAAAGCCATGGTCTGTGGTTTATATCTCGGAGGGAAAGGGACCTCTTCCCAGATAGCTGGGTAAGGCTGGTTGATTCCCAGTTTCTTGAGCTGATCTTTGTGCTTCAAGGCATCAAACTGGGCTTTCAGCTCTCGTACTGCTTGCATCGGATTTTCGGCCGGCAACGGGACCACGGAGTGGTGCGGAATCGGTTGTATCGCGACTCCAACAGGAGGTAATATATTTTCCAGCGGAGGAACTGCTGACTCCTGGTCTAGAGCAGGCTCTTGGATTGTGTTGGATGGTGGTAAGTCCACCCCCACACGTATCTGAGTTGGAGGGACCGATGTTTGAGCCATAGCAGCTGCATGTTGGGTCAACATCATCTGGTGCATGTTCTCCATCATGGATTACATTTGTTTCAGAGATGTCTCCAGTATAGTGATGCGTTGTTCCGCGCTCCCTGACGGCGAAGCTTCCTCGCGTTCATCTCCAATGGCATAAACTCCCATCTCCCTGGGTGTCATTGAAGGATTAGTATAGGTCGCTGTAGAAGTTGACTCTATACTTTCAGCATCTGATTCGGGGGACTGGCGACCCCCAGCATCGGAATCAGAAGAGTACGAAGCCGGTTGTCGTGACTTCGAACGGGTGTTTTGGAACACCCCAGCTTTAGTGTTTCTAAGGAGCTGGTTAAACCTCCTTCGTCTTGGAGTTCTAGAGGAATGACGTCTTGAGCTCGATCGTCCTCTAGGTATGTGTGAAGCCATGTTCACCGATGCATGCGTGGGCTCTTTTTCTAGGAAAGATGGAGAGTAGCTTAACCGGTCAAAAATTGACCGTCTTGCTTTAGAGCAGCAACAATTAACCACAATCCTATGACTATTACAATGGCGCTCCCTAGGAGGCGTAATAGACATATTGGAAGATCCCATGTCCTTGCATTTCTGGATCAGATACGTACGCAGGTCAGAAGGATTTACAGAAGAAGAAGAAGATTGCTTGTTCCTTCTGTTTACCGCAGTGGGCACGCGGATGTTGGGAACCCCAGTTTTCCCTGCGCCCCCGGTGTACAACAGGTTGGCCATCTGGTCAGCGGACAATCCCCGAGGAGGGTATCTTTTCGCATATTGAGCCTTCTTTACGTTGAGAGGCTCCTTCTGGCGTAATTTGGCACTGTGCTCCGGCTGGCCTAGAGTCGAGGAGGCCCTCAGTCGGCCATCAGTTCCTCGTGTAATCCGAAGGGCGGGCAGGTTTTCCCCTTGCTGGCGTAAAGGCCGAGAATTTGGGCAGTCTACTACCTGCTTCCCCTTGCGTATCTCGCAGGGATCATCTGTTTCTCCGCGGAGGGCAGATGCAGTCTCACGCGCAGAGCGCGAAGTGGACTTCTGGGCTAGCACTAAGGTATTGCCAGAAGTTTTGTCTATTCCGCCAGTGACGGGAGACTGAATTTTACGCGCAGGGCGCGGGTTATACTTCTGGGTTGGCACTAAGGCATTGCCAGAAGTTTTGTCTATTCCGCCAGAGACGGGAGACTGAATTTTACGCGCAGGGTGCGGGTTATACTTCTGGGTTGGCACTAAGGCATTGCCAGAAGTTTTGTCTATTCCGCTAGAGATGGAAGACTGAATTTTATGCGCAGGGTACGGAGGGAGCAATGCTACAACCTCATTGGTCGGAGAGATCGGAGAGTCGACAGGAATGGTAGTGGATGTCTTGGGCATCTAGACCTTGCGTAGCTTCCTGTTGTCTTGTACAGAGAGAGAGTGAGAGCTACCCCCTGTCTGAAGTATGTCTTCGTAGGCAGACTGGTCGAACTGGACGACCAGTGTCTTCTTCACGGATCCCACGAATACCGCATCGTGTTTAGCAATTGCCTTCTCGTCAGAGGAGAAGGATGTCCCCAGCAGAGTTGCCATCTTGTTTATGATGATAAACGAAAGAAGAATGTATATAAGACGAGGTTTATACGAAACCCGTTTCTTTGGTTTACAAACAAGCTTGTACAATTAATCATATATGAGGACGTCGAGTACAATTTTTAAATCTGGGTAAATATTGCTATAGGTGTCTGATCTGCAGTCGATCACTTTAGCCCTTGGACCACACGATGGTGAAGAAGTGCCATAGAAGACGGAAAATAGCTTCGAAGGTTGCAAAAGAGGGCGGATGCACGATGCCAAAGTCGTCGATCACTACTCTTTGCCTGAGCTCCGGATTCTTCTCTCTCGAGGACTCTTCGACTTCTCTCCTAGATCTTTTGACCTATTTTTCCCGACCTTTGGTTCGATCTTTTCTGAAGTTCGACCTTGATTTTCTCCGACCCCCTTTACCTTTGTCGATAGAGGTCTCTATTTATAGAGTTTTAGTGACAGTGACCACTTAGTCGGTATGGAAACCGAGTAGTAGAAAGTACAACACCCTTTTACACGATGGTTAAAATAACCGTTGCCCGCGTATAGATGATCTTTTGTATGAGCGTGTGACGCGTGCCCAACTAAGGGACAAACGCGTATAACTGCTGCGAAGATCACGGCGTAGAAGCCACGTAGGTAGGTATCCCTTGTGTAGAAGAGGTTGGCGTAGAAGCCAATATCTGTCACCATGGCGTAGAAGCCAAATAGGCATAGAAGCCAAATAGGCGTAGAAGCCGAGCAGGCATAGAAGCCGTGTGGGCATAGAAGCCGAGCAGGCATAGAAGCCGAGCAGGCACAGAAGCCGAGGAGGCGTAGAAGCCTGAACGATCCTTAGCCGGAATTACGGCTCTTGGGGATATAATCAAATCTCCTGCATTAAATGCAGAGATCCGCAATCATCCCGCGCATTAATTGCAGAGGCGTGTTCTGAAGGTCTGTCATCATTCTGAGCATTAAGTGCAGAGACGTACCTCGAGCCCTGTACGAAGAGCAGCTTTTTGACGTGGCAGTCTGCTTGTCTTCCGCGGAGCGTAAGAAGCTCACATCAGCCTGTATAAAACAAGGCAGCGTATCCCCTTATACGCGTAAAAGTAGTTTACGCCGAGGAGTCGTCAGTAAACGACGGTTCGGTGATATTAATCAAATCCCCGGCATTAAATGCCGAGATCCGCCATCATCCTGTGCATTAAATGCAGGGGCGCGTCCCGAGTGGTCTGCCATTATTACAGCCGTCGTCTGGGTAGCCGTGCAGTACTATTTGTCAGAAGTCAGATGTCAGGTTCACTGCATGATTTGACAGGTTTATTTCGGAGAATACGAAGCGTTCCTCGTACGCTTAAATGTTGCATTGAAAGCGGATGAGTTTTACGCCATAGAGGCGATGAAGCACCCTGTCTACGCTAAAGCAGCCTAGACATACTGTATTTACGCGGTATGGTCCTTGAGTTCATATTTTACGCTGTGCTCAGCGAAAAAAGCTCCGTTGCACGCTTGATGGCTCTGAGGTCCTCTGTTTATGCTGTCCTGCATCACCATGCTGCGTAAAGCTATCCGGCATATTTTTCATGCTTCTACACACCTACAGAGAGATGGAGATGGAGATGCAGAAGGGTTGTGACACAACTCCTGGAGTCAATGCTCAGACTCAAGGAGAGACCTCAACGACTCCTATACTTTCAGGACCAGATGGACAGATTTACAATCTAGTTCTATCTGATCTTCCCGTTCCACCTAATGGGAACCTTCCAGTATCATCAATACCATAGTTGACTAGTAGACAAATATACTTGTATTCTATCACCTTCACCCGAAATTCTTTATTATTGTTCTCCTTCTTCCCTTACTTCGGAAAGATGAAACCTCGTGCTTGGTATAAGCTGATATACAGATAGTACTAGAGATACCCCATAGGCCAATCACATTATCTGATGATTACTCCCGGTAATTGAGGGTATATCATAAGTGATATATTTTGTGTAATACTTGAAGATTGAATAACATGATTAAATAATTCGAGGAATAATTTTCTTGGATATATAGCCTTAAGTGATAAATGGATAAATTCTAAGTTGGGTAGAAAGTGCATTATTAAACATGAGGTGAATTCTTTTAAATTGTGATCAAGAGAGATTAGATAGAGAGAGACCCTACCCTATTTTAATTTCGAGGACAAAATTTTTATAAGTTGGGTATAATGTAAGAACCCTAATTCTGAAAACCGTATTAATTATTTTTATTAATTATTTTTATCCAATATAATTCTTAGAATTTTCTGTGAATAGATATGTGTATATATATATATATACAATTCCTATTGGATATTGGATATCAAAACCCGAAACCCAAACTCCTAAACCCACTACCCGCTTTCACCCTAACCTGCGTAAAGTAAGGAATCAACAGCAGCAGTAGCAAACCAACTTCTCTTTTCTTTCCTTCTCTGCCCGTAAAGTTTAAACCCCACGCGTAAAGCAACTCCACGCGTAAAGTAGAAATCCACCGTTTCTTATTCCACCAACTCCGCGCGTAAAACAAACCCACCGCCTCATTCCTACCGCCTCTTATCTCTATGTTATTACTAAACCACCCTCAGCTGAAACCTAAACCAATGAAAGAGAAACAGCAACAACAGTAGTTTCTTAACCATTAAGTGACCCCTACCGCCTCTTATTTCTATATATATACAACTCTTTCAAACCCTAACTACAATTCTTCTTTCACTAAACTAACACGCTGCTTTGAACGTGCACTATACAGAACTTTTGCTCGGCAAGTATACCTTGCCATTGTACTATTATTTACATTCCAGCTGATACATGCATTTTTTAATTCTGCTTATATAGATGTTTATTTTGTAGATTTTGGACCTACTTTATGAGACCACCCAGTATTATGGAGCATCATTAGATTCATTGGCCGTGACGCAATTATTACACGAGTTGTGAGTCTCATATAGATCCCGGACTACGTACTGGGTTGGCCTCCTATACGTATGGGTCATGCGTTAGGGATGACTGCTGATAGAAACTTTGTATGCTAGAAGACTTGGCAGTTATTAGAGGTCCATGGACATAGCCTATTATAGTACGGTGGTCCAATCCTTGTCCTTGTTTGGTTGTAGGATTGGGCTAGGGTACTAAGGATAGGCTATGAACCAGACCATGGCATGGATGTGGCATGATTAGAGCATTGGGCGGGGAGGACTACTAGTAGGCGTATGGGATACCCCACTTCCTTTACATTGATTCCACACTCGACGGAGTGGTATGGACGTTATATACTATACAGATTCCCTGTTCTTGCGCCCTTGTACTGGGGGCATATGTGGCATATACTAGCCAGTTGTCACGATTGGTGAATTACGTCAGCATATGTCTAGCCTACACTTTTTATACGCCCAAAGTTGCCTCAAATTGTATTTCACTTAGACGGTTAGGCGACCCAGTGGATGTTTATTTCAGTACTTATTGGCATGTTATTATGTATCTTGTTACGTCTCTCTGAGGACCTGGTTCTTTTCCAGATATGGACAAGCAAGAGTATCAGCAGGAGTACGGACCTGGACCTGACTCTTCTTACCTGACTGGGGAAGTCTTACCCTCAGACTAGCTGTGATTATTTCCACTGATTAGAGATTTTGTTACTACATCCGTATAGTCGTTTTGTAGTGGATTTGTTTCCACCTGACTATCAGACTTGATACTTATCTTGGATATCCAGTTATTATTCAGGTCTTTATTTTTTAACTATTAATTGTGCTGTGGATAAGATATATATTGTGTGTGACTTGTTGTGACAGTATATTACCACTGGTGGATTGCATATTCATACACAGCGTACGTGTGTATATAATTTCCATATATTGGAGTTTATATACATACGACTGGGCGTGTTATGTATTCCTAGTCCTACGTATTTTGGGACTGGGGCGTGACAGCCGTCGATGATCGACCGTGCGCCGTCGCCCCGTTCACACGTAGCACACCGTGGCCGACCCATGTTTCGGTGAGTTTTTCTTCCTCCTCATTGTGTCAATTTTCGAACGGTTTATTAGGATGTGTTTGCTGTGTGACCCTCTCGAATCATGTAAAATTAGATTGGGGTATCGTGCCCTGTGTCGGTTGTAAACCGGGATACAAAAACAGAAAAAATAACCCAATTTGGAGTTTAGAAACTGTCCCGAAACCCCAAGTTCATGGCCGTTTTACGTCCAACCTATTTAATATTTTCAAAATTTACTTGAACAGTAAATTAGATAGCATAACCGAGTTTTTAACCCTGTAATTAGTTTATTTTAATTTGCTGTAAGTTGAGTTTTATTCGCAAATAAAGTTGACCAAAAACTTGGTTTTCAAAATTCAAATTTTTTTGAAACTTGGTGCATTCCGCTAAACGAGGTGACTTTGTCGTGTGTGAATTGCATCGAAAGGCGCGTATCATCAATGCGGATCTGTAAAATTTTGTAAAAGTTAATTTGGATGTGCGTGCACACCAAAATTAATGTGTATCCGTCGAAAAGTCCCGTATCGGGCCTGTTCTGACACTCGTCATAATTGTGTGTGTGCTTGTCGTTTCGCAACGAAACTTGTGCCGTCGAATTCATAGCGTTATGCTGGTCCTGTGACCCAAGTTTGGTTCGATTCTGAGAACACTTACGAAACCTCGTATCGTGAGCCCCACGGCTCCACTTAATGGACAATTTTGTGACCGGCTCATCGAAATTTAGTTCTGGATATTCCGCTGGATTCATATTATCGTTCTGGAATCATAGACACTAAGTTGACAAATTTGGAGAACTTTGTCTCTGGCAGATTTTTTGGTGCGAAGTGGGCCACATGGACCCCGCTTTGACCAGAAACTGTCAATTCGGTCCCTGTGTTCAAATCGGACTTATGGGTAGTTAATCCTAACTATTTTATGTCTTCTGAGAGTAATGGTAATGTTTATTTCAGCATCTGAAAGCGTACCTGAAGATTCCACATATATCGGAGCAACTGTTGGAGCTCAAACCCCAAGCAAGTGTACCTTGCCAAACTTGCAGTACTTGCTTTCATATTATTTTTTGATTTATTTTTCTGATATATCTGTTCAACCTAGGACCGTGAGATATTGCTTAAAGTCCGAATAATATTCAAATGTCGACGTCGTACGCAGAGTCGTGTAACGTCACTTAGAGAGTTGTTATCTCAATCCTATACTTTACATGCTTGCTTTACTAAGTACGTTATACCATAGGACACCTGACACTATTCATGTGACAGAATATTTTCTGAGCTATTCATGGTGATGCTGTATAGACTTACATGATTCGTGACATAGATCTTGCATATATAGATATATCATTATGACTCGCTGTAATAGTTAGAGGTCATGATCTTGCGTGTTATGGACATGAGACGTGAGGTTACATTGGGCGGAAAGAGTCTTACCATACTAAAGGCTGATTATGTTATATATGTAGATATTTTGGGAGTGCCTTAGACTCTGACCAGAGCTTTGGCACACGTACTGGCCCTTCGAGATAATACATGCGGCTATGGGTTTCTCCGACACAGAGCCTATAGTAGTTCAGCCTGAGTATGATTAATGCTCTCATTTGCATTTCACATAGCTGGTTGGTTACATAGTTTGTCCTGTTGATATATATATTTTATTTACTGTATTTTATTTGGCTTGAGTTATTCTTGTACCTTGCTATGTCCCATGAGGACCTGGATCCGGATTATGTCCCCAGGTATAGCAGAGGAGATATACCCCGAGGTATATGGGATAGGAGAAGACACTGGAGCAGTATCAACACCAGAGGACGAGATGGTGCCAGAGGATTTCTTTTGAGTATTTGTTATATACTCAGTTATATCTGTTTTTAGATACTCTATTTTTTGTCTCTTGTATTACTGTACTAAGCTCATTATCAGGTTGTTCTCCGAAATTAGTTTTTATTGAGACTTGATGTTGGATTATATATCTTTTTGATTAGTCTGACATTTGAATTGTGTTTACTTTCTGTGGATGAGATTAAAATTAGACTGTGACATATATAGTAGACCATTATAATTATTTTACAGCTTAAGTACACTCTAACGGGTCCATTAAATTGGGTTTGCCCATTGGAGTGTGTTGCTGGCCATTGCCACGTGGCTAGTCCCTCGGTATTTTGGGACTGGGGCGTAACAATACTATAATGGACGTAAAGGAAAAAACGAAAGATAATTTGAAGGTCAGTTTGGACTTGGAAGAAATATGTAGACGTCTTGCGTTGCATTTGATCATAGAGCAGGGGAATGGAAAGTTAAAGCAGTCTAAGGCAATTTTTCACTGGAGAATAAGGATAAAGGGAGACTTTGTAGGTGGATTCAGGGCCTAAAATTTTCAGACGAGTACGTGTCAATCTTGAAAAGATGCATCGACCTCAAGGAGAACAAAGTGACGGGTATGAAGAGCTACGATTGTCATGTATTCACGGAGACGTTAATTCCGATTGCTTTTCGGGAATTCTTACCGAAGGTCGTCTGGGTTCCATTGATAGAGCTCAGCATATTCTTCAAAGATCTTTGTTCTACTAAGTTGCTCGTCGATCGTCTAGAAAAGCAAAAGAAGGACATTGCGGTAACACTGTGCAAGCTAGAGAAGGTGTTTTCTCCTGGATTCTTCGACTCCATAGAGAATTTGCCAATTCATCTTTTCTATGAGGTACGTGTTGGTGGACCTGTCGGTTATCGATGGATATATCCATTCGAGCGGTAGCTAAATCACCTTAAGAGAAAGGTAAAAAATAAGGCACGTGTTGAGGGTTATATTTGTGAAGCTTATGTTCTTGAGGATATTATAAACTTTTGCTCGATGTATTTTAAACCTCATGTTGCTACTAATATAATGAGAGCTCCGAGAAACGACGACAGATATCAGGAATCTAATGATGCAATACTGAAAGTATTCAATGGGTCCGAAAAGCCTTAGGAAAAAATAAAGAAGAGATATTTGAATGACGACGAGCTAAGGGCTGCTCAGTTGTATATATTACTCAATTGCGACGAGGATGAAGTGGAGAAGCTTGAGGGATAAGTAATTAATACATCCACGTTTATGTCATCTCAATGTAATAGTATAAGCTAATATTATGCTACTAATCGGCGGTTGCTTCATTGTTTTTTAGCACATATAGTGATGAGCTGAGGTCGATTAGACCCTACATGACAGACGAAAAAGTAGAACAAGAAATGTGACACCATTTTCTTTCATGACCCGCATCCGGTATAGGGGCACGAGTACGCGGGTACGTCCAGCCTACGCCGCAGTATCGACGGTAGAACGCTGTCCATGTCACAATAATACTATATAACTAAATACCTGTCAATGATATCAATCTCCATAAGGAGGATAATATACATCTCACAATATCTCATAATGTAAACTCAATCACAACAACTATAAAAGTATAAGGCACGATAAGAGATAAGAAGAATGACATAGTTAAACACCATGTCTCAAATATAGATAAATTATAATCTAGCTGTCCAACATAAAGTCTCCACAAGTCTCAAATTAAACTTAACATAAGTCTAAATATAAACTGAAATAAACCTCAATAAGTCTCAGGTGCATAATATAAATACTATCTAGATAGCTGCAGGCAATGTCTCCTCTAAAGGAATAGTCTCCTCTAAGATCTCTGGTGTGTAGTCTGCATCTATACCCGGTCCATAGTGTGTAGTACAGAAATCCTCAAGATCCTCTGAAAAAATATATCCAGTCAGGATTGGAAGAAAGTACAAGCACTAACAGCAGTTCCACATATATTGACAAAAACTATAACACAGTGTAAAGAAATACAAGACAAATATGAAAACTGGCAATAAGAAATACTAAAATAAGAAATACTGAAAATAAAGGAATGCTGGAATAAATGAAATACTGGAGCATATGTCATCATCAATGTACATCTAGCAATGAATATAGAAATACAAGTACACGCTAGAACAATGAACTGGTTTATATGTGAATTCTAGAATCATGACTAGAACATAAGGAATGCTAGATCAATATACTAGAGATACATGTCAAGAACATCTAGCTAAGTGTGTGAAACATCAACATATCATGTAATTGGCTTGGGACTGATCAGGCTCACTATGTACGACTAGCTATAATTCATGTAAGGTCACGCTAACCATCCGGATAGCTATGATGCGAGCAATAGTCAGGCTAGTCACACATAACAGACTATGAGGCATGTAATGGTCAGGCTGCACCGACGTGAGGTGTGGGTGAGGTATGATGCATGTAAAGTTTGGGTATGATCACATAAGCTACTAATATTTTCCCGTTTTCCCAGCTAGCACGATGGATTCCAAATCAAGACTCCTCGTGACAGGTCTCGATGATGCCAACTCGTGTAAATAACAGTGTCAGAGTCATGTACGCTATACAACAAAAATTATAAAGATAATCAACATAATGGAAACTGTCAGAGAATGTACTCGCCTGTGGTCCTTAGCTGGCAATACCAATATCCTGGTTCCAAAGTATCGTCTGAATGATCCAACAGTCCTATAGACATATCATATAACACAATACTGCATCAGACATTACTCTAACACACAATCAATACAATGATCTCAGAGACTACGCTAGAGGGTGGCACATCTGTAGTTGCTGTGCATAACAGACAGTCAATGCTACGGTCTTTCCAGTACGTCGATGTGCATATGACAGTCTGCTATCATGCTACATGGTCACATGTCAATGTAACTACGGAGTATCCGTGGTCACATTCTAGTCGTCTAGTACATATAATACATAGTACATAATATGAACTAACATATACATAATATCCATTGGTTACAATTATAATAGATATATGTATATATATATACTTTTAAATAGAGCAGGCGGCAAGTCAAGTCTATAGGCCACTGCACCGACCCTTGCAAGAATACTGAAGGGCCCGATGTATCGTGGACTAAGCTTTCCGCCTATGCCAAAATGAATCGTGCCCCGTGTCGGAGAAATCTGTAGGAACACCAAATCTCCAACCTAGAACAAACAATCTTAACACGCAATCTAAAATAAAACAATCACAACCCAAATAAACAAAGCCTATACCTAAAACTCTAGGGGTCTACGGTGGTTGTCGGCCCAATGCCGCTGTCTGTCCTGCGCCACTCGCAGTCTATCTCTAATAAGTTTCACCTTCTCTGCTGCATCCACGATCATTTCTGGTCCTAACAAAGCTCTCTCTCCAACATCATCCCAAGATAACGGTGTACGGCACCTTCGTCCATATAAAGCCTCGAATGGTGACATCTCAATGCTGGCCTGGTAGCTGTTGTTGTAAGCAAACTCTACTAGGTGTAGATAATCTTCCCAAGAACCTCGGAGATCCAAAACGCAAGTGCGTAGCATATATTCAAGAGTCTAAATAGTCCTTTCAGACTGCCCGTCTGTCTGGGGGTGATACGCGGTACTAAACTTGAGCTGAGTGCCCAAGCTAGCCTGCGGACTCCTCCAGAAATGGGAAGTGAAACGACTATCCCGATCTGAGACAATACTCACAGGAACTCCATGTAATCTGACAATCTGCTGTACGTACATCTCTGCTAACTTCTCTGTCGAAGTACCCACTTTGAATGGTAAAAAGTGGACTGATTTGGTCAATCTATCTACGATGACCCAAATCGCGTCCTTTCCTCCTGAGAACGAGTAAATCCTGAAACAAAATCCATAGTCACGTGCTCCCACTTCCATTCTGGAATGGGTAAAGGTTGAAGCAATCCTCCTGGCCTCTGTCAATCTGCTTTTACCTGCTGGCACACTAAACATCGGGATACAAAGCGTGCTACTTTGCGCTTCATACCATACCACCATACATGCTCCCTCAAATCTCGATATATATTGTTGGCTCCGGAATGCATCGAGTACTGAGAGCGATGTGCTTCCTGCAAAACCTCTTCGCGTAGCTTTCCACTCGGCACACACATCCTAGTGCCATGTCCTAAAGATCCATCATCCGCAATAGTGAAGTCATCTATCAATCCTATCCGAACTCGTGCCCTAATATTCCTTAGAGTCTCATCATCATACTGAGCAGCTCTAATTTTGTCCATAAGCTCCGATTGTATCTGCAATTCCCACATCTGAATCTCAACTCCTGGAACTAGTACTTCAATTCCCAAGCTCTCAAGATCAGCTAATAAATGTCTATCTGAAGTCAAGCACATAGCCATCGGATACCTGCTCAAGGCATCGACGACTATGTTAGCCTTTCCTGGATGGTACTGTAATGAGATATCAAAGTATTTCATCAACTCTAACCACCTTCTCTGTCTCATGTTCAGCTCCTTCTGTGTAAATACGTACTTCAAGCTCTTGTGGTCTGTGAAGATTTCCACACGCTCTCCGTACAGATAATGTTTCCACAGCATTCTCTGAGAACTCCAAAGCTCAGATACCAATTATTGGGCGTACAGCAAAAATAGACCCAGAAAAATCAGATAAATACCTCAGAGAAAGTTCACAACCACAAAGAAAAAAATTTACGTGGTTCGGCCAAGATGCCTACTTACACGAACGAGAGTGATTCAATTCCACTATGAAAAAAAAGAATTACAATTGCTCTCAACACTTCTCTCCTTGCTCTCAAGAACTCTCTACAAAAAACTCTCTCAAAACTTTTGTGTTGAACTTATTCAATAATTTTTGCTCTCTTATGTCGAACTTATTCAACAATCATTAAGCACAATTTGAGATATACTCTTGTGTTGAACTTATTCAACAACTTACATGAGCACTATTGAGATCCTCTTGGGGAAACCTTTGGCCCATTTATATAGTATGTCATATGTTTATACATAGAAATCCAACATTATGTAGGAATAGGAATCCAATATTATGTAGGCTTATGAATCTAATATTATTCTTGTCAAAGATTTGGTCGAAGATCAAAATCAATCTTTTTCAAAAGATATGGTCAAATATATTTTTCTTCATATCTCCACCTTGTCAATAATTTGTTCTTCTTCAAAGATATGGTCAAAGATCAAAGTCAATCTTCTTCAAAGATATGGTCAAATATATTTTCCTTTAATATTAGATTGAGCTCATATGCCTTAAAATTGAAATCCCTGGTCTTGACCAATTCCACTTATTTATACATCATGCTCCCACTTTCTATCCGACGTGGGACTAAACTACCAACTCCATGTGTGTCAACTATAGAAGCATACCCTACTTGTCCAAAAATGCCAGATAACCCCCTCCTATAACACCCAGGTAACAAGCAGAAGTCTCTTATAATGAAGCCAACCCCACTACAAATAGATGACTCAAATGAATATAATTATATGTATAAGTTCATGTTCATGTTCATGTTCATGTTAGGCAAATTGGGTTTGTTCAGTTGTCTGTCTTTGTTGTACTCTTTTCTGAATAAGGAAAGAATATATGTTCATCAGTTTCAGTTGGTAGTTTTCCAGGACCTGTATCACTTTGATGATGGCCCTGTCAGAAAAATGGTTCTGGATTATTAGGGAACACTTTGTTGAAAATAAATTAGATTTTGTTTCCATAATTTTGATCCTCCAAATTTATTTGGTCCAATGTCTATTATATTTGTTTTTATCATTGGGTCTTTTTGGAGCATAGTCTAATTTCTAATAAGTTGTATCTTTACAACTCTTTATGTAATATTAAATTGTCTATGTTTTAAAGATATTCAAATATTATAGTTACTACTAACTTGCATGTGCAATGCACTTACGTAAAAAAAATTATTGAAAAAAGTTGAATATGAATTTATTATAAATACTATCGTTCCTAGAAATTGAACTGTCACGCCCCAGTACCAAAATACGTAGGACCAGGAATACGTGACACGCCAGCTACGCATTCGACCAGACTCTGGTCTGACTCGAATACGTATAAGCTGTAATATAAAAGGGCACTATCTAGATATCCCATAAATGTAAACCTCTATGTCTCAATCCACAATGTACAGCAGTATACAAGAAAGAGCTATATGTGCTAGAGTCGGCCGCCCAATAACACACTAACTCGAATAGACTCGAGAAGAAGTATGAGTCTATAAAAACTAGGCTACAACAGCAGATGAATAAACAATGTAAAGCAACCATAATGCCGGTAGATAAGATGTGAGTACCTGGTACCATGCTCGCAAGACATGCAACTCCAACAGCCACTCCAAATGCTCCGTAATTATCTATGCTGCAAAACTGGCAGGGAACCAGGTCCTCAGAGGGACGTAACAAGGTACAAAATATAGCATGCCAGGTAAACAGAAAGTACAAGTGCAACAACAGAGTAATCTCTATAACCAAACAAGTGTGACACAGTTTAAAGACAATGTTCGACGCGTGGGCTGTCCAAAGTAAAACCGTAGCTCCGAATACGGAAACACACGGGACGTACCGCAGCTCCGGGCAAGGAGTCACACGGGTGATACAACTACTCTAGATACAGGATCACTACAGAAATAGTATATATACATATATAAGCGCGTGCAGAGGAGCCCAAGCGTCTAGTAACTGTCTTCCCTATCCCAAGCGGTCAACGATTGTGCGCTGGACCTGAACCTCTAACTACAGTCTCGACACACAGAAGTAATCTCAACAGACGCGACCCTAAGGTCATCCCAATCTCTGGTCATGATCTCAGTATCAGGATACAGGAATCTGGCATGATCACAGTGTATGAGTGTGTCCTGGGGTGTTGATGTACTCAGGTACGTACATCGAGGTACTATGAAACATCTAACAAATATTCTTAAACGTTACGACGAACGTCAGCACCCGGTTGTGATCCGGACGAGAGATATCGAACGTCAACATAAATACGCGCACAATGTACAATAAGAATAACAATATCTGTAATCTGAAATAAAGGGTGGCAAGGTACACTTGCCTGCGTGTGGCTGCTGATGTCGGGGTCCTGGTACCGCGTCCAAGCCCTCAAGTCCCGCAGTACCTAGAGATGAGATACAAACCATAATCAATAATCTATTCTACGACAGACAGGGATGCTACACACATCTACAACTAAACTCAGTCTCAGCTACGACTCACAGGGACAAGTCACTAGGGGGTTGACCACCGTTGACTATCGGTACGATACGTCAAATCACCTAGTCATTTGTACCACATCATCAAACCATCCTCAAAATACAGTTTATGATTTTAAGTCCCTCATTTAATATCGTTGTTACCAATTACCATATATGCTGTATAAGTAATGTTTCTCTTCCCAAAAACTCACAAGTATAAATCATCAACCCGTGCTCCTAAACCCTAACTACTGCACACAACCATAAGTATCAAGGATCCTCATTCTTACATATATAATGTGTTAAAAAAAGAAAGAACCCTAACAACCCACATATAATGACCCTAATCAACATACCTACACATATAGCTCAAAGGAACACTACACTACACTACACTACACTACATAGACTCTAAAATATATTAATCCTCAATAACATAACCTCATCCATATTCATATTTAAACATTCTTAACCTCAACCTATATATACCTCAATCATATATTTCAATTACCACATTACACTAGCCATCCACACATATAATCCAAAACCCTAGCTAGCATTTCACATATATAAACACCATCCTATTTATAACCAAAACAAATCTGGAAATTAAATGAAGATAGGGGGAGAGTCGACCTTGACGACAACGGTGTCGGGTACGGCCGGAGAAGGTGGCCGTGGGTGGTGGTGAAGAGGTAAGGGTGGTGGTGATGGTGGTGGTAGTGTAGGCTGGTAGTGGTGGTGATGGTGGTGGTAGTGTAGGCTGGTAGTGGTGGTGATGGTGGTGGTAGTGTAGGCTGGATAGGGAGGAGGCCGGGGGACGGCTCAGTCCAGCGCGGGGGAGAACGCTACTGCGGACCGGTCGGTCGGGGTCGCACTGGCCGGTCGGGTGAGGTGCACCGCTGGGAGAGACGCACAGCCGCGGGGTCGGGCGCACTGTGGTGAGTCGGGTGTTGCACAGTGCCGGCGATCGGCTGCTGCACGGTGGCCGGAGGGAACGCACAGCGGGGGAACTGCGCCGGTCGGGTGGTCAGGAGAGAACGCACAGCAGTCGGCTGTACAGTCCGACGGAAAGGTCGGCGGGTCGGCTACTGCACAGTGCCGGCCGGAGAGGGGACTCACTGGCCGGTGGTCGGCTGAAGTCGGCCGGAGTGGGGAGAGTCTTCTTCAGTGAGAAGAAGAGAGAAGAAGTAAAGGAAGAAGAAAAATAGGAATGGAGGAAGAAGAAGCTTGCATGAAGAATAAATGGAGGAGGAGAGAGAAAGAGGGGGGAGTTTTCCTTGGGATTAGGGCCGGTGGTGTGTTATGAGGGTGGGGTGAGGTGATGTTTTATAGGGGATTGGGAATATGATGGAGGGTGGTGATGTTGCCATTCAAAATAGAGGGTGGAGATTTGTCATGAAGAAAAGTTGGTTTCTTCATGAAGGGGGTGAATGGATGGGTGAGAATAGGACCCCATTTTGTGACCTCTCCATTGTTCATGGCCAATAGGGTGATGACACATAAATTCATTAATTGCAACTTAGCCCCTTAAATTCGGGAAATTGTACGGACACATAAAATGACACAAAAATTGTGGAGAAAATTGTGTTTAGTAATTTTCATGGTGAGAGGGTGTTGTGCGTGAGGCACGGGTTTAATTTTATGGCCAATGGGATTAATTAAGGATTAAAATAGGATTAGAAAAAATGGGTATCCCCGATTTAAATAGAAATAAAGTGTCCCGCGATTTTAAATTAAATGGGGGCACTTGGGGTCAAAATTCAAAAATGACACTAAAACCAAAAATGGTGGGGGCTTTGAGTCAGTCTTGGACCCTTTAGTTGGTCCGGCTCAACGGGATAAATTGGTATCTCAAAATTGAGGGTAACGACACAGGTGTCCGACACGGAATTAAATATGGATTACGGTTTCGAAAAATTGTGCAATTAATTTAGAGCACAACAAAAATCTGATTTTAAGTGACGGAAAAGTCCAATGCCTAATTTGGCGGGTCAAGTCAGAAGTACAATAAACCGATGTAATTTACGGGCTAATATTGGGCTCCGAATAATTTAGCGATGATAGGGCGCGCCAAGGGTTTTAATTAAATGAATTAAATACCAGATAAACTTAACTCCACTCTAAACCTCGACATCTGCTACCAAAACCAAAATTTTCCAAATCCACCCTAACTATCTACAGAATAAATCGAGGGGGTTTACATTCTTCCCAACTTAGAAAAATTTCGTCCCCGAAATTAAAAGTAAAGCACGATAATACCTAAAAGAATTTTAAAACAACTAGTAATCAAATGCGGTACGGAAATTCGTACCTTGCTCCTCAAATAAGTACGAGAATTGCTGCCGAATAGAATCCTCGCGCTCCCAAGTAGACTCGCCTGGTGAATGGTGCTTCCATGCCACTCTGACCAGTCGAATCGTCTGCCCTCTCAAAGTCTTCTCGCTGCGATCGAGGATCTCAACTGGCTGCTCTACGTAAGACAGACTGGGCCCGACTGTAATCTCCGAATGATCAAGCACGTGGCTAGGGTCTGTGACATATCTTCTCATCTGCGATACGTGAAATACGTCATGTACTCCCTCTAATGATGGAGGTAATGCAAGACGGTAAGCCACTTCGCCAACTCGTTCCAATATGTCAAAAGGTCCTATGTACCTCGAACTCAGCTTGCCTCTGCCTCCGAATCTGATGGTACCACGAGTAGACGATATCCTCAAAAATACATGGTCACCCTCCTTGAACTCCAATGGTCCGCGGTGCGCATCTACCCAGTGTTTCTGTCTGTCCTGTGCTGCGCGCAGGTGGATTTGAATCTACTTGACTTTCTCCACTGTCTGTGTCACCAACTCTGGACCAAGTATCTGACGTTCTCCCACGTCACTCCAACAAACTGGTGACCTACATTTCCTGCCGTACAGTGCCTCATAAGGTGCCATCTGTATGCTGGCCTGGTAGCTGTTATTGTAGGAGAATTCCACAAAGTGTAAGTGTTCCTCCCAAGATCCTCCAAAATCAATCATGCACGCTCTCAACATATCCTCTAATATCTGTATCGTGCGCTCTGACTGACCATCAGTCTGTGGATGATATGCAGTGCTAAACTTGAGACGAGTTCCTAGGCTCTCCTGCATACTCCACCAAAAATGCGACGTGAATCTAGAATCACGATCCGATACGATGCTGACAGGCACTCCATGTAATCGTACTATCTGCCTCATATATATGTCAGCTAGTATCTCTGTGGATTGCCCAACTCTGAAGGGCAAGAAATGTGCAGACTTGGTGAGTCTGTCTACGACAACCCAAACTGCATCCTTCCCGCTAGGGCTCCGCGGAAATCCTGTGATGAAGTCCATGGTAATGTGTTCCCACTTCCACTCGGGGATGGGAAGTGGCTGCAATAATCCTGCAGTCCTCTGATGTCCAGCCTTAACTTGCTGACAAATTAAATACTTTGCCACGAATCTTGCAATTTCTCTCTTCATCCCATGCCACCAGAAATACTGCCTCAAGTCTCGGTACATCTTCGTACCCCCGGGATGAATGGAATAAATCGAGCTATGTAACTCTGTCATCAACTCCTGGCGTAGCTCGCCACTCGGAACGTATAGGCGATCTCCATACCTTAATGTTCCGTCTCTATGAATCCTGAGTCCTATTTGCATGTCGGCCTTTGCATGTCGGCCTCTGTATTTTCTTGCAATCGTCTAAATATCGTATCTGTAGGCAAGGCTGCCTTGATCCTCTCAATAAATATGGACTGAACCTCGAGTCTGGCCATCCGTCCATCCATGCCTGGAAATACAATCTCAATCCTGAGTTCCTGAAAATCCTCTAACATCTGGCGATGAGTCGTAAACTAACTTCGCCTTGCCAGGGTGGTACTGCAACTCGATATCATAATCTGTCATCAACTCTAGCCAGTGCCTCTGTCTCATGTTGGGCTCCATCTGCGTATAGACATACTTCAAACTTTTGTGTTCTGTATAAATCTTAACATGCTCTCCATAAAGGTAGTGTCGCCATAGCTTTAGTACAATTATCACTGCAGCTAGTTCTAGGTCGAGCGTCTGATAGTTCTTTTCATGAACTCTCAACTGTCTCGATGCGTAGGCTATCTGTTCTATCTAAACATAACTCATATTGGCTGAGCTTGGCGTACAGCCTTTCTGTCTCAGCGTCTCCAACACGATCCTGAGATGTCTCTCGTGCACCTCCTGGCTCTTGGAACATACCAATATGTCGTCGATAATTACCACCACGAACTTATCTAAGTACTGGTGGAAAATATTGTTCTATTAGGCTCACAAATACTGCTGGCGCGTTGGTTAAACCAAACGTTATGACTAGAAACTCATAGTGTCCATACTACGTCCGAAAAGCCGTCTTCGGAAAGTCCTCTCTCCGTACCTTGATCTGATGTTAGCTTGATCTGAGATCGATCTTCGAGAATACATGTGCCACTTAGCTGATTCAATTGTACCGTCCCGTCTTTCTTTGGCACAATTAAGATGGGTATTCCCCCTTGGAGAAACACTAGCCCGACTGAAACTCTTGTCTAAGTGATCCTCTACAATGGACCTTCAACTCAACCAACTCTTTCGGTGCTAGTCTGAAGACGGGAAATAATTGGCTCCGTTCTTGGAGTCATCTCTATAGCAAATTCTATCTCTCTGTCAGGTGGCAGGCCTAAAAGATTTTCTAGAAACACATCCTCGAACCCTGATATAATATGGTGGTACACTGGTTCACCTCCTACGTTGTATACCCCTAAGGTAGATGGGCACCATGCTCCCGGGCTCCCTGAAGTAACTCAAACTCAGGGTAATCTGGTGGTCATAAATAATGTAATCACGTCGACAATCTAGTGTCGCGTGGTATTGGCTCAACCAATCCATGTCTAGGATAAGGTCATAGTCTAGACTAAACCTCAAAATAATTTCTCCCGTTCTGTTTCCATCATCAATCCTCAAAAGAAAGAAATTTTTCTTGTCTAATGTATAATTCTCTTCTCCTCAAATTTTTCCCTAAAATTCTATTCCTCAAATTCCTTCTTTTCGTTATTTATCTGTCCAAGTCAAATAGTGCAATTATAATAGTGATGTCACCCAAGCACATACTAAAATTTCTGGTATTAGATCATCATCTTCCAAGTGAGAGCTTGAAATTTTATCTCCTCTAGTCCATAATATCATTCCTGGTATTGCTATCATATACAACCACTAGTTTCCATCATTAGGCTATGCATTCACATAAATCATTCTAGGTCATGATCAACAATCCTTCTAGCTCTGTACTCCCAAGATCACTGTTATCTCCAGTACGACTAGGGTACTACTGGCTCCAATTCTCTTGCTACCCTTCCACACTAGTTCTAGAATCCAAAGAACCCATCAATCTATCCTGATAAGGTAACAATCTTCTCCGAGAAAGGTATACGAATTATGTCTTCCGTCATCTGGTCTTCGATCTTCTTCTGGAGGGAAATCATCAGTCACAAGCATTCGTCTTCCCGAACAATAGGGGACGAGAAACAAGGATAGCGATATCGATGAAGATTGAACGAATACAAATTGGAAGTCCAAGGGCGATAATCACATACAAAGAGTTTTTAAAATCAATTATGGATTGAGATCCTATTCAACAATCATAACATCTATTTCTAATTTGTAGGCTTGCTTGGCACAGTCAGGTGACCAAGACGATTTAAAACGGACCTGCATGGGCCACCACAAAAACATGTCACGCCCCAGTCCCAAAATACGTAGGACCAGAAATTCGTGACACGCCAGCTACGCATTCGACCAGACTCTGGTCTGACTCGAATACGTATAAGCTGTAATATAAAAGGGCACTATCTAGATATCCCATAAATATAAACCTCTATGTCTCAATCCACAATGTACAGCAGTATACAAGAAAGAGCTATATGTGCTAGAGTCGGCCGCCCAATAACACACTAACTCGAATAGACTCGAGAAGAAGTATGAGTCTATAAAAACTAGGCTACAACAGCAGATGAATAAACAATGTAAAGCAACCATAATGCCGGTAGATAAGATGTGAGTACCTGGTACCATGCTCGTAAGACATGCAACTCCAACAGCCACTCCAAATGCTCCGTAATCATCTATGCTGCAAAACTGGCAGGGAACCAGGTCCTCAGAGGGACGTAACAAGGTACAAAATATAGCATGCCAGGTAAACAGAAAGTACAAGTGCAACAACAGGGTAATCTCTATAACCAAACAAGTGTGACACAGTTTAAAGACAATGTTCGACGCGTGGACTGTCCAAAGTAAAACCGTAGCTCCGAATACGAAAACACACGGGACGTACCGCAGCTCCGGGCAAGGAGTCACACGGGTGATACAACTACTCTAGATACAGGATCACTACAGAAATAGTATATATACATATATAAGCGCGTGCAGAGGAGCCCAAGCGTCTAGTAACTGTCTTCCCCATCCCAAGCGGTCAACGATTGTGCGCTGGACCTGAACCTCTAACTACAGTCTCGACACACAGAAGTAATCTCAACAGACGCGACCCTAAGGTCATCCCAGTCTCTGGTCATGATCTCAGTATCAGGATACAGGAATCTGGCACGATCACAGTGTATGAGTGTGTCCTGGGGTATCGATGTACTCAGGTACATACATCGAGGTACTATGAAACATCTAACAAATGTACTTAAACGTTACGACGAACGTCAGCACCCGGTTGTGATCCGGACGAGAGATATTGAATGTCAACATAAATGCGCGCACAATGTACAATAAGAATAACAATATCTGTAATCTGAAATACAGGGTGGCAAGGTACACTTGCCTGCGTGTGGCTGCTGATGTCGGGGTCCTGGTACCGCGTCCAAGCCCTCAAGCCCCGCAGTACCTAGAGATGAGATACAAACCAGAATCAATAATCTATTCTACGACAGACAGGGATGCTACACACATCTACAACTAAACCCAGTCTCAGCTACGACTCACAGGGACAAGTCACTAGGGGGTTGACCACCGTTGACTATCGGTACGATACGTCAAATCACCTAGTTATTTGTACCACATCATCAAACCATCCTCAAAACACAGTTTATGATTTTAAGTCCCTCGTTTAATATCGTTGTTACCAATTACCATATATACTGTATAAGTAATATTTCTCTTCCCAAAAACTCACAAGTATAAATCATCAACCCGTGCTCCTAAACCCTAACTACTGCACACAACCATAAGTATCAAGGATCCTCATTCTTACATATATAATGTGTTAAAAAAAAAGAACCCTAACAACCCACATATAATGACCCTAATCAACATACCTACACATATAGCTCAAAGGAACACTACACTACACTACACTACATAGACTCTAAAACATATTAATCCTCATTAACATAACCTCATCCATATTCATATTTAATCATTCTTAACCTCAACCTATATATACCTTAATCATATATTTCAATTACCATATTACACTAGCCATCCACATATATAATCCAAAACCCTAGCTAGCATTTCACATATATAAACACCATCCTATTTATAACCAAAACAAATCTGGAAATTAAATGAAGATAGGGGGAGAGTCGACCTTGACGACGACGGTGCCGGGTACGGCCGGAGAAGGTGGCCGGGGGTGGTGGTGAAGAGGTAAGGGTGGTTGTGATGGTGGTGGTAGTGTAGGCTGGTAGTGGTGGTGATGGTGGTGGTAGTGTAGGCTGGTAGTGGAGGTGATGGTGGTGGTAGTGTAGGCTGGATTGGGAGGAGGCCGGGGGACGGCTCAGTCCAGCGCGGGGGAGAACGCTGCTGCAGACCGGTCGGTCGGGGTCGCACTGGCCGGTCGGGTGAGGTGCACCGCTGGGAGAGACGCACAGCCGCGGGGTCGGGCGCACTGTGGCGAGTCGGGTGTTGCACAGTGCCGGCGATCGGCTGCTGCACAGTGGCCGGAGGGAACTCACAGCGGGGGAACTGCGCCGGTCGGGTGGTCAGGAGAGAACGCACAGCGGTCGGCTGTGCAGTCCGACGGGAAGGTCGGCGGGTCGGCTGCTGCACAGTGCCGGCCGGAGAGGGGACTCACTGGCCGGTGGTCGGCTGAAGTCGGCCGGAGTGGGGAGAGTCTTCTTCAGTGAGAAGAAGAGAGAAGAGGTAAAGGAAGAAGAAAAATAGGAATGGAGGAAGAAGAAGCTTGCATGAAGAATAAATGGAGGAGGAGAGAGAAAGAGGGGGGAGTTTTTCTTGGGATTAGGGCCGGTGGTGTGTTATGAGGGTGGGGTGAGGTGATGTTTTATAGGGGATTGGGAATAGGATGAAGGGTGGTGATGTTGCCATTCAAAATAGAGGGTGGAGATTTGTCATGAAGAAAAGTTGGTTTCTTCATGAAGGGGGTGAATGGATGGGTGAGAATAGGACCCCATTTTGTGACCTCTCCATTGTTCATGGCCAATAGGGTGATGACACATAAATTCATTAATTGCAACTTAGCCCCTTAAATTCGAGAAATTGCACGGACACATAAAATGACACAAAAATTTTGGAAAAAATTATGTTTAGTAATTTTCATGGTGAGAGGGTGTTGTGCGTGAGGCACGGGTTTAATTTTATGGCCAACGAGATTAATTAAGGATTAAAATAGGATTAGAAAAAATGGGTATCCCCGATTTAAATAGAAATAAAGTGTCCCGCGATTTTAAATTAAATGGGGGCACTTGGGGTCAAAATTTGAAAATGACACAAAGGCCAAAAATGGTGGGGGCTTTGAGTCAGTCTTGGACCCTTTAGTTGGTCCGGCTCAATGGGATAAATTGGTATCTCAAAATTGAGGGTAACGACACAGGTGTCCGACACGAAATTAAATATGGATTACGGTTTCGGAAAATTGTGCAATTAATTTAGAGCACAACGAAAATCTGATTTTAAGTGACGGAAAAGTCCAATGCCTAATTTGGCGGGTCAAGTCAGAAGTACAATAAACCGATATAATTTACGGGCTGATATTGGGCTCCGAATAATTTAGCGATGATAGGGCGCGCCAAGGATTTTAATTAAATGAATTAAATAGCAGATAAACCTAACTCCACTCTAAACCTCGACATCTGCTACCAAAACCAAAAGTTTCCAAATCCACCCTAACTATCTACAGAATAAATCGAGGGGGTTTACATGAACTCAAGCAACAAAGAAAAATATCTCCCACCTTAATCACTTGAGTTAAAGTTGTTTAGTTATAATTAAATCATATTAGATATTTAAATAATTAGTTAATTTTTTTTATAATTAATGGAATATTTACAAACGGCTTTAGACGACTCAATTTTGAGTTGTTTCTAAGCCAGCTACCTTATATTAGTAGAGATAAAAGAGTCTACAATAGTCCCTACACATTTTTAATAAAGCGTAGACTCTTCTAAAAGTCCTAAAGTCCTATAAAAAGGGGTGTTATTGTCACGCCCCAGTCCCAAAATACCGAGGGACTGGATGCGTGATTATGGCCAGCAGCATGCACCGATGGACAAACCCAATTTAATGGATCCATCGGGCATACTTAAGCTGTATTACATCAGTCGGGGTCTACTATTCTCATCCACAGATATAAGATATCAACTTCAGCAAAAGAAATATTAAGTTACAACCAGACAAAGTAAATAAAATCGGAGAACAATCCGATATTAAGTCTGTTACATAAGTTCTCAAAGACAGGAAAAGAGTTCAATTAAACAGGAAATAGTGAGTTTAATGAAACAGGAAAATAAAGACTAAATGACTGAGCATGGTGAAGCAGTTGTTCAGGAGAAGTCCTCAGCGGTCACCTCGTCCTCAGGTTCAGGTACTGCTCCAAGTAGTGCCCCTGTTCCGTATACCTCAGGGTAGATCTCGTCTGCTATAACTGGAGAACAAAACCAGGTCCTCAGCGGGACGTAACAAGGTACAGAAGAATACGAGCCATAATACAGTGAATGAGCATGCAAGTCAATCAAAATGTTAAACATAAGAGAAGCACAATAAATTAATAAGTCTAAGACAGTGGCATGCCGATGTTGCTATCAAACAAATCCGGGTAAATAATTAAACTAGCTAAGTGATCATGCAAGATGAGAGTTATTAATCATACTTCAGGCTGAGACTACTACAGGATCAGTGACAAGAAACCATAGCAGTGTTTTCTCGAAGGGCCAGTACAGGTGCCAAAGCTCTGTGTCAGAGACTAGGACACTTCCAGATAACCAGATATATATATAATATAATCAGCCTTGATATGGTAATACTCTCCCCACCCAATGAAATCCTACGTCACAGTTCTCAATGTTCATGTTACGTAAGATTGAAACTAATGCAGTCAGTCATTAATTAAGTTCTAAGAAAATAAGCTTAAATCATGAAATTTATATCCTATTATGAAACTCCTTGAATAATCAGGAAGATTATGTATCATGCTTGTGTCAGGTGTCCTGGGGATAATTTACTTGATAGGGCAAGTACCACAGTCACAGAAATTAGAGCAAGAGATTCAAAATGAATTAAATACTGCATTTAATGGCAAGGTACACTTGCCTGGATTTCCTGTTTCAGTTATAGCTCTGGCAATAGCTGGATTTCCAGGCAGTACTCCGGTTGCTGAAACAAATATCACCATCAGGTCCAGAACACATCAATCAGCTAGGAACGCCTGTCCTTGAGTCCAATTTGGAGACAAGGGCAAAAACGTCATTTTTTGGTCAAGGCGGGGTCCAGATGTGGGCCGCTTTGCACCGAAAACCGAGTCAGGGTCAAAGGTCTCAAAAATAGTCCAACTTAGTGTCAACAGGTCAGGAACGATGATACGAACCCAACGAAACTTCCAGAATTGGATTCCGATGAGCCGTTCTCAAAATCGCCCGTCAGGTGGAGCTTGTGGGGCCCACGACACGCGATTTTTCCAACGTTCTCAGAATCGAACCAAAATTGACCCACAGGACCAGCGTATTGCTACGAGTCCGATGGCGCAAGTTTCGTCTCGATCTGACTTGTGTACACTAAGTTACAGCGAGAAACAGAAAGCTCGAATACGGGGCGGTGTCCGCGGATACGTACTGATTCCGGTGTGCACGCACATCCGAATCAGCTTCTGCGAAAGCCCGCACGTCCGTATCTACGACGCTCACGTATCGGTGAAGACCGTACGCGACCAAGTCGTCCCGTTTGGCGGGGCGTACTCGATTCCGGGGTGAATCAGGGTCTGGTTTTCCTGTTTTTGGATCGCGGTGTGCGATCACCACAGGACGCGATGCCCCGAGCGGTTTGTCCGGGCACCGAGAGGGTCATACAGGCTTCGCAACGCAAAAGACGGAATTGAAAACGGGGTTACGAGTCAAAAGATACACGCACCTGAACTAGGCTGAAAAACCCGAGGCAAAATCGTGTCCGACACGACGCGAAGTGTCCGAGTACTGTTCACTAGGGTTAGGGTTTTTCTGTGTCCGGCCTTCTTGTGTCCTGCTGTGTCCGATCTTTTTGTGTCAATGTCACCGGAGTTGGTCGGCTCGAGGGGCAGCGGTGGCGGACCGGTGGTGGCGCAGAAGCGGAGGGCAGCGGCGCTCAGCGGCACGGGCACGGCGAGCTGCGGCGTCTGGTCTCCGGCGAGGTCGATTTGGACGGAGGAAGCTCGGTTCTGGAAGAGGGAGGAGGCGGGAGGACGTCGAGGCGGACGAGGGGAGTCAGCAGCGGCGAGGAGGCGGCGTCGTCAGCGGCGAGGAGGCGGAGCAAGGGAGGAGCGGCGTCGGGGTATTCTTGGCCGGAGGGGCGGGGCTTCTAGGGTTTTATAGGAGGCTTGGAAGAGGAGGCGGCGGCCGGTGTAGGGTGCGGGAGGCGAAGCGAGGCGGTCGGGGAAGACGAACGGCGGAAGGCGGAGGGTCGCCGGCGCCGGAAATGGCCGGAGGGAAGGGAATCGACACAGGCGGCGGTTTGGGGAAGAAAGAGTTCGGGTCGGGTTTGATGGCGGGTCGGGTCGGGTCTACGGATCCGGCCCGATCCGAAAAATGCGGGTCGGGTTCGGGCTATCGGGTTCGGGTCTGGGTTAAACCCGAATCCGACCCGATTGGGTTTAAAAATAAACCCGGTCCGGTTCAGTTAAATAAACCCGGTTTATTTGGGTTTAAAATTGATTTAATATTTAATTAGTATTTAGGGCTTTAAAAATTCCTCCGGGGTCCAATAAATTCCCGGAAAAATACCCTATGACTAGATTTTCATTTTACACCATAAAATATTATTTTCATAATATTTTAATATCATTTAATATCAATTAAAAATCCTTCAATAATTAAACACCTTTATTTAATTGCAGAAAAATATCAAAAAAATACAGTAAATTGGGGAAAATTCCATATTATCAAATTTTGAAAATCAGGGGGATTACAATATACCCCCCTTAAGAGGATTGTGTCCTCGCAATCAAATATTAACCGGTCAACAGAGATGACACGGTTGCAAAATTTATTCGAATCACAAAAATCAAGATTGAGAGTGACACCTAGGAAAAATTATTTTTCCCAAGCATTAAAAGTTATGCAATTTCCCAAATGTGGGAAATCTAGAAAATTACTGTTTTAGAAAACTAGGTTATCTTTTCAAAAACTTATCAGGTTAACAATTCTAAGTTATTTACCAAGTTCACAATTACTAGGTTATCTATTATTAGCAAGTTAAAATTTTCAGGTTAGGTCTAGGGTCACGAACCAGCAGGCACAAACTAAAACAAAGCTAGAAACGGAACAACTAAAACTTACTCGCATTAGCAACTCCTTGATTCTGCGCATCTCCCACAGTTATCGCGAAAACTTGGCCGCGTCCTTGAGGTGGTGCTCTCTGATTTTGCTGGGCTTGCTGGTAGGGTGCTGCTTGATGTGCCAAGGGTGGCCTTGGTTGATGTCCCGCTGGTGCTGGTAGAGCTTGTTGGTTTGCTCTTGGTGCTTCCCTACGTTCAGGGCAGTCCTTCACTGCATGTTGTCTGGATCCGCAACCTAAGCACAGTCCGTGCTTACGTCTACACTCCTTCTCAACATGGCCTATCCTGCCGCAGTAATAACAAGTAGGAAGAGTCAGGGCTTTGGATGCAGATCCCTGTGGTGCTTGTTGCAGATGAGGTTTCTTGGCAGCTTCTCCATTGTTCGCTCTGGCTGGTACTGACGTGGAAGGCCTCTTCAGACTGGTTTCTCTCCTGGTGACGCGCTCCATGCGTCGAGCTGCAGCAAGGACGTCCGTGTACGAAGTTGGTGCGACAGATCCAATCAGTTTCTGTAGTTCGATGTTGAGTCCGTCGAAAAACTTTTCGGCCTTCTCTACTTCAGTCGGGATCAAGGTAGGAGCAAAGCGACTCAGACGAATAAACTCGGCGTTGTATTCTTCCACCGTCATAGCATCCTGAGTGAGGCGGTTGAACTTGTCCCTCAGTTCTGATCGAGCGATAGCCGGAATGTACATCTCCTGGAAGAGTCTGGAGAACTCTTCCCAAGTAACTCGGTCTGGTCCGAGCCTGGTCTCTTCGGATAGCCACCAGTGATGAGCATTGTCCGTCAATTGCATTCTTACGGCGGTCATCCAACGTTCTTGGGGAAGCTCGGCTGCTTCTAATTGATGCCGAATGTTGGTGAGCCATTCATGCACTTCTGTTGGTCCCTCCTTGCCAGAGAAAGTACGGGGCTTCAGCTGGCGGAAGTCTGTGATAGAGCCCGTCGGTTGCCTTCTAGCTGGTAGGTTGGCCTGCTCCAGTGCATTTACTAGGCTGTTCCTCAAGTACTCAGCCTCACGACGTTGGGCTTCGGTTTGAACTTGTTGCTGAGCTTGCATCATTGCGAAGAACATCTGGAACATCTGCTGTCCGTCCATTGCTTGGCCTGGTGGGAAGACAGGCATCTGAGGAGTGAACTGGGGTGGAGGTGGAATATCCTCACGCCGAAATCGGAAAGATTGCGGATCTGCTTGTCTGCTTCGGTGAGTAGAGGGATCTCCACTCAGTAGCGTCACTTCATCTTCTCCGTAAGTGACTTCAGCACCAACTGGTGTTCTTGCTGGAGTTCCGTCATTTGTTTGTGAATCCATTTCTCTGCATCAAAATAAACTATAAGAGGCGTACAGGAGTCAAGGCAAGATGCAATTTTTAAAATGAATACGATACAGATATCAAGAACGTTTTCAAGCAAGTGGATGAGATCCTAAAAACTTATCTTATTCTTATTGCAGGCCTGTTCGGTCCCTAAGTTGAAACCAAACATTTTAGTCATTGACCTGCATGGGCCACCACAAAAACCATGTCACGCCCCAGTCCCAAAATACCGAGGGACTGGATGCGTGATTATGGCCAGCAGCATGCACCGATGGACAAACCCAATTTAATGGATCCATCGGGCATACTTAAGCTGTATTACATCAGTCGGGGTCTACTATTCTCATCCACAGATATAAGATATCAACTTCAGCAAAAGAAATATTAAGTTACAACCAGACAAAGTAAATAAAATCGGAGAACAATCCGATATTAAGTCTGTTACATAAGTTCTCAAAGACAGGAAAAGAGTTCAATTAAACAGGAAATAGTGAGTTTAATGAAACAGGAAAATAAAGACTAAATGACTGAGCATGGTGAAGCAGTTGTTCAGGAGAAGTCCTCAGCGGTCACCTCGTCCTCAGGTTCAGGTACTGCTCCAAGTAGTGCCCCTGTTCCGTATACCTCAGGGTAGATCTCGTCTGCTATAACTGGAGAACAAAACCAGGTCCTCAGCGGGACGTAACAAGGTACAGAAGAATACGAGCCATAATACAGTGAATGAGCATGCAAGTCAATCAAAATGTTAAACATAAGAGAAGCACAATAAATTAATAAGTCTAAGACAGTGGCATGCCGATGTTGCTATCAAACAAATCCGGGTAAATAATTAAACTAGCTAAGTGATCATGCAAGATGAGAGTTATTAATCATACTTCAGGCTGAGACTACTACAGGATCAGTGACAAGAAACCATAGCAGTGTTTTCTCGAAGGGCCAGTACAGGTGCCAAAGCTCTGTGTCAGAGACTAGGACACTTCCAGATAACCAGATATATATATAATATAATCAGCCTTGATATGGTAATACTCTCCCCACCCAATGAAATCCTACGTCACAGTTCTCAATGTTCATGTTACGCAAGATTGAAACTAATGCAGTCAGTCATTAATTAAGTTCTAAGAAAATAAGCTTAAATCATGAAATTTATATCCTATTATGAAACTCCTTGAATAATCAGGAAGATTATGTATCATGCTTGTGTCAGGTGTCCTGGGGATAATTTACTTGATAGGGCAAGTACCACAGTCACAGAAATTAGAGCAAGAGATTCAAAATGAATTAAATACTGCATTTAATGGCAAGGTACACTTGCCTGGATTTCCTGTTTCAGTTATAGCTCTGGCAATAGCTGGATTTCCAGGCAGTACTCCGGTTGCTGAAACAAATATCACCATCAGGTCCAGAACACATCAATCAGCTAGGAACGCCTGTCCTTGAGTCCAATTTGGAGACAAGGGCAAAAACGTCATTTTCGGGTCAAGGCGGGGTCCAAATGTGGGCCGCTTTGCACCGAAAACCGAGTCGGGGTCAAAGGTCTCAAAAATAGTCCAACTTAGTGTCAACAGGTCAGGAACGATGATACGAACCCAACGAAACTTCCAGAATTGGATTCCGATGAGCCGTTCTCAAAATCGCCCGTCGGGTGGAGCCTGTGGGGCCCACGACACGCGATTTTTCCAACGTTCTCAGAATCGAACCAAAATTGACCCACAGGACCAGCGTATTGCTACGAGTCCGATGGCGCAAGTTTCGTCTCGATCTGACCTGTGTACACTAAGTTACAGCGAGAAACAGAAAGCTCGGATACGGGGCGGTGTCCGCGGATACGTACTGATTCCGGTGTGCACGCACATCCGAATCAGCTTCTGCGAAAGCCCGCACGTCCGTATCTACGACGCTCACGTATCGGTGAAGACCGTACGCGACCAAGTCATCCCGTTTGGCGGGGCGTACTCGATTCCGGGGTGAATCAGGGTCTGGTTTTCCTGTTTTTGGATCGCGGTGTGCGATCACCACAGGACGCGATGCCCCGAGCGGTTTGTCCGGGCACCGAGAGGGTCATACAGGCTTCGCAACGCAAAAGACGGAATTGAAAACGGGGTTACGAGTCAAAAGATACACGCACCTGAACTAGGCTGAAAAACCCGAGGCAAAATCGTGTCCGACACGACGCGAAGTGTCCGAGTACTGTTCACTAGGGTTAGGGTTTTTCTGTGTCCGGCCTTCTTGTGTCCTGCTGTGTCCGATCTTTTTGTGTCAATGTCACCGGAGTTGGTCGGCTCGAGGGGCAGCGGTGGCGGACCGGTGGTGGCGCAGAAGCGGAGGGCAGCGGCGCTCAGCGGCACGGGCACGGCGAGCTGCGGCGTCTGGTCTCCGGCGAGGTCGATTTGGACGGAGGAAGCTCGGTTCTGGAAGAGGGAGGAGGCGGGAGGACGTCGAGGCGGACGAGGGGAGTCAGCAGCGGCGAGGAGGCGGCGTCGTCAGCGGCGAGGAGGCGGAGCAAGGGAGGAGCGGCGTCGGGGTATTCTTGGCCGGAGGGGCGGGGCTTCTAGGGTTTTATAGGAGGCTTGGAAGAGGAGGCGGCGGCCGGTGTAGGGTGCGGGAGGCGAAGCGAGGCGGTCGGGGAAGACGAACGGCGGAAGGCGGAGGGTCGCCGGCGCCGGAAACGGCCGGAGGGAAGGGAATCGACACAGGCGGCGGTTTGGGGAAGAAAGAGTTCGGGTCGGGTTTGATGGCGGGTCGGGTCGGGTCTACGGATCCGGCCCGATCCGAAAAATGCGGGTCGGGTTCGGGCTATCGGGTTCGGGTCTGGATTAAACCCGGATCCGACCCGATTGGGTTTAAAAATAAACCCGGTCCGGTTCAGTTAAATAAACCCGGTTTATTTGGGTTTAAAATTGATTTAATATTTAATTAGTATTTAGGGCTTTAAAAATTCCTCCGGGGTCCAATAAATTCCCGGAAAAATACCCTATGACTAGATTTTCATTTTACACCATAAAATATTATTTTCATAATATTTTAATATCATTTAATATCAATTAAAAATCCTTCAATAATTAAACACCTTTATTTAATTGCAGAAAAATATCAGAAAAATACAGTAAATTGGGGAAAATTCCATATTATCAAATTTTGAAAATCAGGGGGATTACAGTTATCCCCAGTTATCCCCTCACTTTGTAATAAAATAAACATTGGCGTAGACAAAATTTTCATCTACGAACGCGACGCTTATTATTAAAAATAAATAAATTATAATAGACATATTCATAATTTCAAAATATTATATATTAATACTAATTGTTATAACTATTAAAATCACTAAATAATTATTTTCTTTGGCAATAAAATCCTTCGAGACAGCATATACTTACAATATTGAACGATATCTTCATTGTCAACGACATCCAATACGTCTTCTTCAATATATATCACCATAAAATCATTCATTATCTCATCTCCCAATTGGTTGCATAATGAAGTCTTGATAATTTTTATTGCAGAAAATAGTCTCTCTACTTGTAGCTAGCTAGTGGTTATATCAGGTCGTGAGAGGCCAATGGAAACGTATGCGTATTATAATTAATTACGTAATGAGTCCCAATTTTTGTGTCTGCAAATATTTGTAGTGGTTAGTATTAGGTCATGATAAGCCATAAACGATACAATGTGGCCGATACTGCGTGTAGGTGTGGACTGATATTGAAAACCTTGTTATGTATTCAAAAGTGCATCAAGAACAAAAAGGGGGAAAAAGTGCTAGCTAGTGCACAAATCCAGTAAACTAATAATGTGATGAATGATTCAAAGTGGATCTACAAACAAGTTTTGAAATTTTCTCTGTGTTGGATAGATTAAAACTTTCAAATAAGCAACAACTTGACATTTACAGTGGGCCGGCCTTAGCAAAAATGGGAACCTGAGCGCAATACTTTAAATGGGGGTTCTTAGAAAATTTTTTGGGACATTTGTAAAATTTTGAGGGTCTGTGTAAAATTTTTGGCCTTTCTAAAATTTTATAGCCTTTGTAAAATTTAAGAATCGTTTGTAGATTTTGGGCCCTTCGTCCATGTCTAGGTCGTTTAGACTTGGAGTCGGGACTTGAGTGAGATGGTAGCTTGACTTGGCCTATGATAACAACAACTCTATCATACAACATTTTCATGACGGATGGTTTTGAACATTTGTAGGAAGAGCCAAATCAAAAGGCTTTAGATAATCAAGCAACTAAGACCGGTTCAGGCTGGCCCGGTTTGGTTGGACCAGGTTCAGCCTGGTTCAACCCGGTTTGAGCCCGGTTCAACCCGGTTTGACTTGGTTTTAATTAAAATAGGATTTTTAGGTCTTTAAAAATTGTTCTGGGGTCCAATAAATTCCAGAAAAATACCCTATGTCCAATATTTTATTTTACATCCAAAAATATTATTTTCATAATATTTTAATATTGTTTACAAATATTTAATTTTATTTAATTCTAAAATACCTAGGTTTTAATTAGTTAAAAATCCCAGAAAATTCCAGAAAAATTGTGAAAATTCATTCTAAAAAATCCTGAAAAATCAGGGGGCTTACAACAATCTACCACCTTGGATGTGCATGAAGACTCCTTATATATTCATAACCAATATTATCCCGGGTCCGAACAATCCGAAGAGGAACATATATGTGTATTTACAGCCGTTGATAGATAACTTGAATCAGCTATGGGAAGTAGGTGCCAACACGTACGATATTTCTAGAAAGCAAAATTTTCAGATGAGGGCAGAACTTATATGGACCATCAACGACTTTCTGGCCTATGAAATATTATCGGGATGGAGCACCCATGGCTATCTATCATGTCTGTATTGCATAGAACGCACTAAGGCTTTTCGTTTGAAACTCGGAGATAAACCATTCTTCTTCGATTGTCATCGATAATTCCTGCTGAAGGATCATCCGCTGGAGCAATATAAATGCTTTTTCATACCGACGTTGTGGATAAGGCCAATCACCGCCAAGGTGGCCCGGATACACGATATGGAAAGAGATAAAAGATTTACCAAGTGTTATCGAAGAGTCTGCTAAGGGGTACAAGTGTGACGGATTTGGCCGCACTCATAACTGGACGAAGAGGAGTATATTCTGGGATCTGACATATTGGAGCACCAATCTGATCAGAAATAACCTTGATGTCATGCATATCAAGAAGAATATGTTTGACAACACAATTAATACTTGTAAATACCCAAATTTTTAAATTTTAATTATAATTTTTTGGAATTTTTCTGCAATTTTTAATTATTTAAAAATAAATATTCTTCAGGAATTAATACTTTTGTGAATTAAATTAAATATTATAATATTATAAAAATTGTATCTTTGAGTGTAAAATAAATAATTGGATATTGTGTAATTTTTCTGGAATTTATTGGGCTCAAAAACTATTTTTAAATAGCTAAAAATATCGTTTTTAAATAAACCAGACTAAACCAGACCGAACCAACTTGAACCGAACTAGACCGAACCAAATTAAACCAAACTGAACCGAATCAACCCTAATGGATTTGGATCCATAGTCGAACCCACAACCCGACCTGAACTCAACCCGTACCCACAACCCGACCCGACCCACTAAGCTACAGTAACTGGAAATTAAACCCTCGACCGTTGCAGCCGTCGCGACTCCGACCGCCGACCGTTCGCCTCCCCGCCATCGCGACCCACAGGCGACCCCTCGATTCCACTCCCCACCGCCGGCCGACCGTCCACCTCCCCGTAACCGCCGGCCACCCCCAATAAAACTCGACCACCACCAACACCAAAACAACCACAGCCACCACCGCTTCTCCACCTCCGGCCAGACAACTCCGGCACTCCGAGCCAGAAGCTGCTACCCCGGCGCCGACGACCACCACGACCAGGACGACCACCGCAGCAACCTGCCACCGCCGCCGACGATCGACCGTGCGCCGTCGCCCCGTTCACGCGTAGCACACCGCGGCCGACCCCTGTTCCGGTGAGTTTTTCTTCCTCCTCGTTGTGTCGATTTTTGAACGGCTTATTAGGATGTGTTTGCTGTGTGACCCTCTCGAACCATGTACAATTAGATTGGGATATCGTGCCCTGTGTTGGTCGTAAACCGGGATGTAAAAACAGAAAAAATAATCCAATTTTGGAGTTTAGAAACTGTCCCGAAACCCCAAGTTCATGGCCGTTTTACGTCCAACCTATTTAATATTTTCAAAATTTACTTGAATAGTAAATTAGATAGCATAACCGAGCTTTTAACCCTGTAATTAGTTTATTTTAATTTGCTATAAGTTGAGTTTTATTCGCGGGTAAAGTTGACAAAAACTTGGTTTTGAAAATCCGAATTTTTCTTAAACTTGGTGCATTCCGCTAAACGAGGCGACTTTGTCGTGTGTGAATTGCATCGAAAGGCGCATATCGTCAATACGGATGTGTAAAATTTCGTAAAAGTTAATTTGGATGTGCGTGCACACCGAAATTAATGCGTATCCGTCGAAAAGTCTCGTATCGGGCATGTTCTGACACTCGTCATAATTGTGTGTATGCTTGTCGTTTCGTAACAAAACTTGTACCGTCGAATTCGTAGTGTTATGCTGGTCCTGTGACCCAAGTTTGGTTCGATTCTGAGAACGATGACAAAACCTCGTATCGTGAGCCCCATGACTCAACTTAACGAACGATTTTGTGACCGGCTCATCGGAATTCAGTTCTGGATATTCCGTTGGATTCATATTATCGTTCTGGAATCGTAGACACTAAGTTAACAAATTTGGAGAACTTTGTCTCTGGCAGATTTTTTGGTGCGAAGTGGGCCACATGTGGACCCCGCTTTGACCAGAAACTGGCAATTCTGTCCCTGTGTTCAAATCAGACTTATGGGTAGTCAATTTTAGCTATTTTATGTCTTCTGAGAGTAATGGTAATATTTATTTCAGCATCCGAAAGCGTATCTGAAGATTCCACATACACCGGAGCAACTGTTGGAGCTCAAACCCCAGGCAAGTGTACCTTGCCAAACTTGTAGTACTGGCTTTCATATTATTTTTTTGATTTATTTCTGTGATATATCTGTTCAACCTAGGACCGCGAGATATTGCTTAAAGTCCGAATAATATTCAGATGTCAACGCCGTACGCGGAGTCGTGTAACGTCACTTAGAGAGTTGTTATCTCGATCCTATACTTTACGCGCTTGCTTTACTAAGTACGTTATACCATAGGACACCTGACACTATTCATATGACAGAATATTTTCTGAGCTATTCATGGTGATTCTGTATAGGCTTACAGGATTCGTGACATAGATATTGCATATATAGAGATATCATTATGACTCGCTGTAATAGTTAGAGGTCATGATCTTGCGTGTTATGGACATGAGACGTGAGGTTACATTGGACAGGAAGAGTCTTACCATACTAAAGGCTGATTATGTTATATATATAGATATTTTGGGAGTGCCTTAGACTCTGACCAGAGCTTTGGCACACGTACTGGCCCTTCGAGATAATACATGCTGCTATGGGTTTCTCCGACACAGAGCCTATAGTAGTTCAGCCTGAGTATGATTAATGCTCTCATTTGCATTTCACATAGCTGGTTGGTTACATAGTTTGTCCTGTTGATATATATATTTTATTTACTGTATTTTATTTGGCTTGAGTTATTCTTGTACCTTGCTATGTCCCATGAGGACCAGGATCCGGATTATGTCCCCAGGTATAGCAGAGGAGATATACCCCGAGGTATATGGGATAGGAGCAGACACTGGAGCAGTATCAGCACCAGAGGACGAGATGGTGCCAGAGAATTTCTCTTGAATATTTGTTATATACTCAGTTATATCTGTTTTTAGATACTCTATTTTATGTCTTTTGTATTACTGTACTAAGCTCATTATCAGGTTGTTCTACGAAATTACTTTTTATGAGACTTGATGTTGGATTATATATCTTTTGGATTAGTCTGACATTTGAATTGTGTTTACTTTCTGTGGATGAGATTAGAATTAGACTGTGACATGTATAGTAGACCATTATAATTATTTTACAGCTTAAGTACACTCTAACAGGTCCATTAAATTGGGTTTGTCCATTGGAGTGTGTTGCTGGCCATTGCCACGTGGCTAGTCCCTCGGTATTTTGGGACTGGGGCGAAACAATACTATAATGGACGTAAAGGAAAAAAACGAAAGATAATTTGAAGGCTAGGTTGGACTTGGAAGAAATATGTAGACGTCTTGCGTTGCATTTGATCATAGAGTAGGGGAATGGAAAGTTAAATCAGCCTAAGGCAATTTTTTCACTGGAGAATAAGGATAAAGGGAGACTTTGTAGGTGGATTCAGGGCCTAAAATTTTTAGACGGGTACGTGTCAATCTTGAAAAGATGCGTCGACCTCAAGGAGAACAAAGTGACGTGTATGAAGATCCACGATTATCACGTATTCATGGAGAGGTTAATTCCGATTGTTTTTCAGGAATTCTTACCGTAGGTCGTCTGGGTTCCATTGACAGAGCTCAGCATATTCTTCAGAGATCTTTGTTCTACTAAGTTGCTCGTCGATCGTTTAAAAAAGCAAAAGAAGGACATTGCGGTAACACTGTGCAAGCTCGAGAAGTTGTTTCCTCCTGGATTCTTCGACTCCATGGAGAATTTACCAATTCATCTTTTTTATGAGGTACGTGTTGGTGGACCTGTCGGTTATCGATGGATGTATCCATTCGAGCGGCAGCTAAATCACCTAAAGAGAAAGGTACAAAATAAGGCAAGGTAAAAAATAAGGCACGTGTTGAGGGTTCTATTTGTGAAGCTTATGTTCTCGAGGATATTATAAACTTTTGCTCGATGTATTTTAAACCTCATGTTGCTACTAATAGAATGAGAGCTCCAGAAACGACGACAGATATCAGGAATCTAATGATGTAATACTGAAAGTATTCAATGGGTCCGAAAAGCCTTAGGAAAAAATAAAGAAGAGATATTTGAATGACGACGAACTAAGGGCTGCTCAGTTGTATATATTACTCAATTGCGACGAGGATGAAGTGGAGAAGCTTGAGGGGTAAGTAATTAATACATCCACGTTTATGTCATCTCAATGTAATAGTATAAGCTAATATTATGCTACTAATCGGCGGTTGCTTCATTGTTTTTTAGCACATATAGTGATGAGCTGAGGTCGATTAGACCCTACATGACAGACGAAAAAGTAGAACAAGAAATGTGACACCATTTTCTTTCACGACCCGCACCCGGTATAGGGGCACGAGTACGCGGGTACGTCCAGCCTACGCCGCAGTATCGGCGGTGGAACGCTGTCTAGGTCACAATAATACTATATAACTAAATACCTGTCAATGATATCAATCTCCATAAGGAGGACAATATACATCTCACAATATCTCATAATGTAAACTCAATCACAACAACTATAAAAGTATAAGACACGATAAGAGATAAGAAGAATGACATAGTTAAACACCATGTCTCAAATATAGATAAATCACAGTCTAGCTGTCCAACATAAAGTCTCCACAAGTCTCAAATTAAACTTAACATAAGTCTAAATATAAACTGAAATAAACCTCAATAAGTCTCAGGTGCATAATATAAATACTATCTAGATAGCTGCATGCAATGTCTCCTCTAAAGGAATAGTCTCCTCTACGATCTCTGGTGTGTAGTCTGCATCAATACCCGGTCCATAGTGTGTAGTACATAAATCCTCAAGATCCTCTGAAAAAATATATCCAGTCAGGATTGGAACGAAGTACAAGCACTAACAGCAGTTCCACATATATTGACAAAAACTATAACACAGTGTAAAGAAATACAAAATAGATATAAAAACTGGCAATAAGAAATACTGAAATAATAAATACTGGAAATAAAGGAATGCTGGAATAAATGAAATACTGGAGCATATGTCATCATCAATGTACATCTAGCAATGAATATAGAAATACAAGTACACGCTAGAACAATGAACTGGTATATATGTGAATGCTAGAATCATGACTAGAACATAAGGAATGCTAGATCAATATACTAGAGATACAATCAATGTACATCTAGCAATGAATATAGAAATACAAGTACACGCTAGGACAATAAAGTGGTATATATGTGAATACTAGAATCATGACTAGAACATAAGGAATGCTAGATCAATATACTAGAGATACATGTCAAGAACATCTAGCTAAGTGTGTGAAACATCAGCATATCATGTGATCGACTTGGGACTGATCAGGCTCGCTATGCATGACTAGCTCATGTAAGGTCAGGCTAACCATCCGGATAGCTATGATGCGAGCAATAGTCAGGATAGTCACACATAACAGGCTATGAGGCATGTAATGGTCAGGCTGCACCGACGTGAGGTGTGGGTGAGCTATGATGTATGTAAAGTTTGGGTATGATCACATAAGCTACTAATATTTCCCCGTTTCCCTAGTTAGCACGATGGATTCCAAATCACGACTCCTCGTGACAGGTCTCGATGATGCCAACTCGTGTAAATAACGGTGTCAGAGTCATGTACGCTATACAACAAGAATTATAGAGATAATCAACATAATGGAAACTGTCAGAGAATGTACTCGTCTTTGGTCCTTAGCTGGCAATACCAATATCCTGGTTCCAAAATATCGTCTGAATGATCCAACAGTCCTATAGACATATCATATAACACAATACTGCATCATATATTACTCTAACACACAATCAACACAATGATCTCAGAGACTACGCTAGGGGGTGTCACGTCTGTAGTTGTTGTGCATAACAGACAGTCAATGCTACGGTCTTGCCAGTACGTCGGTGTACATATAGCAGTCTGCTATCATGCTACATGGTCACAGGTCAATGTAACTACGGGGTATCCGTGGTCACATTCTAGTCGTCTAGTACATATAATACATAATACATAATATGAACTAACATATACATAATATCCATTGGTTACAATTATATATATATATATATATATATATATATATATATATATATATATATATATATATATATATATATACTTTTAAATAGAATTAATACTTTAGGGAGGTATATATACAATATGTCTATATATATGTATATATATACTAAGAGAATCTATACTATATATATATATACCAATCAATTTTATACATATTACACGTATACTAGGGAATACCCATACAATACATATACATAGGTGTATATACTTAAATGAGAATTATATTATACATATATATGTATATATACTCATATATCATAGCCATATACTAATACGTATGCCAATACGTATATACTAATCATCTACCAATATACCACAGCTAAATACGTAGGCATTACGAAGAATATGTGTATGCACGTACATATACGTGTACGCAAGGGGAAGAATGTCGTGGTGTCGATGGTGATGGGAGACTGTGCAGAGGAGATGGCTGCGGTGATCGCCGGAGGATGTCCGGCTGCTGTCGAGTCGAAGGAGTAGGCGTCCTGCGGGGTCCGGTGGGTCATGAGGAATGTCGGGGATAAAGTTCAACAGGTCGGGGTCGTCTCTGGCGTGCTGGCGGCGGGGTCAGGGTTCCGGTCGGGTTCAGGTGATGGTGGAAGGAAGGAGATGGAGATTTGGTCGGCTGTTGTAGGTTAGGTGTTAGGTTGAAAAAGAAGAAGAAGTAAAGTATTACTATTTATATAGGTATAGAGTTTTTGGTTGACCTAGAATTAGGCTTGGTCAAAGTCCTCTTGGGATTGGGCTTGCCATGGATATTTTCAAGGCTAGGATTTTAAATGAATTCAATTAAAATTGCTAGGATTTCATTGGTTCAAGGAGGTTGATGTTGCAATTGCACACTCCCGAAAATATGAAAAAATACATATGAAAAAAAAATGGGTTTATTTACGCGTCGTGTCCAACGGGATGGACACCTTAATGCCTTGTGCACAAAAGTGCCCAACAGTTGAAAAATTACACAAAGTTAGGTTTATGGTTTTAATTGATTAAATAAATGCAATATGTGTTCTAAAATTAATTAGGAGCACAAGGACTGAATTTAAATGGGACACAAGTGTCATAAATGAAGTAGACTCAGGATAGAATATTACCCTAATTTGGGTGCTCAAAATGGATCGAGATTGTGTCTCCAATTTCGATTGGAACACACAAGGATACAAAGTTAAATTTATATAGAATTAAATGTAGTCGGTTGCGACGAATGTTGTGCGACTAAGATGAAACACAACAAGACATAATTATGAGTTACATAAGGATCAGGATAACAGTCTGGCACGTCTAGGACAAGGGTGTGAAATCTGTTGGGAGACCATGGCTAGTGTAGTGTTCTGATTATCGAAGCAACGGTAAAGTGCAACAATTAAATAGAATCACAGCAATTTAAATATAATTAATTATCATGCAATCATTTACACATTAATTATGAAAAGACGAAAATACCCTTAATCTGAAATGTGGGGGTGACAAATCTACCCTCCTTAAAAGAATTTCGTCCTCGAAATTAAAAATACCCTTAATCATTTACACATTAATTAGGGAACACTTTGTTGAAAATAAATTATATTTTGTTTCCATAATTTTGAGCCCCCAAATTTATTTGGTCCAATGTCTATTATATTTGTTTTTATCATTAGGTCTTTTTGGAGCATAGTCTAATTTCTAATAAGTTGTATCTTTACAACTCTTTATGTAATATTAAATTGTCTATGTTTTAAAGATATTCAAATATTATAGTTACTACTAACTTGCATGTGCATTGCACGCACGTAAAAAAAATTATTGAAAAAAGTTGAATGTGAATTTATTATAAATACTATCGTTCCTAGAAATTGAACTCAAACAACAAAGAAAAATCTCTCCCACCTTAATCACTTGAGTTAAAGTTGTTTAGTTATAATTAAATCATATTAGATATTTAAATAATTAGTTAAAAAAAAAATTTATAATTAATGAAATATTTACAAACGGCTTTAAACGACTCAATTTTGAGTTGTTTCTAAGCCAGCTACCTTATATTAGTAGAGATAAAAGAGTCTACAATAGTTCCTACACATTTTTAATAAAGCGTTGACTCTTCTAAAAGTCCTAAAGCCCTATAAAAAGGGGTGTTATCCCCAGTTATCCCCTCACTTTGTAATAAAATAAACATTGGCGTAGACAAAATTTTCATCTACGAACGCGACGCTTATTATTAAAAATAAATAAATTATAATAAACATATTCATAATTTCAAAATATTATATATTAATACTAATTGTTATAAACTATTAAAATTACTAAATAATTATTTTCTTTGGCAATAAAATTCTTCGAGACAGCATATACTTACAATATTGAACGATATCTTCATTATCAACAACATCCAATATGTCTTCTTCAATATATATCACCATACAATCATTCATTATCTTATCTCCCAATCGGTTGCGTAATGAAGTCTTGATAATTTTTATTGCAGAAAATAGTCTGTCTACTTGTAGCTAGCTAGTGGTTATATCAGGTCATGAGAGGCCAATGGAAACGTATGCGTATTATAATTAATTAAGTAATGAGTCCCAATTTTTGTGTCTGCAAATATTTGTAGTGGTTAGTATTAGGTCGTGATAAGCCATAAACGATACAATGTGGCCGATACTGCGTGTAGGTGTGGGGACTGATATTGAAAACCTTGATATTCAAAAGTGCATCAAGAACAAAAAGGGGGAAAAAGTGTTAGCTAGTGCACAAATCCAGTAAACTAATAATGTGATGAATGATTCAAAGTGGATCTACAAACAAGTTTTGAAATTTTCTTTGTGTTGGATAGATTAAAACTTTCAAATAAGCAACAACGTGACATTTACAGTGGGCCGGCCTTAGCAAAAATGGGAACCTGAGCGCAATACTTTAAATAGGGGTTCTTATGTATTTTTTTTGGGACATTTGTAAAATTTAGAGGGTCTGTGTAAAATTTTGGGCCTTTCTAAAATTTTATAGCCTTTGTAAAATTTAAGAATCGTTTGTAGATTTTGGGCCCTTCGTCCGTGTATAGGTCATCTAGACTTGGAGTCGGGACTTGAGTGAGATGGTAGCTTGACTTGGCCTATGATAACAACAGCTCTATCATACAACATTTGACTTGGCCTATGATAACAACAGCTCTATCATACAACATTTTCATGACGGATGGTTTTGAACATTTGTAGGAAGAGCCAAATCAAAAGGCTTTAGATAATCAAGCAACTAAGACTCGATCCGCTTCCTAAATTTGTATTAGAAATAAAGTTCAAACTACCTATGAGGAGGGGAAAAAAAACCCACCTCCTACCAATCTTCTTGTCCACTATTCACAAAAAATTAACCCTAGAAAAAAGTTTAGCAAAACTAGTAATAAATAAAATTTGCTAAACATAAAAATAAAACAGAAGAATCAGGTGCTAAACAATAAACCATAGAAAATCATGATGCATTAGATATTTAGATTGGACAAGAATGTTTGGTTGAGGTTTTCCCAATACTTTTCTCAATTGTTGAAAATAGTGATGCATTAGTTTACTCCCAAGGTTGCTGGAGAAACTGATATATTTTTTTTGAATTAGGAAGAAACTGATTTAGAATGGTGTATTTACGGTTAAGTCCATGTCTCAAGTTTAACTCAACTAGATCTATTTGGCCTCCTACCAGATCAATATGGACAAGACCTGTCTCACAAAAAGCAAAAAAAAAAAAAAAAAAAAAAAATCAAGATGTTGCTTGTTGTTGAAATAAGTTGCAGACTATAGAAAATCTCATGAGTAAGGCATTCATCTTGCTAACATATATACTTCTCCAACAAATTTGGATTCTTGTTGGACAGATTGGATATCAACGAATATTATTGCAAGTAATCCATGAACATGAGAGATTGGAATAATGTATTATTGTGGTGCATATATATATATATCAAGAAAGAAATAATAAAATCATTCATAACAAATTATCAAACCTGGATAAATGTACAAAAAACAAAGCATACTCACTTCAACTTGTGGTTTCGTTGTGCACATCAAATAAAGGGAAGAGAAAGGCTGCAAAAAATCCTCTTATCACTATGTACCAACCACAAGGAGTAGCATTCAATCTTGTGCCAGAGAGAGCTCTCCAGTTAGTGCGTCAATTCCAGTTTCCGATGTCATGCAGCTTGAAAACATAAAATTCAGTCATGTCTACTAAAGAAAACATAGAAAAATAGGAAATAACCAGCATAAAGACAAATAAATTTAAAAAAAAAATTCTCTATTCAAAACTAGATATTTCCATATTATTTATCTTCAAAATTTTACAACTCCAACACATATATCTTCAAACAATAAACAGCTGTTATTTATTTTTATATAAATTTATTTTTTTACAATTATTTTAATATAATCATATACGCTATATTATTATATATAATTTATATAGAATAGTTTTGAGAGGAGAAGCGAAATTATTTGAATTCAGGAGACGATTCCAATATTCTCTGCCTTCAGACTAATAACAAATATATTCAAATTTATACTTAGATCTCAACAAGATAACTTTTTTAATGATATAATTATTATATTAATTATATTTATAAATTAAAAAAAAAAGGGCAAATGGGTGTAAATATTGAAGCTAAAGTTTCACGTACCAAGAAACGAAGACAGACGGTTTACGGGTCCATGGTGAACTTTATCCCATGAAAAAATTTGTCGTCGTTTCCGTACTTTCGTTTCAATCGAGGATGGCATCCACCTATATCCACTTGTTTCAATGAAGCAGGTAAGTTGGGCAGTGACTCGATCTTCGGGCAGTCCCATAAACACAACTTCCACAGGGAAGAGAGCTTCTCCAGATTGGCAGGCAAGGATGGTAGACCCTCACAGCAGCTGAACGTGAGATATTCGAGGGAGGTCAGATGTTGGAACAACTCCTCTTGCTCGGCAGTGAATGGTATATCCTGAGTAGACTTTCGGATTGACAAGTACTCGAGCGAATTCAGGCAGCACTCTCTCCGGGTTAATGCAGCAGTGAGCAGAGATAGATCATCGATAGTCACATAACGAAGAGATGACGACCACGACGATGATGATGGCGACAGTGGGTCTCCTCCTGATTTTATTGTTAGCTTGGGGCACCCCATAACACTCAAGACTCGGAGGGATGTGAAGCAGTTCAAATTCCACAATGAAGTCAGCTCGGGGCAGCCTGCAACATATAATTCCTTGATCACTACTCCCGGGCCATCTGGTTGCTGATACTCCTGCTGCACTGTCAGCCTAGGACAGTTGCTAATAGAAAGGTAATAGAGAGATGACACTAATGAGTTCCCGATTGACTTGAGATTCTCACAACTTTCAATTCTTACATACACGAGCGCTGTCAGGTTGGGACCGAGTAGAAGGGATGTCAGCCATGGCAATTCAGTAAATGTTAAACTTGTGAGAGAGGTGAGTTTATCTAGGCAGAGTTTCTTCTCAGCACCGAGGATAGAGCATCCCTCAATGCGCAATCTTTTCATGACAACCCCCACTTGGATGCTGCTGCCATTTTCACCGTTACCTAATGACATATTGGACAACATAGTTTCAACTCCACCACTCCACCCCAGATCGAGCTCTTCAAGACCAGGAGGGAGATGAGGCATCTCGGAGAGATTCGCACATCCCTGAATAACAAGTCTCCCAAGCATGCGAGGGAGAGAGGGAACTTGTAGAAGATTGTGGCAATTCACAATTTCGAGAGATTGCAGACGTTCCAAGTCAATAAAATACAGATCGGAGAGGCTTCCATCGTTTCGTGTCCATTTAGGAAGCTGGACACCGTTGTAGCCATATAGCTTGAGCACTCGAAGATTCGGAGGTGGCTGAAGGCCTTGGAGTACTTCCTCGTCCATACTACCATCTCGTTCAGATGACCGGTTCCAGTGTAACACCAACTCGTCGACATGCTTTTTCTCGTTCAGCGATGCCTTGGAGGCTTCTGCCTTATCTTTCACATTCTCGAGGTTGTATATTGGGAGTGATCCTCGAAGCTGTTGTAGATTCTTCAATTCTCCTATCCCAAATTGTTTCTTCCTATGGCTGACTTCATATCTACCGACTTCATATCTACCAATTTCCTGAAGACATGTTAGTTTTCCAAGCAATGGTATCTTTGTAATCACTTCATTAGTTCCATGTATATATCTCAGATTGATTAAGTTGTTCAAATTTTGATGTACTTTATCAATTGTTATTTTCTCGATTTCTAAAAACTGTAGATGGTAGAGTTCACCCAGTGATTTAGGCAACTTATTCACTTGATCCATTTGGAAAGACCGAAGATGTTTTAAACGACCAACTGATTTACCAAGTTCCAACACTCCATTATATCTAAGATGCAGAACCCGCAACTTCTCAAACTTAATAAAAACTTTTGTAGTGAAACCCAAAATATCATTGGAGGGAAGCTCTAATCGATATGTGTAGTCGCATGAAGAAACAGTGATGAAAGTGCGCAGGTTTACCAGCTTGAATATATGGGGTATATGAGAGGATATGTCCTGGCCGCACACAATAGAGAGATGCATAACATTTGTTGGAACACGTTGTCGATTATCTTCAATTCTAAAACAATAATCCTTTGAAACCTCTTCAGCTAAATCATGCAATAAATCGTGCATTCCATAATATGCTTCTCCCTCATCATCAATATACTTTTGAAAGAAAGAATTAGATAATAATCCATTGAAATAGCATATTGCTTCATTCTCTACTGTAATTGTGTTATTGATCGGAACCTCAACAAAGCCTTGGGCAATCCAAAGCTCAACAAAATTTTCTATGTTGCTGAAACGATAACCTTTAGGATACAAACTGCATAAAGCAAAACATCTTTGAAGGTGTGGGGGCAGGTGCTCGAAACTCCAATAAAGAGCACCCAAAGTGTCCTTGAGCATGTCTCCTTTCTCGAGAGTCTGTTTCCAATCATCAGTCGGTTTTCCCCTTAACAAACTTCCCACTACTCTAGCAGCCAAAGGAGACTTGTTTAGCTTCTTAACAATTTTTCTTGCTATATCTAATAGTTCTGGATTATTAGTAACTTTCTTAACATCACCAAATGAATAGTACTTAAAAATAGACCAATAATCTTGTTCATGTAGTTCTGCTAAGGGAAATGAAAGCTTTACTCCCAACACTGATGTCACTTCTTCAGCTCTAGATGTGATAAGAATTCTACTTGCCATGTCCCCAACTTCATTTAAAGGAATGAGCATCTGATCCCACAGCTCTTTCTCCAAGAGACAAACATCGTCAAGAACAAGAAGAAACCTTTTGGATCTCAACATATCCTTGAGAATTGATTGAAGAACATCAATATTTTTCACACGGGGGCATTCACCTTGTTTGATAGATTCTATAATTTTCTCGGTGACCGTATGCGCATCAAATTTGCGAGACACGTGAACCCACATCTTTGCATCAAAATGCTTCACAATTTTTGGGTGATTATAGATAGACTGCGCAAGAGTGGTCTTGCCTGCCCCTCCTATCCCATAGATTGCAAGGACTGGAATACGCCTTTCACTACTCGTACTAGGCATGTTGGCAGCTGAGATCAACATGTTTACAAGAGAGTCACGCTCATGGTCCCTACCAATGACTAATGATGAGGGGGAAGAGACACTAGCATGTTGTTGTTGTTGGTTCATAGGATCTTGACCAGTAAAGCTAGCAATAAGGGGAGTAAATTGGTCTATTCCAGCAGCAATCTTGATTAGTTTCTCCATACTCTTCTTTAGCGCTGTTTTGAGAGAAAAAGGTGCAGCAACATCTCGTGCCTTCTTCTGAATAACCTTGACATAATTAGGGAGGGAACTGACCTTAGCTTTGAGGCGCTGGTATTCGTACATGTCGAGCACATCTTCTGCCTCATAGGCAGCTTCTTTGAGTGTCAGCAGCCATGGCTTCAAAGCATCCACATCCTTTGCTTCCGCCGCCAGCAGTACAGCTTTGATCTTGGGAAGAATGGTATTTTGAAGATTTTGTAGCTCTTCCTCGATAATATCTCCTCCAAAGTATGGTAGCACCATGTTCTCTAACTTACGGAAGATGGGAGATACAATCGGCCCAACCAAACTCAGTGCAAGTTTTTCCATGCCTAGCTAGGGAGAAATCAAACAGAGAAATTTGTGGAAAATAAACGGATTGATTGATGAGTCAAGAATCAAGAATGGGAGATTGGTGTATTAAAAGTTTCAAATGACTTCTTCCATACCTGTTAACCAACTGGTACTCGGAAAGAAGGAAGGAAGGAAGGAAACTCTGAAGATGTTGTAGCAGTTCCTAGTTCTCTCTCTCTTTCTTGAAAGTAGAGGAAGACTTGTTAAAAAAACTAACATAAATAAATAAATTTAAAAAAAAAAACAAAAAACAAAGAGAGAATATTAAAACAAATCCAGCCTACTTTTCCGTTGTTAAACCCATCTCCTTTGCCTTTACGCAACCCACAGTTCCGGCAATAATGCACCACACTTCCTGCCCAAGTTGATAGGGACCTTTGGCCAGCCACCTTCATTAAGTTAGGCTTTTGATAAGGGCACTGCACAGTTTACTCGGGACTAGTCCATTGAAAATTTACAAAAAATTACAACTTTGCCATCCTAAAAGTTACTTGGGGCTAGCCCAAATTGTTATAATCAGGACTGTCAAAATTTTGACAGTCCTACCACTTGGAAGGACTGTCAAAATTTTGACAGTCTTACAAATTGTTAGGACTGTCATAATTTTGACAGTCCCACAAGCTATGTGGATTGTCAAAATTTTGACAGTCCTAATTTTAACCCACTGAAAATTTTATATAAAACTAGGACTGTCAGGATTTTGACAGTCCCACAAATAATTAGGACTGTCAAAATTTTGACAGTCCTCATTTGGGGCTAGCCCAAATTGTTATAATCAGGACTGTCAAAAAAAAAAAAAAATCTACCGTACGAATATTACGTCTGCCGTCGATCAGACTTCAAACGGCCATAACTATTTGTTTTCAAATCGTTTTTCGTCACACAATAGGTCTATTTGTATGTTTTCGACGAGAGTAACATAATTCGTGTAGAGAGAATTTTCATCTGAAGTAAGACGTACAGATTACAGGCAAAAATATAAAATATAAAACTTTAAAGTATCATAACTTTTGACTGGGAGATCAAAACAAGCTCCAGTTTGTGCCAAAATGACCGTATGGAAAAGTACTTCGGGATAAACCGTTTCACCGTTTGACGGACTTTCCAAATTTTTAGAATCGTAAAAAAATGATGTTTCGACCTCCAAATTTTACTTTTTTGATAATTTTTTATTTTTTTTACAAAATATTTAATGTACCAATAAGAAATTTACTATTTTAAATAACAGAATACTTTAACAAATTTTAAGGATAGAAATTTTAAGGATATTTTGAAATTGGCACCCCCAACAATTAACAAAAATAAATTAACAGAAAAAAAAATTTAGGACTGTCAAAATTTTGACAGTCCTACCAATGGGAAGGACTGTCAAAATTTTGACAGTCCTAAAAATTCAACATATATTTTTAGGACTGTCAAAATTTTGACAGTCCTACCAATTGGAAGGACTATCAAAAGTTTGACAGTCCTAAAAATATATGTTGAATTTTTAGGACCGTCAAAATTTTGACAGTACTTCCAATTGGTAGGACTGTCAAAATTTTGACAGTCCTAAAAATCAACATATATGTCAAATTTTGACAGTTCTTTTATTTTTTCATTTTCTTTTTTGGTTTTGACGGCGACGACGACGACGGGAGGCGCGGCGACGGGAGGCTGCGGTGGAGGACGGGGGAGGAGGCGGAGGAGAACGGCGGGAGGGGGGAGGGCTCCGGTGGGGTGGGGAGGGTTTGGGAGTGTTTGGGAAGAAGGGTTTCAAAGTGGGCTAGTATGAGTAAACTAATGGGCTAGTGTGAGTAAACTTTGCTCATTAATGGGCTAGCCCCAATCCTGGACTAGCCCCAAGTAAAAGTGGTAGTGCCCTTATCAAAAGCCTTAAGTTAATAGGACCCTCGATCGGTCTGTAATGCATTTCTGGTCATTGTTGTCACCTTCATTAAGTTGCAGCCAATGTTGCACCAATCGCTGTCCAAGGGGCCAACTTGGTGTTAGGTGCACTCCTCTACCAATAATTTCTCGACTTCTATAGGATTTTATATATACATTAAAAAATAAAAGTTTAACCACCACCTAAAATAAAATGTGATTGGTGTGGGATCGAACCTACAACATCTCTTATCTAACCAACAACACTCAACCAACAACATAAGTATTGAAAACAAAAACGCAAAAATCGTTTCCCAAATCAAGAAGTCCTGCAAGAGAATCAAAAAAAGTACACAAATCAAAAACGTCAGATACAAATCGCAGACACAGAGAATTTTACGTGAAAAATCTAAATAAAAAAAATTACGGGACAATCGGAGTCCAACCCTGAAAAGCATCCACTAATGAAATAAGAAATACACCAACTCCTTATAAACTTCTCACCGATCCAAACGGATCACCACAACTCTTTGGAATAGAAATAGATCACAGACAAACGAAGAACGGAGATGACGAAAAAAGAATTACCAGAAACCGATCTCCTCTTCGAAATAGCCTTCAATCTCTTCCTCTCTTCTTCCAATGTGGTAAAAGCACTTTTGTCTCATTTTGCAATTTTTTTTGAGATATGAGATATATTTTATAGCTAGGAGATACCTAATATATATAGCCTCAAACCCACAACTAGTATTCCTATTATATATAGGAATACCCAATCAAATCCAAATCCAAATCCAAATCCAAATCCAAATCCATTGACATAATCCTATTATATGTAGGAATATCCAATTCAAATCTAAATACATTGACATATTCCTATTATATGTAGAAGTACACAATCTAAATATTTTGAGGTATTCCTATTATATGTAGGAATATTCAATCCAACTTCGGAATATTTTTCACATAGGTTGGGAACCCCATCCACTCCAACAAATCTTTTCCTTCACAACTATGTGTAAGGGGTCGTCATCCCGATGATCCGCCTGCAGTACTCAAATTTTTTTCTTGATAGAAATTTTGTAAACATGTCTGCTCTGTTGTCATCCGTATAAACCTTCTCAAGCGCTGCTTGCTTCTTTTCAACCACATCCCGTATCCAATGATACCGGGTATCATTGTGCTTGGACCGGCTATGAAAAGTCTGGTTCTTCACAAGGTAAATTGCACTCTGGATATCGCAAAACAAAGGGTACTGTTATTGCTTTAGCCCAATTTTCTGCAGCAGCTTCTTCATCCACAGTAACTCCTTGCAAGCCTCCGTCGCCGCAATGTACTATACCTCATTCGTCGACAAGACAATACACTTCTGCAACCGCAACTGTCAGGATACCGCTCCACCAACAAACATCATCACATAGCCCGAAGTCAATCGTCTCGTGTCTATATCTTCAGTCATATCAGCATCAATATACCCAACCAGTTTCGGCTCGTCACCACGAAAAGAAAGTCTCCAATCGGCAATTTCCTGAAGGTATCGTAGAATCCACTTGACTGGACTCCAATGTACCCTTCCAGGATTGGAAGTATACTTGCTAATTGTGCCAACTGCGTGAGCGAAGTCAGGTCTCGTACACACCATAGAATATATAAGACTCCCCACAACTGATTCATATGGAACTCGCTCCATATCTTCCTTCTCGTCCTTGGTAGATGGACATTGCTCTTCAGTGAACTTAAAGTGAGCCACAATAGGGTTACTCACTTTTTTTGACCCATCTATCCCGAAACATTAAAGTACCCGATGAATGTACTTCTTTTGGGACAAATGTAGTAGCTTAGACTATCTCACTCGGCTGATCTCCATCCCAAGAATAGTCTTCCCTGCGCCCAAATCCTTCATAGAGAAGGTCGTGCCCAGTTGGCACTTCAACTCCACTATCCTTGTGGCATTCCGACCCAACAGTAGCATATCATCAACATAGAGCAGTAAAATAATAAAATTTGTCACGTCCCAATCTCCCAAAAGCTCAATAGTCCCCACTGAAAGTGAATCACCACATTGCAGCTCTCCCGCAGGACAATCGTTCTCTTCGGGACGTGATGTCGTACGAGCCTGGAGTTGCGCTCGTACAAGACGATGTTGTCAAACACCAAAGTTATCATCGAAACGACCAATTTACAACGAAAGTCAAGTGTTGTGTACCAAGCATACAACAGAGTAATACGCAGCGAAGCTCTCGATAAGGTCCAAATGAAATGCCACAAAGGCAATTGGCTCAAAGGCGATGAAATACTCTTGTCTTTTCTCTAGCCCACAAAGGTACTTACAGTTCATACATCATGTCTCTTATATCCAAGCAGTGCCACTACACCTGTGTACCTGAAATAATGTCCACAAATGTGGGTCAGTACACAGCCGTACTGGTGAGCGGGGTAACCCACTCGTCTAAGCCGACACTAAGTAAAATAGTGAATGCAAACAGTTATATGATGATCTTTCTAGTTGAATCCTAGATTCATTTTATGGCATAGGGATGACATGTTAAAGAAAGTTGTAAAGCAGTTTAAGCATGCAAGCATTCAACTCAATCCAATCGACAAGCAATAAATAACCAACCCGAAGGATTCTAGCATACAAATTATCCTACTCAAAGCCCAAGCAATACGATAACATATCGAACCAACAACCAAGCCAAAATATCCATCCTCAACCAAAACTTACAATCCAATCTCAAAGTGCACACTCTTGCCGAGGCAAGGTGACCGCGCCTACACGAAGCCAAACCAACAAAAGAAAAGCAAGCCAACACTTATCTATATGAAGTCACTGGCCAAGCCATAAAGGACATTGATCTGACTAATCAATAGGCAGTCCTACCCGAATCCAGCAATGGGCAGCTACTCCCTTCTGGTTCGTATTGAATTACCGGCACTGCGCCCAAGACGCGTTAGTTCTTCCTATTTGACCCAAAAACGATCTAGCCATAAGCAGGTCCCTTGTCTCCTCCATGGCCGAACGGTCCCGGTGCCCCAGAGTCCATCCCGTTCGAGGAAGCAAAACCATGTGCAACACAGGTTATCCGTGACATGCAGACACCAAGTAGGTATGACGAGAGGATCGAACATTCTTGCCCCACCAAGCGATCCTAGACTCGTTCAACCAAAAATCCAACCAAAATATCCAACCAAAGAATCCATAACCATTCTTCCAACATATAGCCCAAGGCACCAAATCTCAAGTTATCCCATAGGCACAGTGCCGCTTCTCAACACAGTGTTCCAAATGGGTGCAAGATCCCATGCTCAGAAAAATCCCATGGCACAATGCCCCAACAGTGGCATAATGCCCTCGCCGATGCAGTTGTTCGGTTTTGAACTACAACTGTACGCTTTGCTTGATAAAGCGCCCAAGTGATACTCGTGCACGGATGCACGCTCGCTCGCCCGAATTCCCGATATTCCCAATGTCTCAATGTATCATTCCAACTGTCCAAGCATAATCCCAATCATTCAGCCAACTGCCCCAAATGTATAATCCAACTCTAGCTCCAACTATCCATACGCGCAAATCAATTCAAGCCACAATCATATCCAAGCAAACGACGTACACTCTATGCATGCCTCAGTGTAGTGATTCCGAAGTTCCAGTCCTAGTGTTCAAGCATTTACGTGTTTTTCATATTATTAGGCATGAAGGAGTAGAGGAGAAGGAAAAGAGCCCACTCACAATGTTTGATTCCGTTAAGCATCCCGTCCTGCCGATACGGCCGATTCCTTGAACCCGTGGTCCGATGCAAAGCGCGATCTACTCAACTGGTATAACCGTGCGAGCAGGTCGTACTCTCCAAATCATCTGACCGATCGGACTAAGAAAGACGACATTATCGCTCCAATCCAGCTATCTCAGTACTGTTCTAAACGAACACATATTTTCCATCGAACTTCGCTAGCCATCTACACATGAAACCAACTCAATCAATACTTCTTCCCCAAAATCCAACAAATCAAATGTAACCAGCTATAGTTTTATTCAATCCGACTCAGCGTAACGCACCGTGCGGTTGCAGGGCGTTACATAATATACCACTTAGAATCAGGTTTGTCCCTAAACCATACTAGTATCCATCCTTTACTAGCATGCCGCAATCCAATTCCATAACTCTGCTCTATGCAACTCATATTCTCTCGATCCTGACTCAGCATCTCGCTCTGCTGAACGTTCGTACAAATTCTATATTCCCACATCCTCCTTGCAGCTCAATACGAATTCTTTATATCGCTTAGTTTTGGATCATACACATATTTAAGGCATCCCTAAAATACATGCATTTCAGCCGAGCTTTGCGATAGTGAATTTGGACAAGTTACAAGGGTATCTTTATGTCCGAGGCATTGATTTGCTTTACTCCCAATTGAACCAATCTTGATTTCCATTCCAATATATTCGCTCAAGCGCTATTCTCAAATATGATGATTTCCCACCGACTCAATCAGTTCGTGTTCCAACTCAATCCATCCAACTATTTCTGAATCCGCACTAGCAATATCTCCAAACATGATCTCATGCTCCTTACGATCATCACAACTGATACTACCCCAACTAGACGACTTACCCAAATATCAACTTTGCTTAGATCAGCTCAGTCCAACACCTTTTTCTGCCATCTCAATACTCACTGGGTGAACATCTATATTGAGGTTCGTGTGATCCACGAAGATCTCGCCGCCACGCCAAAGGGATAGTGTCACCACAATTTTAACGTGGACACACTCGCCACAATTCCTAGGTTGCGCATGGAATAGTTCTTCGTGCTGCTTCCACTGCCTCGAAGCATAGGATATCACCTTTGCCTTCTGAACGAGCATGCTTCCCAGACTAAGTTCTGATGCATCTTGTAAATCTGAGGCACATATGTCCCTTCCAGTATTCGCAAAGATTTGATCTGAACTAGCCGCTGCTTTAACTTCATGAGCTAGTTTCACAGTCGTCAATTCATATGAATGTTATTCCCTTCCAGGGCACGACGAATCAGAGGCAATTCCATCTACAAAAATCTGCGACTCTGAATCTCATCAGTTGACTAGGCTATTTCTACCATCGCTCCGATCTTCCGGCTGCATCTTCAGCTGAAGGCTATCCCAAGGATCTCTCAAATCCAACACTCAGTCAATAAGCCAATCTCTAACACATACTACTCGCATCTGCCCTCGATGCATTCTTAAATACGCCGTCGCAAGGGTCGTTCTATGGGTCTACAATATTCATCTCTGATCTGGCGGACAAGTCGCTATGGTCAGTTGTCCCAAAGCTACGCTCGATAATTGTAAGTCATCACGATGGACATTTACTATGAACCATGCTATATCTCATCTGCAAATCCGAGCCATAATTCCAACCATTCCATCCGAACGAACTTCTGAATCCGAGCACTTCATGCACTACCTTTTTACGATCTGTCAACCAAATGCCACTTAACCACCTAGAGTCTTGCTATCTATCCAAGCCACAATTCGAGAATTGCGCTCGTTGAAACCGTCTTCCATTAATCCATCGTTCTGCCCTGAATCCATCAAATTTCTGAATTGTCATGTTCGTCTACTCGCACTACCAATTGTAATGATTCTCGAAACTCAAGACTTGCTCAAATTCTTATCCGTTTGCCGCATTCCACAATGCATGTCCAACTTACTCGAGCAGCACAGTGATTTGCTCAATTGTTGCTCCCATATTTAGTTATCTTTAAAAGTCTGTCCACCATAATCTTTGCCTTCAGTTGTTGCCTCAATCCGTTATCGTCTTCCGGAGAATTCGTCTACCCTTGTTGCACCATTTTGCCCAAAATTCTACCTCCGCTAAACCTGAGTCGACTTTTCGAGCAGCAATATCCAAAATCCTTAAAGTCCGTATGAAACCATCGCATTGCCCCTCCAAACCAAGATCGTGTTTTATTGCTCAACCAACAGCTCAAATGTGTTGCCCAAAATCGTAGTCGTGCTCGCTATCCTTCAATTAACCCATCGCTTCGCTCAAGTGTCTCCCAACTGTTCCTTCCGATCTTGTCCATCTCTTAAGTCCAACGATACTTCCATTTGCACAAGTCCGTTCTCGATTGCTCAACTCAACAATCGCTTGCTCCATTTTTTATTCTTTTCAACTCAGCCGATGTGCACCAACCAACTTATATTCCTGTTACCCGAATCCGTTGAGGCAATTTCTATTAATGTATATCCAAAATATTTTAATGCCTTGATCACTATATGGTATCCCATATACCACTCTGAATCAAGTCGCTACTCGTATTACAATTTCTTGTACTGATACAAGATCCGTTCGAACCATCCCTTATTCGTGATCCTACCATTCCCAACTCAATCTGACATGAAACTCAGCCAATGCACGAACCATCCAACTATTTCCATTAATCTCGTGATGCAACTCGTGCCATATTCTATTCTCAATGCTTCCAGCTATTCTCAAACCGTCTGATACTTTTGCTACACGAGCAACCCGTGCAACGATCACTTCCAAGTAGTCCAACCAAATACCGAACAGTTCCTTATATTTGCTGTACGAGCAACTCGCACAATACTATCCTGATATACCCAAGCCAAACTCAAACATGCTCAACCGATGCACCACACGAGCAACTCGTGCAACGCTCTCTGTGATACACCCAGCCAAATTCAAACTTCTATCCAACACAATTGCTACACGAGCAACTCGTGCAACGATCCATTCTCAAATCCAATGCTTCTACTCACAACATGCCGCATAACCAATCTCGTCTGCCAACCAACTGATCTACTGATGCAATCAGAAACTCTCTGAACGACAAGCCAAGCCAACCCAAGCAATGACACACCTCTCAACTTGCTGCACAAATGCAACAACGCCACCCAACTTGCTGCACGAATACAACAACGCCTAACGATGCTAAGCGATCTAACAAAAACCAACAAAAGCAACATAACAAAGAACAACATGCAGCCACAACCAGCAATATATAGACTTATTGCATGATGCATCCAATGCGGCACTGAGTAGAGCCAAGAGCTAAATGACACGCAAAAACTATTTAGAGTTTGTGATGAAACGAAGGACCAAGTCCGAGAAAATGAACCTGGCTCTGATACCAATTGTCATGCCCCAATCTCCCGCAAGCTCAATAGTCCCCGCTGAATATGAATCACCACGTTGTAGCTCTCCCGCAGGACAATCGTTCTCTTCGGGACGTGATGTCGTACGAGCCTGGAGTTGCGCTCGTACAAGACGATGTTGTCAAACACCAAAGTTATCATCGAAATGACCAAGTTGCAACGAAAGTCAAGTGTTGTGTACCAAGTACACAACAGAGTAATACGCAGCGAAGCTCTCGATAGGGTCCAAATAAAATGCCACAAAGGCAATTGCCTCAAAGGCGATGAAATACTCTTGCTCTTTTCTCTAGCCCACAAAGGTACTTACAGTTCATACATCATGTCTCGTATATCCAAGCAGCGCCACTACACCTACGTACCTAAAATAATGCCCATAAACGTGGGTCAGTATACAGCCGTACTGGTGAGCGGGGTAACCCACTCGTCTAAGCCGACACTAAGTAAAATAGTGAATGCAAACAGTTATATGGTGATCTTTCTAGTTGAATCCTAGATTTATTTTATGGCATAGGGATGACATATTAAGGAAAGCTGTAAAGCAGTTTAAGCATGCAAGCATTCAACTCAATCAATCGACAAGCAATAAATAACCAACCCGATGGATTCTAGCATACAAATCATCCTACTCAAAGCCCAAGCAATACGATTACATATCGAACCAACAACCAAGCCAAAATATCCATCCTCAACCAAAACTTATAATCCAATCTCAAAGTGCACACTCTTGCCGAGGCAAGGTGACCGCGCCTACACGAAGCCAAACCAATAAAAGAAAAGCAAGCAAACACTTATCTATATGAAGTCACTGGCCAAGCCATAAAGGACATTGATCGGACTAATCAATAGGCAGTCCTACCCGAATCCAGCAATGGGCAGCTACTCCCTTCTGGTTCGTATCGAACTACTGGCACCGCGCCCAAGATGCGTTACCCTTGTCTCCTCCATGGCCGAACGATCCTGGTGCCCCGTAGTGTAAAACCCCCTTCCTAAAAATCGTATATACCCTTTTATTTATTAATTATTAATTAAATTGTAGTAATTAGGTCCAAATTGGAGAAATAAATTTTTAATAATTTTTATTTTAGGTGTTCGGACACTTAGAGGACTTATGGGACCATCAGGAATTTTTCGGAATTTATTCCATATAGGAGACCCCTTAAGCTGTTGCTAGCCTAATGGTGTGCATTATTCTAATCTATGAATTTTCTTATGAGTATATATATAATATATATGTATACACAAATATATATATATGTATATATATATTTAGAAAGGAAAATAAAAGAAAGTAAAGAAGAATTAAATAAGAATATAATAATAATAAAAGTAATAATAATAACACAACTATTGAACCATTCCTTAGTATTTTTGCTAAACTCCTTCAGCAAGCTTGCTGTTAATGCATTCCTTAGCATTTGCTTTAGAAACCCAAGCAAAGCAACTTTAGCATTTGCTTTACCATCCATTCCTTAGAAACTTGCTAGTCCCTTCAGCCTTTAGGCCTTGCTCCCCACACGTGGACCCAACCTTCAGCAACTGTGCGTTAAGCACATACCCGACCCCTTCACCCCGCGGCCGAACCCGCTCCATCCCTCTCTCTTTCCCTATATAATATATATATATATATATATATATATATATATATATATATATATATATATATATATAGTTATCTCTCAAAAACCCTAACCTAAATCTCCAGACCTCCTCTTCCCATCTAGAGCCGTCACCACAGCCAGAGAAGCCCCGCCAAGCCATCCAAACCATCCCGACGACTCCGACCTCGCGTCCTGCAGAATCCCACTCGAAGCACCTTCGCTCCGGAGTGATTTTTCGTCGACTCGCTCGACCAAACTCCGTTCCGTCTTCACCGGTACGCTCACCCCTTAACCCTCTTCCATAGTTTTATTATAGTCAACCTCGGAAAACGTGTTCCCCTAGGTGAATAACAGCGTCCAAGTTGGCACGGACAGACCCAATTCTGGGATCGCAGAAAACTGCGGTGACCACCCATATTGCCGAGTTCGTATCTCCCACCACAGAGATCCGAATTCGGTGATTCCTTTTGATACCTGTAGAACACTTGACCTAGTTTATTTTCTGTTAAATAACCCTATGCTATTAGTTGCTGTGGACATAGTTAAATTCGTCACAAAACTGCGCACACCCACTTTTTCCAGATTTCTAAAAATTAGAAAATGGAGCGCGCCCCGCAAAACGGGACCGCCCCTCCATGTACCAAGTGTATCGAATGGTGCACGCAGCGTAACCGGACACGTAAAAATTTGTGGAGACTGATTCGGACGCGTGTACGCGCCGGAATCAGGCCGTATCCGCGGACGCACCCCGTGTCGCAACTTTTGTGGAACTCGTGCGTATTTTGTGCACGCTTGTCAGATTGCGACGAAACTTGCGCCACTGGACTCGTGGTAACGCGCTGGTCCTGTGACCCAATTTTCACGCAATTCTGAGACGGTTGACCAACTCGCCAATTGGCGGGCCCCACAGTTGACTTTTTGGACAAAATTGTGTTCGGCTCATCGGAATCCACATTTGGACATACCGTTGGGTTCGGATTGACATTTAGAATTGTTTGACCTATAGTTTGTCCCATTTAGAGACTGTTACCCTTGGCACACTTTTCGGTGCAAAGTGGGCCACACGTGGACCCCACTTTTGCCCGAAATTACCGTTTTGCCCCTGTGTCCAAATTGGACGAAAGGGATGTGCTTTTTAGCTATTTTGCTCATTCCGGAAACGTTGGTGATGTTTATTTCAGCATCCAGAGACGTTTGTTCGGAGTCCTTAGTTTCAGGTTCCGTGTCCTTGACATTTGGGCGCGTACACTTTACAGCTTTCTTGCCAGGCAAGTATACCTTGCCATTGTACTGTTTTTACATTCCATATGAGGCATGCATATTTATTTTCTGTTTATTTAGTTCATTTATTTTAACTGCTATATAAACTGCGCGTCCAAGGAAACTTGGGTGCAACGACGGTGTCGTCGTACTATATTTTTATTTATGTATATGCATTAGACCTACTTAATGAGACTACCCCATCTTCATGAGGCATTTATGTTTCATTGGCCATAACACTATTCCTACACGAGTGTGAGTCACATGTAGGACACGGACTTGCGTACTCGGCTGGCCACTGGTACGTATAGGTCGTGCGACTGATAGGGATAACTGCCAATAGAAACTTTGCATGCTAGTAGACCTGGCGGTTATTAGAGGTTTATCGTGTCATGGACATAACATGCTTAGAGCATTGGGTGGGGAGAACAACAAGTACCGCATTTGAGCTCCTTTGCACTTTTATCTATTGTGCGCCCGGATTCTCCGCCGGAGATACGGGTGGTGATGACCACTATATATTATATTATTATCAGGCGGGCCTCCGGCGTTCGAAAGTCGTCGTGCCTTTTTAGGCCCCTGGATCTCCAATAGAGAACATGCCAAATCCCAGTTTTTCAGCCAGATAGCTCACTTGTGGGGAAAGGTGTTCTTAACTGCATTCACTTAGACGGTTAGGCGACCCCAATGGATGTTTATTTTCAGTACTTTATTGGCATGTTATTATGTATCTTGTTACGTCCCTCTGAGGACCTGGTCCCTTTCCAGATATAGATGAGCAGGAGTACCCGCAGGAGTATGGACCTGGACCTGACGCTACCTATCAGTCTGAGGAGATCTTACCTTCTGATTATATGTGATTCATTGCAGCTATTTAGAGATTTTAGTTGCTATTCTTTTCGAGACATTTATTCTTATATTAGAGTTTATTCTCTTCTCTCTTTAGTAGTTTATTATAGTCGATTTGCAGTGAATTTGTTTCCACCCGACTATCACACTTTGAGATTACTATTTGAGACTGCTTCTTTGATATTCAGTTATTGATTTCCATTTATCTATTATTTGTGCTGTGGATGAGATATAGAACTGCGTGTGACTTGTTGTGACATATATTACCACTATGGATTGGATATTCATGTACAACGTACGTGTGTATATGGTTTCCATATATTGGAGTTCGTATACATACGGCTGGCGTGTTACGTATTCCTAGTCCTACGTATTTTGGGACTGGGGCGTGACACGTAGTCCATCCCGTTCGAGAAAACGAAACCATGTGTAAAACAGGTTGTCCGTGACATGCAGACACCAAGTAGGTATGACGAGAGGATCGAACATTCTTGCCCCACCAAGTGATCCTAGACTCGTTCAACCAAAAATCCAATCGAAATATCCAACCAAAGAATCCATAACCATTCTTCCAACATATAGCCCAAGGCACCAAATCTTAAGTTATCCCATAGGCACAGTGCCGCTTCTCAACACAGTGTTCCAAATGGGTGCAATACCCCACGCTCAAAAAAATCCCATGGCACAATACCCCAACAGTGGCACAATACCCTCACCGATGCAGTTGTTCGGTTTTGATCCACAACTGTACGCTTTGCTTGACAAAGCGCTCAAGTGATACTCGTACACGGATGCACGCACGCTCGCCCGAATTCCTGATATTCCTAATGCCTCATTGTATCATTCCAACTGTCCAAGCATAATCCCAATCATTCAACCAACTGTCCCAAATGTATAATCTAACTCTATCTCCAACTATCTATACGCGCAAATCAATTCAAGCCACAATTCTATCCAAGCAAACGATGTACACTCTATGCACGCCTCAGTGTAGTGATTCCCAAGTTCCAGTCCGAGTGTTCAAGCCTTTACGTGTTTTTCATATTATTAGACATGAAGGAGTAGAGGAGAAGGAAAAGAGCCCACTTACAATGTTTGATTCTGTTAAGCATCATGTCCTGCCGATACGGTCGATTCCTTAAACCCGTGGTCCGATGCAAAGCGCGATATACTCAACTGGTATGACCGTGAGAGCAGGTCGTACTCTCCAAATCATCCGACCGATCAGACTAAGGAAGACGACATTATCGCTCCAATCCAGCTATCTCAGTACTGTTCTGAACGAACACATATTTCCCATCGGACTCCGCTAGCCATCTGCACATGAAACCAACTCAATCAATACTTCTTCCCTAAAATCCAACAAATCAAATGTAACCAGCTATAGTTTTATTCAATTCGACTCAGCGTAACGCACCGTGTGGTTGTGGGGCATTACAAAATCATCCTCGGTAAAGTACCTCACAAATACAGTGATACGACGTCATCAGTGGATAACCATGATCCCCCATAAATGACTCGAACTTTCTGTACTACTGCCTCGGAGCCTGCTTCAGATCATACAAGCTCTTCCTCAACCGGCAAACCAAGTGTGACTTGTCCTTCTCACAGAATCTCTCTGGCTACTCCATGTACAACTCCTCCTCAAGATCACTGTGGAGGAATATCGTCTTCACATCCATTTGCTCGACCTCCAAGTCAAAACTGGCTGCCAATGCTAGCACCACCCGAATAGACTACTGCTTGATGACTGGTAAAAGGATCTCATCATAATCTATGTCATTCCGCTGACTGTAGCCTTTAACTACTAGTCTCACTTTGTATTGAGGGCGAGTAGCATCATCTGTCTGCTTCACTCTGAATACCCATCAAATTTTCAAAGCCTTCTTGCCCTTTGGCAACCGCACCAGCTCATAAGTAGAATTGGCATGTAAGGAACTCATCTCCTCCTGCATAGCCTCCATCTACTTTTGCCTGTGTTTATCTTCCATAGCCTCTGCAAAGCTTTCGGGCTCTCCTCCATTAGTCAGTAGCACATACTCATCCGGTGAGTATCTTATAGATGGTCAACGCTCTCTATCGCTCCTCCTCAATGGAACTATTGGTGTTGGCTGTAAATCAACAGCCTTCTCCCTTTCAGGAACTGCCTCATCGGCATGCTCATCCTCCTGAGGATCACCCTGACCACCATCAGCAGGACGATGATCAATTTTAGGAGCAACTTCATGTACTGGCTTTCCTATAACTGGATCCTCTGCGATGTCCTTTGGAAACTGCTCGAAGCGAAATGACTCTGACTCAGGCAATTCCTCAGCCTCAGAAGGCATCTCAGAATCTCACGGAAGAGTTGTGGGAACAGTGGACCCAAATGATATGTAACGCAGCATGCATAAAGTTTCGTGCATATAGCCGGATATCTCAAAAAAAAGAAAAAAAGAAAAAAATAGTAGTATAAGAAGGACAAAACAAACCAATAGAGACAAAATGATACAAGAACAAATTTAAAAAGAAAAGAAAAGAAAGATGAAATTGCAACTGCACTGATTTGTACGTGTTATTTATGTAATTATTTTTTCTTATTTTATTTTTATTTTTAGCTCAAGTGGTAGAAGAGAATGCATTAAGTTTCATGACGAAATAGGTTCGATCTTACGGAGGAGGGTAATTTCCTACCATTAAATTCCCGTATGAATTTCTGCGTTGGATAATAGAAAGTAAAAGGAAATAACAACATTTCAATGTAAGTCCTTATTATAAAGCATGTGTTTTGACTCATAAATTGTGCAAATTCTTTGTGTTGAAGCAAATTTTGACTTGCTTTCCAAAGAATGAAGTCAATTAGTAAATCATATTTTAATTAATGGAGGACTAATTTGTAAACAACGTACAAGTGTCCTGATCAACTTTCTACATTAGCCACCGAACTCGAGTGACTATTGTTGGTCACCGAAGAAAGGTATAAGATCTCGACTGGATGTAGAATATCAGTAGATCGAGTCACGATAATGTATTATTTTTTCTATTTATAAATGGTAGGAGTTAAAAACAGTGAACCCAAAGATATGCAATACAGTGTGTACAAAATTTGGTCGCTATGAAGAAAGTTGGAAGGGTCTGTAAACACGTTATGTAGCAGCCTAGTCTGAAATAATTCATCTATATTAAACTCTTGTTGGTTTTTGGGAACTGTTCTAAATTTTCGAGGAATCAACATTGCAACTCTCAGCTATTTCCAAATCTGATGGTGTACTGTCGAAGCAAGTCATGAACCAATCCTAGTTAGTCAAATTTTTTTTTCTTTTAAATGTTCGACGTAATATTTCGAATTTGTGTATGCATAAGTTTTGGGTCCACTATCTTCAACTTCTATCATTTACAAATGAAAGAAATAATATATTTTCGTGGTTCGATCTACTGATCTTTTGTCATCCAGTCAGGATCTTATGTCTCTATTCGGTAACCACTCACTCGAGTTCGACGGCCGGTCACCTAGAAATTGAAATTTTCTATAAATGGTATGCATGGGCATGTGTTGGTCATGATCCACAACTTTGTTATTAAGGCATTTGACCAAATAACATTAGGTTATGGGAATTTTAATTGTCAAATTTTTTTTATAATGTTCAAGGATTTTTTTTAAGAGGCGTTATCAAAACTATTCTCAATTTCGAATAAGGTTAGTGTAGATTCTCGGTTCGAAAGTCTTACAAACTTGACCCGAAGGTCACTCTCCCGACCCTAAGGTCATATCCCAGTCCGAAGGTCTAGTACCTACATCGCACCCACTCATATTGCTCTCTTATTAATTTTTTCCACAAAGAAATTAGATGTGCTTCCTTCGTGGCTTAAATCCAAGACCAATGGAGGATGCCTCCCTGATGTGCTAAAGGTGATTAGATTATATTAGCTTAGCTTATGTTGAGGATTTTAGTTTGATTGTACACGACAAAATTTTATGTTCAGATTCGTTGAGTTTGAACAAATATTTGGATTCATTGTGTTTGAACGAATATTCAGATTCTTGAGTTTGAACGAATCTCCAGATTCATTAGGTCGAACGAATTCTAATATTCGTTGGATTTTAGTCGTGACTTTTGGATTTTGGTTGTGACTCTTCGTTCATGATTTGTTCACTTTCATATTCGTTCTGACTGTTGGAAGAGACATACATATTCATGAAAATGTATGATAGTTTTTATATAAACTCAAGTATACCTAGTCTCAAACGCACCAAAAGAAGCATACCAAAATCACAAATCATATTCACAAGCATAACACAAGTTACGACTACTCCACAAGAAGAAAATATTCAGATTTGATGTCTGCATCTTTTGGTCAAGGCTTTGTTGTATCATGGATAAGTATACCCCTGAACCCGACAACAATCTCTTTTCAAGTGGGGGCGAATAACTTTATAAAGAAAGTGTCGGCATACATTTTCCCTAACAATAGCCATTTTTGTTTCATCTTTATTATTATTACTAACAATTTTAGAAAGTTATTTTCATTTTGTCTATATTATTATTTTTCTTAATAGCTTATATATATATATATATATATATATATATATATATATATATATATATATATATATATATACACCGTATTCGTTGGATTAGATTTAAAAAAAATGGATCAAATTAAATCTCTACCGAATAAGATATGATTTTTTTGTTTCGATTCTTTGTTACTCTTATTTTGTAGAGATTCAATCTGAGCCATTTTTTAAATCTAATCCAATAGATATTGTGCCGATGATAATTATGTGGACAACATAGAATATATATATATATATATATATATATATATATATATATATATATATATATATATATATATATATATATATACACACACACGCACGCACGTGCACACTCACGCACACACACGCACGTTGACGGTTAGTCTCCCCCTTGGGATATTCGTTGACGAGCTCTGGAGGTCGTCCCAGCTGGACGGACCAAGTCGATTTCACAGAGGGGGCGCCCTACGATGCCCACCTCATTCTTCCTCGGCCTGTATTTTTGGTCGGCCCTGGTTCTGCGACCAATCGGGAATCGCTACCCAGCACCTTGGTCCCTGGCCAGAGGGGTTTGTTTTAGGGCCTTGAGCTCTCGTCTGGGGTTGGTCCCCCCTGTGGTGAGTGCATCCATCGTTGGGCTGCCAACCGTTGACCCAAGGACCGAGTCACCTGATTCTCTCTCGGCGGTGATCACCGACGGGGGTGATGATTCTAGTTCTAGGAAGATGCCCAACAACTCATGAACCTCCGGTCTTCATCATCCACCCGTGGCAAAGTCCTCTCTAAATTTGTTATAGGGCGATTGTAGGTTGTAGGTTTAAGTTCTTTGTTTTTACTGCAGCTCACAGGTTTGTTTTGGTTTGGGACTGTTTGATCGTGTAATCCTCAAAATGGTTTTCCTGGTTATCGGAAGATAAAAGTCTTTATATATATATATATATATATATATATATATATATATATATATATATATATATATATATATATATATATATATATGTGTGTGTGTGTGTGTGTGTGTGTGTGTGTGTGCGCGCGCGTGTGTGTGTGTGTGCGCGCGCGCTAAAAAACTATCTGGGTAGTTTCATATTATGAAACCAACTAATGTTACAACCGTTGGTTTTGGATTGCAAGACTGAGGTTACACATGTATCTTGTAAGTAGATATTGTTATCGGTTTTGCAATCCAAATTGGATCCCAGTCCGAACCCGAAGAGTAAATTGGCTCGATATTCAACGCCCGCAGGTGTAGGCATGTATCCGCACCCGTTACGCGCGCCAAACCGAACCGAGCCGAGCCGGGCCGGGCAGCGGCGTCGGCTCGCGCATATGGCCCAAGGGGTTCCCCACACAACATCTTTAAGATAGCATTGAAGAAGAACTAATATATATATATATACAAGGGGGGAGTGGTCCAACCGATGTGGGACTAAAGAAAAAAGAGGAAGTCGAGCTTTTGCTCACATACACAGCCAACAGAAATGAGATCCAGTGTTATCTGTAAGGTACTTCCATCTCGGAACTCTCACCAATTTTAATACACTATTATGAAAATAGTTACACTTGCAAGCTTTGATCTGAGGCATCGCTGACTTCGTACGAACGAGCTTTGATTCAAAGGACTCGTCGACTTTTACCCAAACTTTGATCCAAAGGTTTGCGGATTTTAACGTCTTACAAGAAATATCGATCTACAAACAAATGAAGATCTTAATGTACAACTCAATATATACTCTATCTCAAATATTTTTGGCAAGTAAAAGCTCTTGTATGTTGAGTGGTTTTTATATGATAGATGAAAACTTAAGGCCCAAAATAAGTGGGTAATAAAGATGCCAAAAAGGTTTATATCGAGCTCACAAAAATAGCCTATCAAAATAGAGTCGTTAGTGTGTAGACGGTATACCGCCGGTATACTTCCCACACAGTAAGGACTACAAATATAGTCGTTATAATTAAAATTGAGTGTTGTGCAGAATTCGTCCAGACGGTATACCGTTGGTATACTACCAAGGACAATTTGTATGTGTTGTAAAGACAAAAAAAATTTGGAGAACAAATTTGGGTGTAATAATATATCGTCTGTATACTGGCTGTATGTCGTCGTTTTACCTGCAATATACTGGTAGATCATGACGGTATGCTATATGTTAGACAAAAACTTTCTGGAAGTTGATTTAATTAGGCCAAAAACTGGTCTAACAATATACTGGCGGTATAACGGTATATCGGTTACCGTTATACCGCTGGTATACTGCTAAGTTAAAAATATAATTTAAATTGCTAAAGTTTTGGAGCTTTCGTTTGCCATAACCTAGCTAGAGATTACACTAGAGTCGAGGTCTTAATAGTTTGACTTCTTCAAGTTGATTGTTAGAACTTTGGCTTTGTATAGTTCGAAGCGAAACAGATTAGCTTTCGGAGGCTTCGTCCTTGAATCCCCACAGGGATGTTGCCCCCGAAACCCTTCCTGCTGACTGGTCATTGGGACCCTCGGAATCCTATTCGTGGGCCAGAGATATCATGGGTCGTTCAGAGAAATCATTGAGCTAACATGTCTTTGGTCCGTAATAATTTTTTTTATTTGCATAAGTTCATATTTAGTCTTACTTATTTTTTTCTTCTACAAAATAAATGTTAGTCGAACAAAATAATATACATAGTAGCAAAGATGATAAAATTTAATTATACTAAGCCTATGCCAACTTTAAGTACTAACAATATAGTTATTGTATGACCATTAGTAATTTTATAACATAAATTTTAATCAGTTAACCATTATAAAAATACCAAAATAAATCATTGGGTTAACAACTTTATCAGAATTCTACAGGAGAAGCTGAGCACTTTCATTAATATCACAAGACCTATGGACATGGTGTATTAAGGGGTTCCTTCCTTGTTGGTGATTATGCTATGATGTTGTTTATTTTATTTTATTTTATTATGATTTTTTTTTTTTTGGGTGTGTTTGGAGTGAAAGAAATCAAAGAATCTTTGTGGATCCGAATTCTTATATAATATCATGCTTCTACATATACATCTAACTTACTATCAAAAAAAAAATGCATCTAACTAACTACACTCGATTGTCTATTTTGGCCGGTCGCCACTTTTTGTTGTTGTTTTTATATTGACTAGTAAATTTACTTACAACGTTCGTAAAATAACATTTTTTTTAATATTAATATAAAATTATTTAAATATTTAAATATATTTAAATTAAGATTTATTATATATTTTTTATATTTTAATTAGAATTTTTTATATATTAATTATAATTTGTTATGGATATATTTTTATTTTTTATAAAAAGTCTTGAAAATGATTAGCCGTCTAAGAGTATATCCTCACGTAATTTAAAATTAATAAATAAATAAATTTAACAAATTGTTTAACTACTTAATATAATCTAATTATAAACAAACATTTCTTCTAACTCATGTGGTTAATGTGAGAGGTATTCTGCTTGGTTAGTTAGGTTCGAATCCATGATTTGTTAATTATAATTTTTTTTTTCAACAATTTTACCTAATATTAATTTTTTTAAAATAGTTTATTGATGATATACATACAATTTAGATGGCTCAATTTTAAACAATTTTCAAGCCGCTTATATTAGTAGAGATGAATTTATTGACCTACTATGAATGAAATTTAATTGGAATTTCCTTTATCCCATCCTTTGTTGTTGTGGGAGCTAATTTTTCGCATAGCTTATGTAAACTTGATTATTCTTGGTGGCCAAAATGTAATTATTGAATTAGGAAAAAAAATGGTGAATCCCAACGTTAGTGACCAGTGAGTGAGTGTTAATTTTAACTTGCTTCGTCTGTGAGTTTGATCTCCCCAAAATTAATGGCGTCACCTCCTCCCCCGTTCACATGCATGAGAATCAGGTCTCTTTTCGAACCTTGTGTTAGCAATGTTATATTAGTTTTAGCGGTGCCTTACGAATCGAGGGGGGGGCACTGACGTGGCGGTGCCTTACGAACCGGTGGGAGGAGGGTGCTGACGTGACGGTCTTCCATTAGAGGTTGGTGGGATCCGTTGCTAGTAGAAAAGACTGAGTCAATAGGAAACCGTTATGCCATCGTCAATTTATCACACGATTTTTCTCTCAGTTCTTTCGTCATGCTTTTTCGTATTAGTTTTGGAATTTGAATATTTTCAACATGATCATTGAGTTGGCATAGTAATTCTCACTTTTATAGTTTTGTATTTTGTAAACTATGGTTTCTTTATAATATTTTCTTATGAAAAAAGCAGTTAACCCACAAATATGTTCTATAAAGTTGTTTATGTTTATTTTGTATTTGAATGTAAAGAAGAGTTATTTTCAAAACCTGCTGTTTTAACCTATTGTGTAATATCTAAAAACAGTCTTTTAAGTTTCTCTAAAATTTTCAATATTTTAGCAACAAATTTATTTTGTAAAATAACATATGACTTTTGAGATGAGCCCTTTTAGCATATAATTACTTAGACATGTCAAATAAACAATAGTTTTTGACAACAACTTATAACAGCTCTTATGACCAACTTTTAATATAGTTTCAGTCTCCAACAATACAAAAATAAAAAAACCATCCTTAAATAGAATAGATGGCTAAGACAAATCCAATTTTCATACACTTTGTAAGTAGCATTTGAACTATGCAAGTCTAGAATAGGGCTGCAATGAGCAAATTCGTTCGCAAGCTGTTTGAAGCTCGGTTCGATAAAAGCTCGTTTGAGTTCGATTCGTTTAATAAACAAGTCGAGCTCAATTTTTATTTTCGAGCTCGTTTAATAAACGAGACAAGTTCAAGTTGAAAAAGTACTCGTCTCGTTTGAACTCACAAGCTGGCTTGTTTATGAGCTTGTGAACTGACTCGAAAGTTGGCTCGTTTAGAAGCTCGTTTGGAGCCAACGAGCTTGATTTTGAGCTTATTAAATTTGTTATCAAGCTTGAATCAAGCTTGCTTACCAAGTCAAGTTTGAGCTCAAACCAAACCAAGCTCAAGTTCGAGCTCGATTAATTCTAGTCAAACTATACTTAAGTTTATAAAAGTTTGGTTCGATTTGGCTCATTTGCAACCCTAGTCTAAAATATATATTGTAAGTAGACCATACGATGGAATCATGCAAGCTTGTCCTGTACTCAGTACAGTACATGATTTCAACATAAGGATGTACCAAATGGTGAATCCGTCCCACTGAATAATTTAAAACTCCAATAATATATTGAAAAGTTTTCACATTCTTCTGTTTAATTAGTTGTGGGGAATCTAATTTCAATCTCAATGTAGTTTCAGCAAACTTTATAAAGAAATAGTCTAAAGTTAAAACTGGTGTGAATTGTTGGAGAGATCTGCATCAGTCCTGACCTCAACGTAAATAAATAATAATAATAAAATATCAATAATAATAATAATAATAATAATAATAATAATAAATGTATGGTTTCACAAGAGAAGCACTAAACATAAACCATGAACCATCCTTTAATTTGTAGGCTGCTCATATTATGGATAGATTAGAGATTGATGTGATTCCTTGCTTCCGTCTAGAACCTGTTGGGATCATTGAACTTCCATCTAATATTGACTGATATTCGATAGTAATCGATACCGTCACTGTGTTAGAACGAAAGTGTGAAAATCGTTCTCCAAATCAGAGAGTACCTGCAAGAGAATCGAACAAAATGCACAAACCAAAAACGCCAAACATAAATCGCAGACACAGAAATTTTTGACATGAAAAATTCTTGCGGAAAAAATCACGGGACGATCGGAGTCAAATCCTGAAAAACATCCACTAATGGAATAAGAAATACACCGACTCCTTACAAACTTCTCATCGATCCAAATGGATCACCACAACTCTTTTGGAACAGAAAAAAGATTATAACCACGAAAAAGAAAGACAACGAAAAATATCCGAAACTAATCTCCTTCTTCTCCAATAATTTTTTCTCCTCTCCAATGTTGCAACCTCCTTTTCTTTCATTGTTGCTATATTTTTTTTTATAGAGAGATATTTTAGGGCCCGAAGACACCTATATATAGCCTTAAACCCACAACTAGCATTTCTATTATAGATAGGAATATCCAATCCAAATCCAAATTCATTGACATATTCCTATTATATGTAGGAATATCCAATCCAAATACATTAAGATATTTCTATTATATTTAGGAATATCCAATCCAAATAAATTGAGTTATTCCTATTATATGTAGAAATACTCAATCCTACTCCGGAGTATTTTTCACATAGGTTGGGAATCCCACCCATTCCAACACATTAGAGGTCTCTTTTTTGATCAATTCGACAAAAAAAATTGAACAAAAAAGACCAATCAACAAGGATGTAATAGCATAGCAAGAATGTACAAGCATGTAAAAAAAGAATACTTATATATCGCTTATAAACCAATCTGCAATGTGACTATTATTTTATTCAATTTCAAAACTACTAAGAAACAACATAAAAAATATTTAAAATTATGTCCAAATATGTAAAATATTTTTTCTAAAATATTAATAGTTTATTAATAATTATTTATTTTTAGATATCGAAATATTCAATACTCCGATTCGATATTTTCGACTCCGATATCGATACTGCGGACCTTGTCAATGAACCTATTACCGGATCACACTAAAAATAAACTCGGATCCTGATCATTTTATCTTGTCGGATCAATCCCAAATATAGATATGACATAAGGACATAGGTCGGATCATCCCGTACGTAGTGACGAGCAATTTACCGAAAAGAATACGAAAAATTTCGTTCAGAGCAACGAAATTAATACAAATCTCACTCAGAACATAAAAGTTTTAATTTTTTTTAAAAGAGCATCATAACGCCCATCGGAAGGACGTTTTACGATTTCCAAAAAAAATTCGCCGGTTGCCGTTAAAAAAAAATCGTTAAAAAATAAAATAAAATAGGAAAACGTCCTTTGGAATGATGTTTTTCCTAGAAAAAACACCTTCTAAAGGACGTTTTTCTATTTTTTTTATTTTTTTTACTCGTTAACTCTCTCTCTCTCTCTCTCTCTCTCTCTCTCTCTCTTACTCTCTCTCTCTTCTCTCTCTGCTCACTCTCTCACTCACTCACTCACACTCACTCACCCGCTAACTCTCTCTCTCTTCACTCACTCACTCACTCACTCACTCACTCACTTCACTCACTCACTCTCTCTCTTCTCTCACTCTCTCACTCACTCTCTTCTCTTTCTCTCTCACTCACTCTCGCTCTCTCTCTGTGCTCTCTCTCTACTCTCTGTGCTCTCTCTCTCTCTCTCACTCTCTCTCTCTCTCTCCCTAACCACTACTAGAATAAGCGGGTTTAGTGACATTTTTTAGCGACGACAAATAAAACGTCGCTAATTTAGCGACTCCATCTAAAAACCGTCGCTAGACGTCGCTAATTGGCGACATTTAGCGACGTTTAGCGACTTTTATTCAGTTTTTAAAAGATTAGTCGCTATAATTTTAATTTAGGTCGCTAAACGTCGCTAAAATATTTTATTTAGCGACGTTTAGCGACGTATTTAGCGACGTAGGTATTTTGGACAGTTAGCGACGTAATTAGCGACGTCTAAGACGTCGCTAAGTTAGCGACGTCATTAGTGACGTCACTAAAATATCGCTAAATTTGTTTTAATTAGGGCAGCTTCCCCCCATTTATTTCGATCTCTTCCTCTCCCTTTCCCTCTCCCAAACGTCACACACACTTTCGGCTCCCCTCCGACCTCCGGCGCCCCCTCCTCCCTCCCGCCTCCCCCCTCCTCCGGCCACGTCCTCCCCCTCCTCCTCCTCCTCCTCCTCCTCTAGGTAAACCCGCTCTCTCTCTCTCTCTCTCTCTCTCTCTCACAAACACACACACACACACACACACACACAGGACACACATGGCACTGACACGACACACACGTTACAAACACTGACACAGACACGACACACACACGTGACCTAGGGTTAAGGTTAAGGTTAGGGTTAGGGTTTTTGACCTGGTTAGGGTTGGGGTTAGGATTTTTGACCTGGGGTTAGGGTTAGGGTTTTTGACTTGTTCATGATTTCTCTAATATTATGAAATTAATCATAACTTGTTCTTAGCTTTCCTAGTGTGTACTTACTTAGGAAATAATTAGCCAGACTATTTTGGATCTGATTGTTGTTATTCTCTAGCGGCCAAGGAAGCACAAACACTCAAATTTTGTTGGTGGCCCCGTGGCATGTTGTGTCGTATCACAACAGGCACTTAAAAAAATGCACTAAGACACCTAGATTGGTTTCTCAGGCATGTCGCACTTAATGGAAGGTTCTTTGATCATTTCAACTTTAGAATTTATGATTGAAAATTTTATTTTCAACCATTATCAATGGAAGAACTAATTCTAAAAATTCAAAATCGATTTATCTTTAATTAGACCCTGAACAAAAGTGAGGTAGGTGGTGAAGCTAGGAATCATATTTATTGAAAAATTAATAGTTGTTTTGACATCTGAAAGGATTACTAACTCGAAATATGATCCATGGCAGTGGTGCAAGTAGGTAAAGAGCAACTTAATATATATTAAGCTTTGCTAATCTATGTCTACTTCATTAGCTTTGTTGCACTGACAAAAGTTTGACATGAAACTATTTTTGGCATGTCTTAGAGTATTTTGGAGTGTTTATGTCG